>OY992884.1:101299408-101381908 GCA_963921405.1 Cepaea hortensis
TGAATCAGAGTAACAAAGTGCACATTGAAGCAAGAAGAAGTATACCAATGAATCGGAGTGATAAAGTGCATATTGAAGCAAGAAGAAGTGTACGAATGAATCGGAGTGACAAAGTGCGCATTGAAGCAAGAAAAAGTGTGCAAGTGAATCGGAATGACAAAGTACACATTAAAGCAAGACGAAGTGTACACATTAATTGGAACGACAAAGTGCACACTGAAGTAAGAAGAAGTGTAAAAATGAATTGGAACGACAAAGTGCACATTGAAGCACGAAGCAGTGTACGAATGAATTGGAGTGTCAAAGTGCACATCGAAGCAAGAAGAAATATGCGAATGAATCAGAGCGACAAAGAGCACACTGAAGCAAGAAGAAGGAGAAGTGTACGAATGAATCGGAGTGACAAAATGTACACTAAAGTTTAATAATTGGTTAGTCGACAGACCGTGTCAAAGTGCACATTGCAGCTAATTAGTTAGTTAGTCGACAGATTGTGACAAAGCGTACACTGAAGTTAATTAGTTAGTCGACAGATTGTGTCAAAGTACACGAAGTTAATTTGTTAGTCTTTAGGTTGTCATAAAGTGGACACTGAAATTAATTAGTTAGTCGACAGATTGAAAGAAAGGAATAAATAAATAAATAAATATATAAATAAATAAATAAATAAATAAAGAAAGAAAACATGTGTCACACATGTGTGTCAGAAACTCTACCTTGTATAAAAGCTACCATGAGTGCACGATGCCCAGGTTTTATTCCCAATTGACCACACACACAGTGTCAACACGCAGTTTTCTGCTATGTGTCTGTGATACAATTGCGCCATCATACTGTGCAGACGTGGATGCGAGGACGAATAGGTGGCCACTCTTTCACTCACTTTCGCAGACGAAGAACCCGGGCGACGAACTACCCAGTTTCCTGTCAACTTCGCCAGCTTAATAAATTAGGTGAAACAAACCAAGGCTATCGAATTGATTTTCTGCACCGTAGATTAAATGGATTCGATCACAATGTGACAAGTTCACAACAAGGAAACAGATAATTACAATAACCATGCCATTGTCTTTGTGATATATTGGACGTCACCCACCAGTGTTTCCAGGAATTTGGGTTATAGGGGTGGAAGTTCGACTTGACCATATAAGGAGTTGAGCTGGCGTGAAATATAATTAGACTAGGCGACAACATATTTTGAACAAGCCTTTGTTTCAGTTGAGACCACCGATTGGTCGAGGTCCCTACCAAATATTCAACTTGGCCTTACGAGACGAAAGTATCTCACTTGCAAATATGGTCGTCAACTAGCAGGTCCCTTCCCGGTTAGGGGAGGTTTTTCTGGCCCATTTGTACTCCATGCGCCTGGGGTAAGCATATACATTTATTATATATGTTATGACAGTGCCTTTGATGACACAGGTATCATTGTTTATGTATGTGAATTGTGAAACGGTGAGATTTTTTTTATTGAAAAGAGGGCCTGAGTATTCGCTTCTGCATAACTGACATGTTTGTCCCACTGATGGTTCTCCTGTGCTTGCTATCTCATCTGCTATGAGTAACTTATCATATGCTTTGTGAATATATCTTGCTATCAATGCATATAATCTGCAGATTTTGTGTGTGTAGGAGAGTGTTTTTTTATTTTTATTTTCTAAGTGCATCTTTTGAACCTTTTTGTTTATGCTGCAGAAATATTATCATCGTATATCAAGGACATGCTTTTCATGGTGGGGAAAAGTTGTTGCTAACTGTTGCTTAACTTTCATACACTTTTGAGTGAATCTTTTTGTTTACCTCGTTTGTAAATATAAAGAGTGTATGATTGTCATGTAATCTGTTTCCTGAATAATGTTATGGGAGTGAAATGAATGCCAGTTTTTTTTATTATTAGTTATAGCTTCATATAGGAAGAAAGATAGACAGAAATAAAGATAGAGAGAAATAAAGAAAGAAAAAAAGAAATGCCAGTTTTTTAATGAGTTATAACTTCATATAGGAAGAAATAAATTTAAGAAAATAAGATAGACGCACCATATATCCATTTGCCTTGCAGGACGTTCACTTTCCATCAGTACTACACAGATGGTATTGATGGCGTGGCGAATATTTTATGTTCAGGGAATTGATAACAGCATTCTTAAAGATTTGTCTTAATGCCATTCGTTCCCTAAGTAAGTGCACTTATTATGCTTGCAGCATTTGGTGGGTGTCAGAACAGCGTTCATTAACCCCCTGCTTTACATAGTCAGGTGGGGAAATGACAAAGTGTTCTTGTATTCTAGTTTTTGAGATGTTGGATAAATATCCATTAGATGGCTCCTACATTGTTCTATGAGAAGATTTACATGTTTTATCTTTTGTGAGTGTTTTACTACATTTTATGTTAGTTCATGATTATTATTTTCACTGTGGGGGTATAATGACATTTGGTTTTACCCCGGTGGGGGAAATGCAAAGGAAGTGAGGAGGATGATGGAGGAATGTACAACAGGAGGGGATTGTGACCGGTCTGGTCGTTGGCCATTTGCCATTTGTCAGTTGAAAATTACATATTGCAGCTGCAGTTATGGACATGAGATGATGAGACCTTGACATGATGTCTTTGTCTCATAATGTCTTTGTCATATTATAACGAGAGATAGTATCATGATGCTTGGTTGGTAATGAGGTCCTTAACTCTTCTGGAAGTCCCCTATCAACCTAGATTGGTGCTGAACAATGAGTGGATACCCCACACACTTTCAGAGTGGGACTAAACTCCACCACCAGCGAAGAGAGATTGGTGAATTGGGAACACCCTCACGTATCCTCCCTTTATTTTATTTTCTTTATGTTTGTTGATATTTCAGTTATAATGACATTTGAGTTTATTTCTCTATTGTGTTCTTTATTTTTCATTTTGTAGCGCCCGAGGGTGGTAATATTGACCTTATACTTACAGTCAGCACCCTTAGTCACACTGAATTATTGCCTGCTGGCTGTTGAGAAGTTTGGATTGTTTACACCTGAACTACTGGAGTTCTTTCTTCATCTCATTGTTTAAAATGTAAGAGATATTGCCTTCTGGATAGTCTGAAGAGGAATATCTATTATCTGAAGGACCCCGGCCTCAACGTCACCGCGCCTATATACAAGAACAGGAACCTTGATAACAGCCCTATTTTTTATTTACACCACATTGGGTCTGGAGAGTGCTATTGTTTACTGCCGCACTCACTGGATAATTGTGTCAGTGCATGGGTATACAGAGGGATTACTTACTACGGTTGAAATGTCAGGTCCCTATATCCGGGAGCTACCGGACGGCGTTCCTTAGTACAATGTCTGTTAAGACACGAGGATTTGCCTTTTTCGTTTGAATAAAGCGTGATAACCTCTTTACGGACCCACTGCCTGGTTTCACCTTCAACTCACCTAGACAAGAAGCTGATGGATATTCTATGTTGTACAAGCCTATAGTATGGTGGATAATCTAATTGCCGAGGGACTCTCAGCTTTATTTGCAAGTTAGATCCTTCCTACGCCGAACATGTGAAGGCCAATTCTATACCAAATCAAGGTTATAACAAACATGTATCCATATGGAGAACTATATGCCATTTCTATACCAGACGGATTACACTACGCAAGAGTATATCTAACCCAGATCATCAGCAGCTGTGACTTAATTGGATTATGTTCAGGGTGGAGATTGTGTAGTATTATCCTTTCATGCATCCTAGCCGTGGATATGGATACTATTCTGGTGGAATATAATTGTGGTGTGCCCTTACACTTTTCAAGGATTACTTTCCGGATATTTATGAGGGAGAGAGAAATTTACCAGCATCGCCCAGAGAAGAGAGAGAGAGAGAGAGAGAGAGAGAGAGAGAGAGAGAGAGAGAGAGAGAGAGAGAGAGAGAGAGAGAGAGAGAGAGAGAGAGATCAGAAGGCTGTCTTTAAAAAAAAAGGAAGAAACAGAATACTTTGTTAATTTTTAGGACTAGAGTGTTTTTTTTTTTAAAATAATTTGTTCGTGACATAATGATGGTTGGTTATGAACCTGTTAGGTGGACTTTTTGAGGGAATCTATTCTTTTTCTCTGACGTATGTGATTCACATGAATATGATGTTGTATTTGTTGCATATGGTATCACAGTTCAGTCCACATAATTTCCCAAAACCCAATACCTACCTATATAGATTGTGTGTTTAACCAAGCTTTTGAGTTGATTCATTGTGATGTTTTGTTCAACAGTGGTTGTTCACATCTGTTATCTGTTTATAAAAATGTTGGAGATCACAAGTGAATCTAGAGACCTACACATGGACAACTTTACCTTTTAGAGTGAGCATCTTACTCTGTTGCCTATTGTAAAATTCCAGGATCTCTCAACCTTCTACAGGCCACTATTCTTCTATCTTAGTGTTGAACTTGTACCCCTTTTCTGCCTTGTTCAATACTTGGGGGCTCTGAGCCATTCCAGGGTTTCCTTAAGAAGGCTGATTGAGAATGATAACCCATCCCAACCGGGATACCCCTAGCAAACCTAGACTTACCACTCATACATTATTTTATCACCTCACAGTCTTATAACCTGTCAATATTGTTGTTAAGGATGTCACGAGCGTTAAGCAAGTGACATTATGTAGCAGACGAACACGGTGACTTCATAATGACAGTATAAAGATGGCTGCTAAAGGTAAACTTTTAAAAACGATACCAAATCTTTTACAGGATGTAGCAGTCAACCCCAGCATTTATTTTTGTTTTTGGCTGGTTGTGATTTCTTGGTAAGTTTACTTTCAGTAGTTTGCCATTGCTTTCTGAATGACCAGCTTTCATACCATTTTCATAAAAAACCAACGCTTGGCGATCTGCTGCCAAATCGTCCGCAGCTGTGTTTCGAACGCGGCATGCAGGATTACGAACTGAGACCGTAACGCCTTCGCCACAGACCCGGCAATGGTAAACTACTGTACGTAAACTTGCCCAGGAAACCAGTCAATAAATGTTGAGATAGATTGCGACGGCCTGTAGAGGTAATGAAACTAACTTTTGCAAGCCACAATGACTAGCCTCTCGCCTGCCAGTCCAGCGGTCATGGTTATAAATCCGTATCTAGGCGGATGTTTTAATATGAAATACAAAAAGAAAGAAAAAAAGAAAGAAAGAAAGAAAGAAAAAGAAGGAAAGAAAGTAAGAAAGAAAGAAAGAAAGAAAGAAAGACAGAAAGAAAGAAAGAAAGAAAGATTCATTAACTCATTAATATATACAGGGAGTTAAGGTAGAAAGAATGTTAGTAGGTAGTTTTGTCCTTGGATTTTATTCAGATAGTTTAAAATGTAAATTGATGAGGGAGAATCCCACTAAATTAACCCAAGCAGCGGTTATCCATGGACTTTATTCTTCTTCTTCTTCTTCTTCTTCAGCGTTCCGAGCCATTGAGGTTCTTTGCTGCAAATACAATCCGTCTCCATTCGTCTCTCTGGTGGACCTTCTCTTGCCAGTCGTTGATTCCAAGTGCTTGTAGGTCTGTACATGTATTATCTCTCCACCGCCTTCTTGGTCTACCTCGGGGTCTACGGTCATTTATTTCCTGAGTGTAAGCGAGTTTTGTTTCCCTATTATCTTCCATTCTTTCTATATGCCCCAGCCATTGTAGTCTATTAGCCTTCATGATACCAGTGATTAGCGGGGACTTAAACAGATCATAAATGTCTTTGTTACTTCTTCTTTTCCACTCTCCACTTTGTGTATCCCTAATGGGTCCAAAGATGCGTCTTAAAATTTTGTTCTCAAAGACTTTATTCAGATGGTTTAAAATGTAAATTGATGAGGGAAAATCCCACTATATTAACCCAAGCAGCGGTTATCCATGGACTTTATTCAGATGGTTTAAAATGTAAATTGATGAAGGAGAATCCCACTATATTAACCCAAGCAGCGGTTATCCATGGACTTTATTCAGATGGTTTAAAATGTAAATTGATGAGGGAGAATCCCACTATATTAACCCAAGCAGCGGTTATCCATGGACTTTATTCAGATGGTTTAAAATGTAAATTGATGAAGGAGAATCCCACTATATTAACCCAAGCAGCGGTTATCCATGAACTTTATTCAGATGGTTTAAAATGTAAATTGATGAGGGAGAATCCCACTATATTAACCCAAGCAGCGGTTATCCATGGACTTTATTCAGATGGTTTAAATGTAAATTGATGAGGGAGAATCCCACTAAACTAACCTAAGCAGCGATTACTTCTAGAATCTATATGGACCTGAGCTCTTGGGGTGACCTAGCCTAACACAGGTACCAGGTAATGTCTCGGGAAGTCGAGGCGGCCACGAGGATACTGAACACGTGACCCAGCCAGTGCCAGTTGGTGTGTACAGATATGGGTATAGCACCATAAGTTCAATGCACGGACAGGCATGCAAAAGTGGCCTTGACTTCGACATGACGTGGCTAATCTTTGACAGAAACATCGCCAGTCTAACAATTACAGCCTCGCCGGTTGTATGATGTTCTGTCACAAGCGAAACAACGGTTAAACAGCAAGAGGGTCGACTTCATTGCACCGGGTGGCATTCCCATATGGCTCGGTCTCTTTCTGTAGTGCGGTCTGTGGAAAGCGTTCGCACAAAGCACGAACCCTGTAGCTCCAACGACGACCCCCAGGAATCTCCGAGAAAACAGCACTAATCGGCTGGAATCGAGCCCACAAGCTTTGGATCGCGAGGCTGGCTATACTACTACTGAGCCACGGAGATTACCTCAGTCACAAACAATATGGGCGTGACGTCATATTTGCCAAGTATTTTATTAGCATATAAACTCCATAGCAAAGCACCATTCTACACGCCTGACTGCGCGCTGGGCAGTCGACTATCTGTCGACTAACTAACTGACTAAAGATGAAGATGACTCCATGGACAGCAGCTCTCCACAGCTATTCAACCCACTGATTACGTTTTCCGCTTCACTACTTGTTATATGCAACTTGTAAGATCTGTACCGGGTTCAGGGTTAGCTGCAGGCTAGTTTGTGAAAATTATTTTGCGTTGATTTTTAACAATGGTATGAGAGTATCCCATTGGGCATATGGTGCAAGACTCATATTGTTATAGACCGGCCGACATTTAGTTGGTGACGTAGTCAGTACCACGGCGGCTGCATTAACTTCCTACGGCATTCTCTGGTATCCATTTTAGTCTGCGAATCCTGGACAATTAGTAAGCAAGAGAAAGAATCACGGGAAGCCTTGGAGATGTGGTTTCATAGAAGAATGCTGAAAATTAATTGGATAGCCAAAATGAGCAATCGACGTTTTAAGAGAAGCTGAGTCGCAAAGACAACTTATCACAAGCATCAGAAAGAGGCTGTCATCTTCTTTTGGGCCACGTTATGAGAAGACAAAAACATGAACATGTTGTGACAACCGGAAAGATTTGCGGAAAGAGAGATAGAGGAAGACAGTTGGAGAACATTCTTGACAGTCTTATATAATGGCACGGAAGGGAGTCAACACACGAATTTATCCACGGTGTCATAGATCGCAATTTGTGGAGAGGCTTGATCGCCCACCCCAGCCGGCAAAGCACTGGATGATGTTAATTTAAGTCTGGGTCGACCATGAAGGACAGAGCAATATTAAAACCCTGCAACGATACAAATTCGAACCCATGCCAATTAGACCGGAAGGCAAGTATCTAACAACTACCCTAGCAGAGCTTCCTTTTAAACTCGTTATTTCATCTTACAGACGAAAGAAAAATCACAACAATAGAAATGAGGTTCCTGAGAAGAATACTTAATGTATCAAGAAGAGATCAGATCAGAAATGAAGAAATCAGGCCTAAGGTGGGATTGTAGCAGCCTTAGATTTTATTAGAAGGCAGCAAGTCAAATGGTTTGGCCATGCACTTAGGTTACCAACTAACAGTATACCACAACAAGCAATGATCTACAGACTAAATGGAAGCAGAGGAAGAGGCCGACCACGTAAACGATGGACGGAGGGAACAGCAGAGTCCATGGGAAAATCGATACATGAAACGCATAAGCAGGCACTCTCCAGCTGTTTATACTTCACCTCGACACCGCAAGGTACACGAGGAACATGATGAGATGAGATGAGATCTTAATTTCTTTTACATATATATTAATTTTCAGCATTCTTCTACCGGTCTCTGTGGCTAAGGGCTTGCGAACGCGAATTGTGAGCCCGTATACCCGGGTTCGAAACAAGGCGGTGCTGGTTTTTTCGAAAAAGGTATAGGAGCCGGTCGTTCAGAAAGCAATGGCAAACTACTGAACGTAAAATTTGCACAGGAATCACGAACAGCGAAAATGCTGGGGTTGACTGCTACGTTCTGTGAAGGACATGCAACTATATATTATATAATCTTATCTTAATTTATTACTTTGGTCGTTTACTGATCCATGCCTAGAAGGTATAATATCATCAAATGTCAAATCAGTAGACGAGATCGAAAATAGATGCAATAAGGCAAACCAACTCATTGGACAAATGGCACCAATACTAAAGAACAAACATGTATCAATAATTACCAAGAAAGCACTATACTACACGATCTTCCTACCAACTCTACGCTATCAATGCCACACATGGACAATGGCAGAAAAATAACAACAGAAATGAGATACCTGAGTAGAATATTCAATGTATCAAGAAGAGAGAAAATCAGAAATGAAGAAATCGGGACTAAAGTTGGGCTTTATAGCAGCACTAGATTTCATCAGAACACAGCAAGTTAAATGGTTTGCCATATAACTAGATTATCAACTAACAGTATACCACAACAAGCAATGATGTACAGACAAAATGGAAGCAGAAGAAGAGGCCGACTATGTATGAATACGATGGATAGAGGGAAAAGCGGAGTCCATGGGAATCTTGATACATGAAGCCCATAAACGGGCACTCTACCGCTGTTTATGCTTCATCTCGACACCACAAGGTACAAGAGGAACCTGATGAGATGGTGTGATGAGATAAGACTGATCCATGCATGTTTTCTTGTCAGTAAGATGGCAAAATAATTTTACTTCCCAGTTTTAGATTCTGACTTAAACGGGTTTCCGTAATGACGTTTAGTGCCGACGTATAAACAGCTTCTTTCTTGTAACTGGTCGTACGCCGACTGCACCAAGTCACTTCTTGCTTGTAGGGAGCCAAGCGAATCTTGGATCGCGTCAGTAGCTTCCCCTCTGGCGTAAACTTGTATTTTTTTTATGCCATAGTTCCATTTGCGTGTCCTGGAAGATCGCTTCTGCAAAGCAATTTTGTAATGAAAGACGATACGACTTCAGTAACTTTTCGCCTGCAAATTCAGTCATAAGTGATCGAGTTGTTATACCGTACAATTCAACTTTTGTTTTGCAATTTATATCTTGGACGAGTCTTTGTTAAACCGTAGTTTTTGTTTCTCATGTGTTTACTGGAAACAGATCTAGTGTTATATTAAGTAGTTGATGTTTGCTTGTTTTACTCTGTTTGTTTATAAAAGAAAACCCCAGGTTTATTAAATTTAGGGTATTTATATCTTCGTTTGTTTCTTCTGTTGTTCAACGGTTGTGATATTTCTTATCGCGGGAGTAACCTTATCATTAATGTTTTGTATTTCTTTGTGTTTTGATTTCGGTATTTGAAGCTGGGGGAAATTCAGTTGCTCGTGGGGTTAACACAACATCCACCAACACGGCGAATGTACGCCCCGACCTGGTGGCAAACTACCACCCGCGTCAGACAGAGAGCACACTTAATGGACTTTACATACCTAGCATCACAGGTGAGTCAGTGTACTGTATTGTTTATATTTGTGAGGCGCCGTGGAGGGACAGTAGCTAGGGTTCTGGGTTTAAATCCGCGTCGAGGCAGAGTTTTAAAAATTGACCAGGGTTTCTAAGTCGATTCAGTTTAACACGGGTATCATAAAAAGTCAGAGGCATATAGGCGACCGGCCTGATATTGCCCATAGCACAACTCGAATGGTCTATAAGATATATAGACATAGCACCTTATGTCTTAAACGCGTGAAGGTGCGTAAAAGGGTCATTACTTACCTACTGACTTTATATTTGTGCGTCTGTCTGTGTGTGTGCCTGTGCGCGCACGCAGTACTTTTATATTTCTTGACACATCAACAATTGGGAAAATGGAAAGAGTCAGTGTTGCAAGAACACAGTTACATGTAACAGAATAAACGCTGAGTCTAGAAAGATTTCATCTGCGCACACAAAAGCAGAGAGGAAATTCTTCTTCTTCTTCTTTTTCTGCTGCTGTTGCTTCTTCTTCTACTGCTGCTGATGCTGCTGCTGCTGCTGCTTCTTCTTCTTCTTCTTCTTCTTCTTCTTCTTCTTCTTCTTCTTCTTCTTCTTCTTCTTCTTCTTCTTCTTCTTCTTCTTCTTCTTCTTCTTCTTCTTCTTCTTCTTCTTCTTCGTCCTCTTCTCATCCTCGACTTTATCCCAGTGAAGTAAGTGTTCGAATGAGATGTAAAGATCTTTTATGCGTGCTGTCTAATGCTCTTTGTAAGTTGGTATTTATTTCTCTAAAGTTAATCTTGATATCATCATTCCATCTTTTACGTAGTTTCCTTTTGCTCTTCACCTCCATTACTGGAACTGTATCGAAGGTGTTACGAATACAATCCTCAATTCGTTATATCGTGTTCGAAACAATGATTGTACGTATATTTCAGCGTGAAGGGTTTATGTTATGTAAAATTGTGGTTGTATAGTTCATCGTGAAGGGTTTGTGTTATGTAAAATAGTGGTTGTATATTTCAGCGTGAAGGGTTTGTCTTATATAAAATAGTGGTTGAATAATTCAGCGTGAAGGGTTTGTCTTATATAAAATAGTGGTTGAATAATTCAGCGTGAAGAGTTTATGTTATGTAAAATAGTGGTTGAATAATTCAGCGTGAAGGGTTTATGTTCTCTAAAATAGTAGTTGTATATTTAAGCTTGAAGGATGTACGTTATGTAAAGTAATGGTTGTTAAACAGTGGTTGTATATTTCAGCTTGAAGGGTGCATGTTATATAGACTAGCGGTTGTGTACTTTAGCTTGAAAGATGTATCTTATAGCCATTAGTTTACCTTGTGTGATTTCTGCAGTATGTACTTGTCGAGATGGAATGAAATATTCCAGGCAAAAATATTGTGCAATGTTTTGTAAATGTTCTTAGTTATTTACAATTTTATAAAACAATGTTTTAAAACTATATAGCGTGAGATATTATACACGAGTGTAAATGGAATACTTAAAAATAGTAAACACTACAAAAAGAATTCGTAAACACTACGAAAAGAAATAGTAAACACTACAAACAGAAATTGTAAACAGTCATCTCATCTCATCTCATCTCATCTCGTCATGTTCCTATTGTATCTTACGGTGTCGAGGTGTAGTATATACATCGTGAGAGTGTCCGATTTTGGGCTTCATGTACTGATATTCCCATGGACTCTGCTATTCCCTCCGTCCAACGTTTACGTGGTCGGCCTCTTCCTCTGTTTCCATGTGGTCTGTACATCATTGCTTGTTGTGGTATGCTGTTGGCTGGTAACCTACTTGCATGGCCAAACCATTTGACTTAATGCTTTCTATTGAAATCTAGTTTTAGTAAACATAATAATATAGTAAACACTACATACATAAATAGTAAACACTACAAAAAGAAATAGTAAACAATACAAAAAGAAATAGTAAACAATACAAAAAGAAATAGTAAACAATACAAAAAGAAATAGTAAACAATACAAAAAGAAATAGTAAGCAATACAAAAAGAAATAGTAAACAACACAAAAAGAAATAGTAAACAATACAAACAGAAATAGTAAACACTACAAACAGAAATAGTAAACAATACAAACAGAAATAGTAAACAATACAAAAAGAAATAGTAAACAATACAAAAAGAAATAGTAAACAATACAAAAAGAAATAGTAAACACCACAAACAGACATAGTAAACAATACAAAAAGAAATAGTAAACAATACAAAAAGAAGTAGTAAACAATACAAAAAGAAATAGTAAACACTAGAAACAGAAATAGTAAACAATACAAAAATAAATAGTAAACAATACAAACAAAAATAGTAAACACTACAAAAAGAAATAGTAAACACTTCAAAAAGAAATAGTAAACAATACAAACAGAAATAGTGAGCAGTTAAAAATAAAAAAAAACAAAACAAATAAAGCATAATAAACGCTACAAAATGAAATCAACAGATTAGGAACATATTTCGGAGACGTCACAAGGCATTCTCGCAGGTTTCATCCTGTTCGACTCCGTAACCATGTGAGTTAGTCGGCTGCCATGCCAACGAAGATCATGAGTTCGTTTCCAGATTAGTCATTGGGTTTGCTATTGCATTTTACTCGAGACTCTTTGGGCTCGTCGCTGGGGCTACGGAGTTCGTGCTCTGTGCGGCGCTGACCTCAGGCTGCTCTGCGGAAAGAAACCGAGCCATAAGGAACAAACCGCGGTGCAAGGAAGTTGAATCTCTGGCTGTTAAACCTCTTTTCTTTCAGTGAATCTCTTGTTGTTGTAAATCCAATGACGTCGTTTGCAGCATAATCGCTATATTGTTTATAGTTTGCCATGTCTCTGCATCAAAAAGTAACACACATTAAATGAAAGGCAGAACAATCATAATGTACTTTTTAAATATATATACATATATATATATCCCACCTATTCTAAAAGAAGAAGTCGCTGACGCTATGAAACATATGAAGAAAGGAAAAACAGCTGGACCAGATGAAATCACAGTAGAAGAATTAGAAGTATTGGGAGAATTTGGAGTAGATATATTAACCAAAATGTTGAATGATATTTACAGCAGTGGATATTTACCGAGAGATAGGCTGAAATCTGTATTTATAGTTATACCAAAAAGACCAGGAGCAATTTAATGCGAAGAATGTCGTACAATTAACCTCATAAACCATGTCACTAAGCTTCTACTAAGAATTATAATTTCGAAGAACAAGAAAGAAAATAAAAATCGAAAATTAGTGAAGAACAGTACGGTTTTGTGGAAGGAAAGGACGCGAACACTAATAGAAAGGTCAATAGAGAAACAGAAAGACATATATTTGTGCTTCATAGATTATACTAAGGTATTTGATAAAGTAAAACATGATGAACTGATTAAAATGTTGGAAAATATCTACATTGATGGTGAAGATTTAGATAAACACCAGAGATGATATAACCAAGGAGCAATATGACATCATGCTCTCAATATCGGTGGTCATGAAATACCAGATATTCGATATGCTGATGATACAGTATTACTATCCACATTACAGAATGGTATAGAAAATATAATAACCTCAACCCAAAAGAATAATGAAAATCACAACTTATATCTTAACATAGCAAACACAAAGACAATGCATATAGGTAAAACTAATATGGAGAAAGAAATATATCTTAATGAGGAAAATTTGGAGGTGGCGAAAAATGTCAAATATCTTGGGTCATTAATTACCAAAAAATGGTGACACGGTGAAAGAAATTAAAAGATGAATATCTATTGCTCTTCAAAACCTAAAACAACTGAATAAATTGTGAAAAAAGGGGGGGGGGGAAATAGACCTACATAATTTAAATTTTTAAGAGCATGCATCTTTCTCATTGTAAAATGTGCCTGTGAGACGTGACCACTTACTGAACAAGCTGAACAGAGCATACATGCCTTTGAATAGAAATGTTATACACGGTTTCTAAGAATATCTTGGGTAGGGGGCTGAGTGGTCTCGAGGTATGGTGATATTTTCACGTGGACTTCTAGTAACAAAATGTTCCCTGGTCTCTGGGTAGTGAGATCGGACACCCGTGTGTATTGTTGCACACGTAAAAAAATTCCTTGACAGTTGGAAATCGAAAGAAAGTAGCTAACGGCGCTGCCCGGGCAAAATATCGAGTTAAAAATCTACCCAAAGTATTTCAGGATCCTCGCCGGTGCTGGGGAGTTCGTGCACTGAGCTGAGATTCTCCGTAATAAAATTAGAGTAGAACATAATACTTATGGGTTACACCGGTGTGCCATAATGTTGATCCGTCTACTAATCTAAACTAAATTTGGATACAGAAAAGAACAAATACATCCAATTGACAAGAGCCAAATATTGAACAAGGTTGGCTACTAAAGGCGATAAAACAAAGAAAATTTAAATATCTTATTCACTTAAAACGCCATGAAAGTTTGGAGAGAAAAATAATGGAGGGGTATATGCCTGGGAAGAGATGAAGAGGAAGGCCAAAGAGAAGATGGGTGCAGGATGTGGCAGATGATCTCCAGATGGGTGTATCGGACGCGGGACATCTTGCTTATGACCGAGAAGTTTTCCGGAAGTTTGTTATGGGAGCGAGGTTCTGCAAAGGGCATGCTACTGAATGCATGAATGAATATATCATTAATATAATTTTAAAATATGTTCATTCGTTTATATTAAAACTTAGTTGAATATCCTGTTTGTGATTCATGGGAACGTTTAAGTTCAGCAGTGTGCATTTTCATTCTGAACGAACAACTCTCATACCATTGTATAGAAACCATCGCAAGACGGTCTGTTGCCAAATCTGCTCGCAGCTGTGTTTCGAACGCGGTATGCGTGATTACGAATTTCGTCCGCAACCCCTTCGCCACAGAGCCGCCTCCGTTTGTGAATCATTAAAATAATTTTAAAACTATGTTCATCCGTTTACATATAATTAATATCATTTATTTTAAAACTATGTTCATCCGTTTACATATAATTAATATAATTTATTCTAAAACTATGTTCATCCGTTTACATATAATTAATATAATTTATTTTAAAACTGTATTCATCTGTTTAATACATCATTAACACAATTTTAAAACTATGTTCATCTGTTTACATATAATTAATATAATTTATTCTAAAACTATGTTCATCCGTTTACATATAATTAATATAATTTATTCTAAAACTATGTTCATCCGTTTACATATAATTAAAATAATTTATTTTAAAACTATGTTCATCTGTTTAATACATCATTAGCACAATTTTAAAACTATGTTCATCCGGTTATATATCATTAATATAATTTGAAAACTATGTTCATTTACTCTCTCTATCTCTCTCTCTCTCTCTCTTCTCTCTCTCTCTCTCTCTCTCTCTCTCTCTCTCTCTCTCTCTCTCTCTCACACACACACACACACACACACACACACACACGCACACACACACACACACGCACGCACCATATGCCTTTAAAAATATATTCAACCAAAATACGAGGGTAAGTTAATAAGTAAGCCACAAACGGCTGTAGAAAAATAACTAAAGATGATAACTTGAAACAAGTTTATTTTTATACATACATTGTCCCTTTATTTCTCAACATAATTTCCACCAACATTAATGCATTAGTCCCATCGTTTTATCAGTCCTCCCAAACCGGCTTCATAGAACTGCGTGCTCTGTTTTCATTTATCTGCCATCCCACAGAACTGTGTGACTCACTTATTGACTCGCCCTCGTAACTTTTTCTACCCAGCAATGCACCGCTTTACGGGAAATAGCTGGGGGATGAGTCCACTGAAAACCCACCTTGGCGGAGACATTTCGCGAGCGACACCGAAGTTGAATGTGAAGTGAACACGGGGTTTAGAAAACAGAGCACGCAGTTCTATGCAGCCGGTTTGGGAGGACTGATAAAACGATGGGATAAGTGCATCAATGTTGGTGGAAATTATGTTGAGAAGTAAAGGGACAATGTATGTATACAAATAAACTGGTTTCAAGTTTTTATCATATTTAGTTATTTTTTCTACAGCCATGTGTGACTTACTTATTAATTTACCCTCGTATATAATTAAATAATTTTAATAACTGCATGCCGGTCTCCCTGGTCGAGGATTTAGCAGCTTTCTCCATAACCCTGAATACTCTTGTGGTTGACGTGAGCGCACGAGAATTGGAAGCGATTCGATTCGCGCCAGTGACTTATGAGAGTATGGAGCCGGTCGCTGAGAAAGCAAAGGCAAACTACTGAGCGTAATCTTGCCAAGAAATCAATAATCAGCTGAAAAATGCTGATGTTGACAGCGATGTCCTGTAAAGGATATGCAAAACAATTTTTTTAAAAATAACTGCATTCATAGACACATATATCATTAGTCGGTGTCTGTGGCGAAAGGGTAGCAAACGCTGCTCGCAATCCCGTCTACCTAGTTCCAAATCAGATGCTGGCAATTTGGAAGCAGACCGTTGTGTGTTGATTTATAACTATATTTTGAGCGGCGGTCGTTCAGAAAACAATGGCAAAATACTGAACTTACACTGTAAATAACAGACAGCTAAAAATGCTGGAGTTGAGTGCGACGTCCTAAGTTATCATTAATAGATTTTTAAAGCAATGATTATTCCCTTTTATAACTTTATTATATTATTTTTAATATGTTCATTCCCTTATATAGCATTAATATAAGGTTAAACTTTGTTTAAATTATCTAACATTAATATATAAGATAATTTTAAACTATGTGCATTCCCTTATATATCGTTAATATAATTTTTAAAATATGTTCATTCCATTGTATAACATTAATATTATTTTTAAATTATGTTCATTCCCTTTTATAAAATTAATATAATTTTAAAATCATGATCATCAATTCATATGTCATTAATATATTTATAAAACATGTGTATCCGTTAACGAATCATTATTATTATGTTCTGGAAGAATCTCAAAACTGAGAGGGAAGACCAGGATAACTTTTAATCAGATAGTGGTGGGAACGATTAGTAGTATGACTCTTCGCTGGCTGTTGAGCGAGGGGACGGGGCACGTATGGGAATGTCCTGAGTGCAATGATGTCGGTTCTTAACTCAACTCAGCTCAACTATTATTATTTTCAAACTATGCTTATAAACATATAGACATTAATATATATTAAACTATACAGATAACCAAATATAACACTAATATATTTTTAAAGTGTTCTAATGTTCGTATGTAACAGTCATATAAGATTATAATTATGCTGTTATCGTCGGTTCAGTGGTACAGTGGTTAGAGTACTTGCCAACCGAGACTGTGAGTCGCCTTCAATCCCCGACACAGACAGGATAATGTTTTTCTTCGTCCAGAAGGGTTCTGAAGTTGACTCGGCCTCGAAGAAATGGATACCAACCGATTTTCATAACATTCTGGAAGTTTCTGGTAAAATAAGGTCATGAGGAATGTAACCGATCACCACATCTCGTATATCGTGGACTAGAATAAGTGAAGGTGTCACTTCACACCCTGGCGATAAGTATCGTCCAATGTGATTAATTTTGTCTTTTATTGGTTATAGTATATAAATATCAATGTTTATTTTACAACTATGATCTTATATTTTATAACATCAACATATGTTAAACTATGTTGATAACAATGTGCTACAGTAATATACTTTTAAACTATGTAGTAAACAATATGCAACACTAACATATTTTTGAACCATGTTAATAACAATATACTACAGCAATATACTTTCAAACTGTGTTGATAACAATATGCAACATTTATATACTTGTAAACCATGTTCATAACAACATGGTTTAGCAATATACTTTTTAAACTATGCAAATAACAACAAACTATATCTATGCACTTTACACTATGGTGGTAACAATATACAATATCTATGTATTTTGGACTATACTGATAATTTTAAAAAAAAAGTTAGTAGTTTGTCCTTTACAGGATGTTGCGATCAACCCCAGCATTTATTGGCTGTTTGTGATTTACCAGATAATATTAGTTTGCCATTTTTCTCTGAGGATAACAATAATCAATATCAATGTACTTAAACTATACTGATAACTATATACTAATTTAACATATTTTAAACTATAGTGATAATTATTTGAAACGTCAATATATTTCAAACTATAGTAATGACAATATCATTATTAAGTACCATGTCGATAAACGTGGGCGGTCAAGTTTCGCCATCTCACACGATCACCAGAGTCGTGCATCAGCTCTGTCTTCTTGCCTCGACCATACCACGTGGCCAAACCATCCAGATATTTGCAACTCTGCCTTCCCCTTGTAACCTTTCCTCTATATCTTGGCAGTTGTCACTAAGTTCTCTACTATATTATTCTCATTACGTGTCTAAGAAATTTTGACTGCCCAAACAAATTGTGACAATGACCATATACAGAATCAAAATATTTCAAACTATACTGAACACAATATTTTTTTTTTTATGTTGCATATCCTTCACAGGACGTTGCAGTCAACACCAGCATTTTTCAGCTGCTGTTGATGTACTAGGCAAGTTTTACGATCAGTAGTTTGCCATTGCTTTCTGAACGACCGGCTCCCATACCAGCACATTATAACACAACTCGACACGGTCTGCTGTGACAAATCGGTCGCAGCTGAGTTTCGAATGCCCGGTGAGCGGCTCACAAACCCCGTTCGCAAGCCTTTGGCCACGAACACCGGCTGACAACAATATACAACATCAATATATTTTAAACTATACTGATAACAATACACAACGTCACTATACTTTAAACAATACTTATAACAATATAGAGCATCACCATATTTTAAACTTTACTTACAACAATATACAGCACCAATTTATTTTAAAATTTACTGATAACAATATACACCATCAATATATTTTAAACTATAGTGATGACCATATGCAACATCTGTATATTTTTTACATCAATGAATGAGCGCTAAGGCGATTAAAGGATTTTGGACAATCTCAGATAGAGTATTATTAGTGAAACTCCATGCCAAACCTAACATGGTACAAGAAAATGTGTCACCAGCAGACGGCAAAGAAGAATGTATATATATAACTACTGGTTGGTGGTTGGCATATATATATATATATATATATATATATATATATATATATATATATATATATATATATATATATATATATATATATATATATATATATATATATATATATATACATATATATATATATATATATATATATATATATATTGAGAGAGAGAGAGAGAGAGAGAGAGAGAGAGAGAGAGAGAGAGGGAGAGAGAGAGAGAGAGACAGACAGACAGACAGAGAGAGAGACAGAGACAGAGACAGACAGACAGACAGACAGACAGACGGACAATTAGACATGGCCGTGAACCAGTGTAAACATCTTGAAATGACTGTCCATACATTCATCAGTCGTATACCATGCCGATAAGCGTGGGCAGTCATGTTCTGCCAACTCACTCGATCACCAGTGTCGTGGAACAGCTCCGTGTTCCTGTCTCGACCATGCCACGTGGCCAAGCCATCCAGGTATTTACTTCTTGGTCTTCCCCTTGGTCTCTTCCCTTCGATCTTGCCAGTTGTCACCAAGTTCTCCAATTCATTTCTTCTCATAACATGCCCACAACATTTTGACTGTCTACGTTTAATGTCTCTAATCAGTTTACGACCTTCATTTGTTTCTTGAAGGACTTATTCATTGGTTTTCTCTCTGTCCATGGTATTCTTTGCATTTTCCCTCAGAAATCACATTTCCACAGCCATCAGCTGTTTTTCAGCTTGACTGATTATTATCTATCCTTCGCATCCATACAAAAGTACAGGTTCTATGTAGCACTTCAACACTCTTTTTCTCGTTTCAATTGATATCATTTTATTGTCCAGAATGTTTTTCGTCTTGCAAAAAGCTACCTTCGCAATGGCAATTATTGTTCTAATTTCTTCAAGGCATCTCCTATTGGATGTTATGACTGTGCCGAGATAACTGTACCGATTCACTTGTTTAAGAATATGCCCATTTACTCGTATATAACACTGTGTTATTTCCTTCTTCCCAGTGACGACCATAATCTGTGTCTTCTTACAATACAATTCTAACCCTAGTTGTTCACTGTGCACAACAGCTGCATCTACTAAATTGTGCAGGTCCTGTTCATTGTCTGCAATCAAGACTGTATCTGCATATCTAATGTTATTGATGTATCGTCCCCCAATGTTGATTCCTTCCATATCTTCTATAATTCTGAAATTATTTTTAGTGTACAGGAAAAAAAGATCTGGAGACATTACACATCCCTGTCTCACACCTCTTTTAATAGGCTGATATTGACCTACATCGTTATCAATTCTGATGGCAGCTTCTTGTTTCTAATATATGTTTTTTACAAGTCTAAGGTCTTTTCCATCAATATGTAGATCTTCAAGCATCCTTATCATGTTGACATGTCTCACTTTATCGAAAGCCTTTGTGTAGTCAATAAAGCAAAGATGTAAATCTTTGTTTACTTCTATAGAGCGTTCAATAACCGTTTTCAGTTTATACACAGCATTTACTGTGCCCTTGCCTTCTACAAACCCACATTGTTCTTCTCCTATTTCGGGTTGTATTTTCTTCCTAACTCTTTGCATGATAATTCTCAGCAGAATCTTCGTGATGTGGCTCATTATACTAATTGTTCGATGTTGATCACATTACAAGGCTCCTGATTTCTTCGGGATTGCAATAAATATAGAATTACATAATTCAGGAGGTATATCTCCAGTATCGTATATTGCGTTCAGCAGTCTGGTGACTTGGTCTATTCCATATTCTTCTAAGGCATTGATCATGTCATACTCGAGGATTTCAATGCAAAAATAGGCAAGACGAAGGTGAGTGGCGTGACTGGTGGCTATGCCCTAGGTCAGTGGTTCTCAATCGGTGGGGAATCCCCCCCCCCCCCAGGAGGGAATATTAAGGTTTCCAGGGGGGGGGGGAATGAAGATTATTTCAAGATCGTGTTAATACAAGAACCGATTACTTGATATTGTTTTTCCCTTCATACTTTACGGTTCTGTACGTCTCACCCTTCTAAAATTCATTTTATAAAGTAAGTAGACCCACAAATCATGTTTTATGTGGACGTCTAGACATGTTTTAGTATGTGCTTCCATTATTACGTATACTGTGTAGGGGCGGGAGGGGGGATTTTTAGGTAGGAAATACGAAAGGGGGGGGGGTGACGTTCTGAAAATATGGTGAAGGGGGGCACGGACAAAATTTTTAGGTAGGAAATACGATAGGGGAGGGATGACGTTCTGAAAATATGGTGAAGGGGGGCACGGGCCGAAAACGGTTGAGAACCACTGCCCTAGGTTATAGGAATAAGAGAGGTGACAAATTAATAACATGGGCAGAATATCATGAAATGATACTAGGTAACATCTGGTTCCAACACCATCCTAGACGATTATATATGAAATGATACTAGGTAACATCTGGTTCAAACACCATCCTAGACGATTATATACGTGGAAAACATCTGGATATCTTCTTCTTCTTCTGCGTTCATCCGGAGTTTTTTTTCGGACGTGATTGCGTTGTGCCTGTTTACAGCAGAGCTGCGTTCTTGCGCCGTTAGGCCGACACATCCGACTTCTGCGGGAATTTGTTGACCGGGTTAACCTTCCCGAAAAATATCTGGATATAATATTCGCAATCACATTGACTGCCGGTTTCTCTGGCCGAGGGGTTACAATACTTTCTCCGTAATCCCGTTTATCACGCAGTCTCGTAGCGGGTGAGAACTGGGAGCGGTTCGTCCCCCGCTGGTGACTTGCGGGATAACTGAGCCGGCCGCTCAGAAAGCAATGGAAAACTACTGAGCGTAATCTTGCCAAGAAATCAACAGACAGCTGAAAGATGCTGGTGTTGACAGCGATGTCCTGTAAAAGGATATGCGAATTAAAAAAAAATAAATCACATTGACTACCTACCGGTTCGAACCAGATTCAGAAGCAGTTTAGTAGGAGTAAAAACTAGACCATGAGGGGCTGTGTGGTCTCGAGGTACGGTGTCCGCCTCGAGTGCTGGAGGTCCCGGGTTCAAGCCCCGGTGAGGACCGGGATTTTTTTCACGTGGACTTCTAGTAATACAATTTCCCCTGGTCTTTGGGTAGTGAGATCGGACGCCCGTGTGTATTGTTGCTCACATAAAAAATCCCTTGGCAGTTGGAAATCGAAAAAGAGTAGCCTAACGGCGCTGCCCGGGCAAAATTTCGAGTTAAAAATCTACCCAAAGTATTTCAGGATCCTCGCCGGTGCTACGGAGTTCGTGCACTGAGCTGAGTTTCTCCAGACTCAGGTTTGAGTTAGGAGGAGAACGGAGCACTTATGGGTGTGCAGTAATGTTGATCCGTCGACTAAACTAAACTAAACTAAGATGGACATAGTGAGTATGTGCCAGGTATAGAAAAGATGAGGTTAAGACTTAAAACCATAAAAAATACCCAAAGAATATCAAGTTATACTTAGCATTACTTAAAACAGACACAGAAATTAGAGGAAGATACAATGCAACTGTAAAGAACAGATATAATGCCATGGAGATAATAGACTACTGATGAACAATGGGACATGTTGCGGGAATCAATACAACATAAATTAAAAGAAATAATTCCACCTAATCATATAATTACAAAACAGAAATGGATGATAGATGCATGTTTTTCAGATGATGAATGAAAGAAGAAAAAAAGCAAGATAAAGAAGAATATAATAGAATACATAAATAAATAGTAAATAAATGCAAAACGGCTAAAGAATCTGCTGAATCAATAGTACATGGACTTTTGGACACACATTCCATGTATGAAGAAATAAATACAATAACAGGTAGGAAAACACGAATTATCATTGGATGTTTAAAATTGAGAAACGGTGCAATATTGATGGGACAAGATGATAAAAGTAAATAGATGGACATAATATCTGGAAGAGCTGTATGATGATAGGAGACCGGATGTAAATATTCAAAAGAATGGTGAGGGACCACCAATACTTGCAGTGGAAGTTGAAGATGCATTGCATCGCACGAAGAAAGGAAAGGTATCCTGTCCAGACAACATTGCATTCAAGGAAGTTGAGGCCCTATGTGTTTTTGGAATCGAAATACAGTATTACCAAATTTCTAAATGACATCTACTCTAGTGGGTACATTCCTAAGATCCACAGAAAATATGTCAGCGATCCTGGTTGGTGGACATAATATAAATAACCTACGTTATGCTAATGACACCATCTTGATAGCAATATGTCAGAAGGAACTACAGGAAATAATAAAAATGAAACACATGTGCCTTAGTTTGAATATAGAAAGACAGAAGTCATAAGATATCAATGAAACAGATTGTGCCGTAAATGTGCAATTAAAGTAAATGACGTTATTTTGGGGCACGTGCAGACATTCGTATATCTAGGCACATAGATAACATGAGATGGAAGATGCATTACTGAGATAAGGAACAGAATAGGTCAAGAAAAAAAATTTCATTTTGTAAAATAAAGAACATTTTGTGCAATAAGTTCTTGTCCTTGAAAGTTAGAAAAAGAGTTCTTGCATGTTACATAGAACAAGTTTAAACATACGGCTACGAATCCTGGAAATTAGCAAACAGACGAAACAATTCATGGAAGATGTGGTTTTATAGAGGAATGCTGACAATTAACTGGAGTCAAAATTAGCAATGAGGCTTCCGGTAAAAAATGGCAACGAGGTGATGCGTTTATTCTTCGGGGAGACGCTGTTTAGTGTTTTCCTGTGGATTATGTGGGAGAAAGAAATGAAAGAGGATACAGACTCGTAGAGTGGGCAAAAGAACAGGAAATGATTGTAGGAAACACCTGGTTTAAGCAACACCATAGAAGATTATGGACATGGAGGAGTCCTGATAGCAGGATTAGAAACCAGATTGACTACATTCTGATTAGCAGAAGATATAGAATCAATCAATCATGTGCCGTGCCGGAAAGCGTGGGCGGTCATGACTCGCCATTTCACTCGATCACCAGAGTCATGAATCCGCTCAGTGTTCCTGTCTCGTCCATGCCATGTGGCCAAGCCATCCAAGTATGTTCCTCTCGGTCTTCCCCTTGGTCTGTTCCCCTCGATCTTGCTAGTTGTCACTAAGTTCTCCAATCCATTTCTTCTCATAACATGTCCAAAAATTTTGACTGTCTACGTCTAATTTCTCTAATCAATTTACGATTTTCATTTGCCCCCTGTAGTACTTGGTCATTAGTATTGCTGTCTGTCCAAGGTATTCTTTGCATTTTCCTCAGAAACCACATTTCTGCAGCCTTCAGATGTTTTTCAGATTGACTGCTCATTGTCCAAGTTTCACATCCATACAAAAGAACAGGCTCTATGTATCCCTTCAACACTCTTTCTCTCGTTTCAATTGACATCTTCTTATTGGTCAGAATGTTTTTCATCTTGCTAAAGGCTACTTTCGCCATGGTGATTCTTGTTCTAGTCTCTTCAAGGCATCTCACATCAGATGTTATGACTGTTCCGAGATAATTGTACCGATTCACTTGTTGAAGTGTATTCCCATTTACTTGTATATTACATTGTGGTACTTCGTTCTTCCTAGTGTGAAGATTTAGAAACGCGCTAACAATGAAAAAAAAACAGTTCCCAGTACTGATTGTTATAGTGACCACAGATTACTTACAAGAACATTGAGGATAAAGTTGAAGAAAGTCAAGTATATAACAGGAAACACTAAATATGATTTGTGTACATTTAGTAATGACAAGGAAATACAAAACAAATTCAACATAGAAGTACAGAACAGTTTTGATATATTGTCTGATCTAGAGATCATATTCCAGGATGTGGGTGATCGGTGGGAAAATTCAATCAGTTTGGCTGCAGACACAACTATTCCAAAATTAAAGAAGGTGGGTCGTAAGAAATGGATGACTGAAGAAATTTTACATGTAATGGAAACAAGAAGACTCAACAAAAATAATTCTGCCAAATATGAAGACATTCACAGACAATTCAGAATATTATGTAAGGAGCAAAAGAAGCATGGCTGGAGGAAAAGTGCTTAGAAATTGAAAAACAACACAACGGTCAAAATACCAAATTAGTGCACAAAAGAATTGAGGAACTTACTAATAAAAGAACAAGTACATCAACAGGGTGTCTAAAAACTAAAGATGGCAAAATCATAATAGAAACAGATCAGATTCTACATGTATGGACAGATTATGTGAAAAACCTTTATGATGATAACAGAGAGGAACAGTATGATATTAGATATAATAATAAAAGACCGCCAATTTTGAAGATGGAGGTTTGAAATGTTCTTAAGCATATGAAAGCTGGCAAGGCCCCCGGTGCAGATAACATCACAACAGAAATGATTAAAGCTTTAGAAGAATTTTGACTAGAGCAAGTCACCAAACTGCTGAACACATTATATGATACTGGAGATATATCTCCTGAATTATGTAACTTTGTAATTATTGCAATCCCAAAGAAATCAGTAGCATTGGAATGTGATCAACGGAGAACAATTAGTATAATGAGTCACATCACAAGGATTTTGCTACGAATTAGCATGCAAAGAGTGAGGAAGAAAATACATCCTGAAATAGGGGAAGAACAATGTGGATTTGTAGAAGGAAAGGGTACAGTAAATGCTGTGTATATGCTACGAACAGTTATTGAACGTGCTATAGAAGTAAACAAAGATATACATCTTTGCTTTATTGACTACACAAAGGCTTTTGATAGAATTAGACATGTCAACATGGTGGATTTGCTTTGCAGATCTACAAATTGATGGGAAAGACATTAGACTTAATAAAAACATATATTGGAAATAACAAGCTGCCATAAGGATTGATAATGAAGTGGGACAGTATCAGCCTATTCAGAAAGGTGTTAGGCAGGGATGTGTAATGTCTTCCAGATCTTTTTTCCCTATACAGTGAAAATATTTTCAGAAATGTAGAAGATATAAATGGAATCATCATTGGAGGACGAAACATCAATAACATTAGATATTCAGATGATACAGTATTGATTGCAGACAATGCGCAGGATTTGCAACAATTAGTAGATGCGGTTGTTGTACGCAGTGAGAAACTGGGGTTAGAATTAAATTGTAAAACGACACAGGTTATGATCTTCACTAGGAAGAACGAAGTACCACAATGTAATATACAAGTAAATGGGAGTATTCTTCAACAAGTGAATCGGTACAATTATCTCGGAACAGTCATAACATCTGATGGGAGATGCCTTGAAGAGATTAGAACAAGAATCGCCATGGCGAAAGTAGCCTTTAGCAAGATGATAAACATTCTGACCAATAAGAAGATGTCAATTGAAAGAGAAAAAGAGTGTTGAGGGGATACATAGAGCCTGTTCTTTTGAATGGATGTGAAACTTGGACAATGAGCAGTCAAGCTGAAAAACATCTGATGGCTGCAGAAATGTGGTTTCTGAGGAAAATGCAATGAATACCATGGACAGACAGAAATATCAATGACCAAGTACTACAGGAGACAAATGAACATCGTAAAGTGATTAGAGAAATTAAACGTAGACAGTCAAAATTTTTTGGACATGTTATGAGAAGAAATGGATTGGAGTACTTAGTGACAACTGGCAAGATCGAAGGGAACAGACCAAGAGGAAGACCGAGAGGAAAATACCTGAAGGGCTTGGCCACATGGCAAGGACTAGACAGGGACGCTGAGCTAATCCACGACTCTGGTGATCGAATGAAATGGCGAGTCATGACCGCCCACGCTTTCCGGCATAGCGCATGATTGATTGAAAATGAGCAATCTGGACATTTTGAGGGAAGCTAAGTCACAAAGACAAATTATCACAATCATCAGAAAGAAGCAGTCATCATTTTATGGCCACAGAATGAGACGACACAAACTTGAGCATGACATGTGTCATGACACGGGAGGGAGTCAACTTACAATTTTACCCATGCCGTCGGAGATCGCAATTTGTGGAGAGGCGTGATCTCCCACTCCAGCCGACAAGGCACTGGATGTTTACTATGATATATGTTCAAACTATTTATGGAGGATTGGCATTAAAATTTTTTTTTTTTTTTGGGGGGGGGGCATTAAAAGTAAAACCGGAGTCTCCGTTGGAGGATTGGCATTTGACTTGTTAAGGCCTTTGGAGTGTTTATGCTTGTGGCTACGGTTTGCATTCGCATTTTCCTCATGTTGGACTGGTAGTGCATGGTTCCGTCGCCCTGATACTGAGTTGAGTGCCTGGCGCGACACCATAAGCTGTGAATTTCGTGTGGAATGCTTTTAGATCTGTTCGCGGTTGTTTGTAGCGTGAAATACATGCTGGAAATTATGGCTGTCGACCAGTCGAGGAACTGACTGGATTGCCTTATGCAGTAATGTGTGGCTGCTGGTTTTCTAGTGACTGCCGCTTCCATCGACTATGATCTGTATTTTTCGTGGAGGACTTGTGTGTTGGCATTCTGGAGGTAGCGCTATGCATAGTATACCTTTGCGAGCTGTTGGTTTGTCGAGAATCGTGTTTGTTCCACTTTTCACTTGGGGCAGAGAGGAGCATTTTGTGTGATATTCTCTGGCACAGGAACGGAGAATAATGGGGACGACCCTTTGCCTTGAAGTTAGAACCGTGACTAATGATCGATGACTATTCATTTATTATATCAATTAGTCCCTTAGAATGGTGAAATTTTAAGACAGCTGATCATGTCACAAGCCCCGCCCCCTCCTCCTCTATTTGTGTCCTACTTTCATTGCATACTTGTGTGATGTAGTCTCTGTCCTATCGTCAGTGTACGCTTGTGTGATGTAGTTTGTGTCCTACCTCTCTTGCGTGCTTGCGTGATGTAGTCAGTCTCCTACTGTCCTTGCATGCATGTGTGATGTAATTTGTGTCCTAATGTCCTTGCATCCTTGTATGAGGTTAGTCATTAGTCTCCTTTTCAAGTTTACTATAAAGGGTCATCACACAATGCTCCGTTTCTATGCCAGTAAATATCATACAAAATGCTCCTCTCTGTCCCGTGTGAAAAAAATGGAACATATAGCAGTAGCGACAAACCAACAGCACAGACATACACGCATACATAACATCCGCCACTAAAATTACAGTTCATTGTCGATAGAAGCGGCAGTCACTAGAAAACCAACAGTTGCACGCACATTACTGCATATTGCCAAACCTGCTAGTTCAGCAACCGGCCGTCTGTCATTTTTCTCAACATGCAGTTCACAATATAAACAACCGTCGACATATGGAAAAGCATGCCACACGAAATCCACAGCTCACAGTGTCGCGCCACGCACATAACTCAGTAGCTTGGCGACGGAATCATGTACTACCAGTCCAACATGAGGACAATATTTAAGCAAACCGTAGCCAGAAGCAAAAACACTCCAGATGCCTTATCAGCTCAACAGATTGACACATGAATAATATGAATGCTGTGCTTACAAACAACATGATATGCAACATATGTATCATATATATATGCATGCACATATATACGAGATCGACATAAACACCTATACACATTCACCAGGACCTACATAAATACATGCTAACACATAAACAATCACAAACCCTTCAATCTCTGCACAACACACACACACACACACACACACACACACACACACACACACACACGCACGTTTCCCCTATTGTCCCACAATCACACACGTAAATAAACATGCCCCGACGTGCCAGCTTTCTCCAACACTGCAAGAATAATATTATTTTCATCATCACGCAATCAGGCCAGCGAACAAACACAAAAATGTAAATTGACAAATGTGTTCATGCATGTTCACTGGACCGTGTCGTGTGAAGCGGTTTTATCACTATCAGTTTTAAACTCTGCGTGATTAAAATATCGGTTTCATCTACGGGGTTTCAACTTTCCCTCTTTCACGGATGACTTCGTCTGGAAATTGTTGGGTTTTACTTGGGTTCTTGTTTTCTCTTTTATTTTTCTTGTGAATTATACGAGTTGTTCTTTGGCAGAAAAGACACATATGAAAATGAACTGTTGAGTAGGTGGTTGGTTGATTGGTTGGTTGGCTGGCTGGTTGGTTGGATGTTTTGTTGATTGGATGGTTTGCTGGCTGTTTGGGTCTTTGGTTGGTTCGATGGTTGGATGGGTGGTTCCTTGGTTGGTTATTTGATTGGTTGGATGGGTGGTTGGTTGGGTTGATGGTTAATTGTATGGATGGGTGGCTGGTTCTTCTTCTTCTTCTTCTTCTTCTTCTTCTTCTTCTTCTTCTTCTTCTTCTTCTTCTTCTTCTTCTTCTTCTTCTTCTTCTTCTTCTTCTTCTTCTTCTTCTTCTTCTTCTTCTTCTTTCATCCGGAGTGTTTTTTTTCCAGATGTAATTGTGGTGTATTGTTATGCACCCTTGGGCCTAGACCCTTAAGCCAACACATCTGACTTTTGCGTGCGTTTTTGACCAGGTTAGCATTCCTGGGGGACTCTTACTTTTGTGGTGCCGCCCACATCCCAGCTGCTCAAGTTAGAACAGTCGAATACTTCACGATCAGCCCTCAAAAGAAGGCAGGGACAATCCATGGGCATTATCCACCATCCAGGAAGGCTTCCATAGTTGCAGAGCCGACACATAGCGCTCTGGTGTTGGGCTCACCGAGGGAATCGCCACGTCCTGCTCATGGCTGTTTTAATTCCTCACTTCAATGTATTGGGCCTTTCGTTCGATACGGGCCGTTCCCCGCACAAACCAGGGACGGTCGGACTGCAGATGGTATCCACTCAGCGAGCTTTCGGTTCGAACAAGTGGTAGTCGCTGTGCTCGGAAAACAAAATAGTTAGGGCTGTTCCGGGCACGACGGACATTCGGAAAACTGGCTAATCAGAGCTGTTCCGGACACGAAGGACATTCGGAATACTAGATAATCAGAGCTGTTCCGGACACGAAGGACATTCGGGATACTAGATAATCAGAGCTGTTCCGAGCACGAGGGGCATTTCACTCCGACATTTTTGTGTTGTGCCTGTTTATTTGCGCCCTTAGGCCAGCACATCGGACTTCAGAGGGCGTTTTTACGGGTTTGCCTTTACGAGGTTTTGAGGGACGTTAGACTCTTACTGTTGTGGTGTCGCCTGCATCTCAGCTGGTCAGGGTAGAACCGTCATAGACATCACGGTCAACCCTCAAGGGAAGGCAGGGGCAGACCATGGGCATTCCCCGATATCCAAGGAGGCTTCCATAATTGCAGAGCGGCACATGGTGCTCTGAGACTGGGCTCACCCAAGGAATCGACACGTCCTGCCCATGGCTGCTTTAATTACTTACTGCCATGTATTGGACATTTTGTTTGCCACTGGTCGCTCCCCACACAAACCAGGGACGGACAGTCTGCAGACGACATCCACTCATCAAGCTTTTGCTTCGGACTTCCACTTAATGGATTTGCTAGCCAAGCGTTCCATGTCGTTACCCATGTTTGTTACCCTTCGAAAATAGAGTTTGTTTGTTTGTTTGTTTGTTTGTTTGTTTGTCGTGTCAATGAGACGCTCTTCCACCTTTGACCACGCTCACTCTATGAGTATAGATATGACTTTCATCGTAACCATCGCGTACGTCTGGGACGCATTTCCACCTTTAGTAACCTCTCACGAGGTAGGCTACATGTGCAGCCGGCTCTGCACCTTACCTCCATGTATCAGTGAGCGAGTAACGGCCAGGCCCTCTCATTCGGGGATCCCTCATAACCCCCAGCTGAGAACATTCGGCAAGTACCTGGACTAAGCATTTAGCGTACTCAGCATCTCACCCCCATTTTGAGGTAGGCGAGTATCGGCCATATCCCTCAGCTGAGAGCCTTAGAGCATGTGTCCGGAACAAGGATTAGTGGCATCGTGCGCCTGGCTTGAACTTTTGACTGCTATCCGCAGTCCACCTGCAGAGCAGCATGCTGTGTCTCTCTTGGTTTGGTCCCTATCCAAAGGCCTGTCTGACTTGCAGTTGTGCTTCCGTCGACAAAGCTCTTGGGGTCACTGGGACACGCAAGCCCCTCTACCACGGCACGGTGGAGACACGTCAGAGGAAGGGTGGTTGGTTTGATGAATGGTTGGTTGGTTTGATGATTGGTTTGTGGTATGGGTAATTAGTTGAACGGTTGGTTGGTTGGATGGTTGCTTGGTTGGGTGGTTGCTTGGTTGGTTTGATGGTTGGTAGGGTGGTTGGTAAAAGGTTGGTTGATTGAATAGCTGAATGGTTGGTTGGATGGTTGGATGGTTTGTTGGTTGGTTTGTTGGATGGTTGGTTTGATTGGTGGTTAGTTGGATGGTTGGTTGGATTGTCGGTTGGGTGGTTGAATGGTTCGTTTGGTTGGATGGTTAGTTTGTCGGTTTATTAGTCGGTTTGTTGATTGTTTGGTTGGTTGGATGGATGGGTGGTTGGTTGGTTGCTTGTTTGAATGGTTGGTTGGATAGATGGTTGATTGGTTGATTGGTTGAATGGATGGTTGATTGGTTCAATGGATGTGGGGTTGGTTTGATGGATGGTTGATATGCTGGCCTAATATTTTTCGAATCCTAACTGTCGGGGTATTGTTTACGTGTGCACCGAGCATACGGAACTTTCAAGTTTTCCGTCCCTATCTGAGAACGCTAGTTGTCGGTTCCACTGCCCAGAGAAAGGGGTGAGGGATTGTAGTGTCCTCCTTTAAAGTGTCGTCCCTGGAGTGAAGAGAGTCAACACCCACATTATAATATTTTTTCCCTTATCAATATCCTGGAGAATCCACCAGCTTCCGTCCAACACACTCCATCAGCCAATGGACACCTTTTCCTATCACTCTCTCACTGTCGTACTATGCCCCCTCTCATACTTCCCCAACGCAACATACTCAACAACGCTTGCTTCTAAAAATTAATAAAGATTAATTTATTAAAAGAAAAGTGTAACGTATATGAGACTTGTATGCGAAGAAAATGTGTGACGTGTTCTATAAAGTGTGTAGAATCGGACTCTCAGACAACAACCCAGTCAGCTCATCCTAGCAAGACTAGACCACAGCACGTTACATCAGAACAGGTACATCTCACCCAGTGCCGAAACCATCTTGCCGGATACTGACTTGCCTCTGTAGACCTCTGGTAATCCCATTTCATGATCATCCGAAATAGACACCGGTGGTAATAACAGTTAATCATGGACCGGTTGCACCCTACACAATGTACGTTCCTATCGTTCCTAAAGAATGCACAAGTCCTTTGTAGTGTGTACACAGTTATTAATGTTAATTGTTAATGTACTTGATCCTAACTCGTGTCTATCTAGCCTCAAGTATCATGTCTTGTGTTCTATTACACGAGATTATATCACACTATGTAACTATTATAATTAATGTTCTCGGTTAGTTACTACTGTCTGATGATGTGTGGTGCATCAACAATAATCACCCCTCTTAGGTGAATCATCTTCCTTCTAGCTTTAGTTACGTTCTGTACGAAACTTTATTGACTGTTCAACTGGTGTTCTTCCGAATGGGATTTGAACCTTTCCTAAAACCTTGTTGAGTTGCCTCGGATCTGGTAGGGAACCTAGGATAGAAACAACACATCTGGTGATAGTACTAGTCACTGATCCTACCGGCTGAATGTAAGCCTATTGCCTTGCTCAGTGATCTTTAGCTAACTAAACTCTGTCATAGAGTAGATTAGCTACCCACCTAGGGCCGAATCAGGCTATGACAAGGAAAGACCCATACAGAGTCCAAAACCCCAGCGGGCAATTTCCCCGTCTCCCAATTATCCATCATTACTCTATTCTTAACTAGCATAGCGTATCACCACTACACTACTCTATTCTTAACTCGGCTACTGCCTAAATTAATTAGAACTAATATTATAATAGGTTATACCTTAAATGGCACTACTGCAGTCCTATCAATCATATCTACATCTGCCATGATAGGCACGTGTAAAATTAAGTCACTAATTAACACACGGTAGACATTATTCCATCAGAACCACAGTGCCCTTGCACTCCCGCCTAGAGCCACATTTCCAAGTCCCCCAGTTGGCCCCAACTCGGGTTTATATGGCAAACTCCCAAAGTTGGCCACGTGACGTTATCCTTTATGCCCACACCGGTGGCACATTGGGCAGATCATCCCCTGTCAGGGATCCATCCCCCCCCCCCTGGCTCCATCAATGTTAGATTTGTCATCACTGGTTTTGACATCCAAAACAATCTAGAGAGTTACTGTAGAGTTCCAACAAAGGGTTTCGATACCAAGCTGCCAATCATGGTTTCCCAAACAACCTTACATTGTGCACGTGACGTTGTTGATGTCCGGCAGGTGTTCCACTGTTTCCAATAACAAGCCCTCAACTTTCTGTCATGTGGTGACAGTCAAAACCGCCATTCCGTCTGATGTCCGGAACTATAGATGACAGACGGAACTATTCCATATCCTGAGCGGGCAAGGCTATGTGATTCTAACTGTTTATGAACTGCCAACGCGGTGTATCCATTCCTCTCACTCACCACCAAATGTGTATATGTGCTGACCCGATTTAACCCGTGCAGCTGTGTTTACTCTGTTAGTACGACTGTTGTGGCCTAGAAAATGTACGCCAAGCAAACGTCGGTATTATCATTATCTGGTTAACTCATGGCGATCTCGTGACAGGGATGGAAAACAAAACTGGCAATAACGTTGACGTTGTTGTTGATGGCGATTATGATGATGTTGAAGATAATAATGATGATGATGATGATGATGATGATGATGATGATGATGATGATGATGATGATGACGACGACGTATATGATGTTGATGAGAATGATCATGATCATGACGACGTATATTATGATGATGATGATATTGATGATGATGATAATGACGTAGATGATGTTGATGAGAATAATCATGATGACGACGACGGGGATTACGATAATGATGGTAATGACGACTATGATTTTTTTTAAATTTTGCGCTGGCTGGCTTTGAACTCAAGCGTAGTCCATTCGCACCATTTTATAGTAGTGCTGGACTTAATTTTGCGTGTGGGTTAGCTTTCCCTATAAACAGTGTCCCTCGCCATCAGGCGAACCAACTCGGACTTCAGAGGTAACGACGACGATGACAACGAGGGTGATGTTGATGAGAATGATCATGATGACGACGACTGAGATTATGATGAAAATGATGATTATGATGGTGATGGCGTAGATGCAGTTGATGAGAATGATCTTGATGATAACGACGGAGATTATGATGATGATGATAATGATGATGATGATAATGATAATGATGATAATGATGATGATGATGATGGTGACGTAGATGATATGTTGATGAGAATGATCATGATGATGATGACGGAGATTATGATAGTGACGATGATTATAATGACGACTATCAAGAAGATGATGATAATTATCACGGCGACGAACATGATGTCGGTTCCACTACCTAGGGAAAGGGGAACTGAACATTCAGTCAACACCATGAGATCAACCAAGTATCTTTGAACCAGTCGCTGACGACATAACCAAAATATTGTAACCTCTTAAGATATATTTTGTGTGTGTGTGTGTGCTTGTGTGTATACGTGTATGTGTTTTGTGTGTACCTCAAACTTTAAACACAGCTGTTTTGAAAGATGTCAACAGAATTAGTAAAACATGAACACATATATAGATTACTGAACTGCCCGCTTGTAAATTCAAAATAACACATGCGAACTTTGGCCAACCTTTTCTTGAACACAAATATTCAAGTACTTAAATAAAAAACAAATTTAGAAAGCACTCAAGACACGGATTTATTCAACCAAATCAGTTTGACTGAACAGTTTAACCTGTGGTTTATTAGGAAAACAAGAAGAAGGAAAAAAAAAAAAAAAACTGGCAATAACGGTTAACTGATTTCTGCGGAGGTCGTTGAGTACAGGAGATTAAAAATAAATTATAGCCAGTCATTGATTCACAAACAGGCAACTGTGTAGTCAGGCTTGAGTTTGGTTACAACCTGGCGGTGAAGGTGGAGTTCAGCCAGGTATGTAAAGTGAAAGATTATGTGGGCTAAAGGAAGACAGTGTTTACAGGTGGATGGACATCGTTAAGTGATGGACTGAGGGGGGGGGGGGGAGTTTGTGTGGTTAAAGGAAGACAGCGTTACAGATGGGTAGGCATCGTTAGGTGATGGACTGGGGGGGGGGGGGTGAGTTTGTGTGGCTAAAGGAAGACATTGTTACAGGTGGACATCGTTAAGTGGTAGACTGGGGGAGGGGAGGGGGGAGTTTGTGTGGTTAAAGGAAGACAGTTTTACAGGTGGGTGGACATCATTAAGTGATGGACTGGGGGGGGGGGGATTGTATAGTTAAAGGAAGACAGTGTTACAGGTGGGTGGACATCGTTAAGTGATGGACTGGGAGTGTTTGTGTGGCTAAATGAAGACAGTGTTACAGGTGGGTGGACATCGTTAAGTGATGGACTGGGGGGAGTTTGTGTGGGGAATGTAGAACAAGGGTATTGGGGATTTACTGCAGCTGACATTCAATAAGGTGATGGTACTTTTTTTGGTGATGATGATGATGACGATTGTGATGAGGATGATAATGATTATGATGTTGATAATGATAATGCTTTTGATGTGATGATAATAATGATGACAACCATGACAAAGACGATGATGATGACGATTATGATGATGCTCATGATAATGATGATGATGATAATGATGATGATGATGATGATGATTATGATGATGATGATGATGATGATGATGATGATGATGATGATGATGATGATGATGATGATGATGATGATGATGATGATGATGATGATGATGATGATGATGATAACGATGTAAATTATATTGATTAGAATGATAATGATGATGACGACGAAGGTTAAGTTTACGTTCAGCAGTTTGATATTACTTTCTGAACTAGCTCACTCATACTAATGTATGAAAACAAGCGCAAGGCAGTCTGCTGCCGAATCACCCGCAGCTGTGTTTCGAATTCGCGGTATCCGGGATTGCGATTTGCGTTTGTAACCCCTTCACCACACCGCCGGTTGCATTGCTTCTATATATAGCACTTTAACACACTCTAATAATAGTTGACATAGCACTTTAGCACACTCTCGTAGTAGTTGACATAGCACTTTAGCACACTCTCGTAGTAGTTGACATAGCACTTTAACACACTCTCATAGTAGTTGACATAGCACTTTAGCACACTCTCGTAGTAGTTGACATATCACTTTAGCACACTCTCGTAGTAGTTGACATAGGACTTTAGCACACTCTCATAGTAGTTGACATAGCACTTTAGCACACTCTCATAATAGTTGACATAGCACTTTAGCACACTCTCATAATAGTTGACATAGCACTTTAGCACACTCTCATAGTAGTTGACATAGCACTTTAGCACACTCTCATAATAGTTGACATAGCACTTTAGCACACTCTCGTAGTAGTTGACATAGCATTTTAGCACACTCTCATAATAGTTGACATAGCACTTTAGCACACTCTAATAATAGTTGACAATCTTGTATTATGAGTACAAACGCATTCGCAATCCCGCATACCGCGGTAGAATCACAGCTGCGGGAGATTTGAAATCAGGCAGCCTTGTGCTGGATTTTATACAATGGCTTGAGTGTTGATCGTTCAGAAGGCAATGGCACACTACTGAACGTAAACGTGCTAAGAAACCACACACAGACAAACAAATGCTGGGGTTGATGCGACGTCCTGTAAATAATATGCAACTAACTTTAACGTAATAATTATTGCGAATATTTCATGCTTTATAATGCATATATGAGCGTTGTTGTTGTTGTTGTTGTTGTTCTCGGTTAACTTCACAGGTGATGTATGGATACAATAATGTATGAAAGAGAGAGAGGTAAGAAGGGCAAAATGTTAGACGGGCCTGGAAGCCCAATCCTTGACCCTCTGAAAATAAAATTTGTTCGTTAGTGCGTTCATTTTAGGGCTTCTTTTGCCATGGCGATTCTTGTTGTAATCTGTACAAGGCGTCCTCAGTCATATAGTTTGGGATGCCTTTCCTACGGCTGGAGTAGTATCGTTAGATTCAGCTAGCGGGAATGACCGATCTATCTTCCATCCATTGAAGATTTGCAGCCATGGAGAAAAGAATAGCCCGATCACCGAATCCAGGAACAATTCAAGTAGTTTTACGATCGATCGATTGGTTGATTAATTAATTTGATTCAAGGACGACCGTCATGGAACTGTGGAACTTGCTGCTATATCTTCAATCTTCTACTTGAGAGCACACGAGGAGGCGCTGTGATAGGGGAGAAAATGGCCGAGATGACATATTGTACATCGACAACATCATGCGGTGAGTGGTCGATCCAGAGTCGGATTGTGAACTTTGTAGGTACCGCTACACGATTTTGATGTGTGTGTGTGTGTGTGTGTGTTTGTGTGTGTGTGTGTTTGTGTGTGTGTGTGTGTGTGTGTGTGTGTGTGTGTGTGACCCACCATTCATTCATTCAGCTAGTCATTTGTTAACCCACGTAAATATCTCCCTCCTTACCATTGATAGTAACATAACCTTTAATCTCCACCTTCCAACGCTCGCTAAACAAACAGCGGAAAAAGTCTAACAACTCGCCATAATTAAAAATTTCCTTGATGAGGACACAAGGAAAGTATTCTATACTTCTCACATACAGACACATTTTGACTACTGCTCAACAATCTGGGACGGTTGTTCCAATTCAAGCCCCAAGCGACTCTATTCGCTCCAGAAACGGGCCATGAGTTTAATTTATAGAAACCATCTATCTGATACTCCTAGCCTGCAGTTACTACCACTCCGCTGACGACTGCTTTTCAATAAGGCCAAACTAATTCACAAAATCCTACATCAGAATGCTCTAAATTACCCTTCGTCATTGTTTAAATATAAAGCTAGACACAGTAAACGATTAAATATATTACACATTCCGAAGCCTATAATTGACTTATACAAAACAAGCTTAAAGGTAACGAACCCTGCAGTTCAGCTGTTGAACAATCTTCCGCTATAAATCAAAGCACCAATCCCTATACATATAATCGCAAATTATTCGAACACTATCTCAGTACGGATTACCTTCCCCCTTAATAATAATAATAATAATAATAATAATAATAATAATAATAATAATAATAATAATAATAATAATAATAATAATACCCTAGTACAACAGCCAGTCCCCTTTTGGTAGATCAGTATATTCCACATAGCTAATAACAAGTGCCACACCATTGTTTAATATTACTGAGTCGTGTAGTACTGATTTTTGCATTTTCCCCGTGCCTTTATAATACATGTATTTTGTATTGTTACTGATCTCGGTTGGCCTTGAATGGTGTGTGAATGAAATAATGTATGAAAGAAAGTGATAGAAGGGCAGAATGTTAGACGGACCTGCGTGCCCAATTCTAACCCTTTGAAAATAAAGTTTGTTCGTTAGTTCATTCGTTCGTTCCATCCATCCATCCATCCATCCATCCATCCATCCATCCATCCATCCATCCATCCATCCATCTATTCATCTGTTAACCTATCTCCCTATTTACCCATCTATCCATCCATTCAACTATTCATCTACGCGGGTCCTCTAATGAAAACCTTAAAATTGTGATTTTTTTTTTTAAAATTCGCATATCCTTTTACAGGACATCGCTGTCAACAGCAGCATCTTTCAGCTGTCTGTTGATTTCTTGGCAAGATTACGCTCAGTAGTTTGCCATTGCTTTCTGATCGGCCGGCTCAGTTATCCCGCCAGCGGGGAACGAACCGCGGGGGACGAACCGCGGGGGACGAACCGCTCCCAGTTCTCGCCCGCTACGAGACTCTGCGTGATAAACGAGATTACGGAGAAAGTGGTGTAACCCCTCGGCCAGAGAGACCGGCTAAAATTGTGATAGACATAACAGTAATACATGCCATTGTCTTGTAACCTCTCAGTAGTGTTGTTAACGGTGTCACGAGTGTTAATCTTGTCACAACACAATTCAGACGATCACGGTGACGCCAAAATGACAGTGTACAAATGGTACCAACGAGAAGAAGCATTTTGTTATCTGTGTTTTTTTTTACAAATTAACCAGTGAATGGGTGAAACCTATAGAATATCTTCGGCGAATGAAGGTCCAGTATGGTGATGTATGCCTGTCAGTCCAGCAAGTCTATGAGTGGAGTAGGAAGGTTCAAAACGGCGTGACCTCTGTGACAGACTGTTCACGACCAGGTCAGGCACACCGAGTAGTGTGACCCCAGAGAATTGTTTTCTTCAGGAACCCAACACTTTATCGGTGCTGGAGGACCTGCATACTTGCATTGGTGACTACATCGAAAAAAATGATACATTTGTTCTCTACATTATTTTTTTCTAGAATATATTCTCTCTCTCTCTCTCTCTCTCTCTCTCTCTCTCTCTCTCTCTCACACACACACACACACAAAGACACACAGACACACACACACACATACACACGCGCGCACACACACACACACTCATTATGCAAGGTTATCATTTGAAGCCCTCCCGTGTTAAATCTCGAAAGTATCTCACTATACATCCACCCATATGTCCATCCATCCATACATCCATCGATGGATCCATTCATCGGAGAGAGAGAGAGAGATACATAGATAGAGAGAGAGAGAGAGAGAGAGAGAGAGAGAGTTAGATAGAGAGAGAGAGTTAGATAGATAGAGAGAGAGAGTTAGATAGATAGAGAGAGAGAGAGAGTTAGATAGATAGATAGATAGATAGAGAGAGAGAGAGAGAGAGAGAGAGAGAGAGAGTTAGATAGATAGATAGAGAGAGAGAGAGAGAGAGAGAGAGAGAGAGAGAGAGAGAGAGAGGCGGGTGTCGGCGTGGTTGAGAGGTCTAACGAGCTCACACTTTCCATTCTGACTGCGGCTTAGAGGCTTCATTCCACACACCGTTCATTTTGTACTCAAACATTGACTGCTCGTTTTGGAAAGCAATGGCTCATCTCATCTCATCATGTTCCTCTTGTACCTTGCGGTGTCGAGGTGAAGTATAAACTTCGTGAGAGTGCCCGGTTATGGGCTTCGTATATCGACATTCCCATGGATTCTGTTATTCCCTCCGTCCAGCGTTTACGTGGTCGGCCTCTTCCTCTGTTTCCATCTGGTCTGTACGTCATTGCCTGTTGTGGCATGCTGTTGACTGGTAGCCTACTTGCATGGCCAAACCATTTGACTTGCTGTTTTCTAATAAAATCTAGAGCAGCTTTAACCCCCACTTTAGTCCTGATTTCTTCATTTCTGATCTTATCTCTTCTTGATACGTTGAGTATTCTTCTCAGGAACCTCATTTCTGTTGTTGTGATTTTTCTTTTCTCTTTTTCTGTCATTGTCCAGGTTTGGCATTGGTAGCACAGAGTTGGTAGGAAGATTGTGTTGTAAAGTGCTTTCTTAGTAGTTATTGATACATGTTTGTTCTTTAGTATTCATTATAACAGCAATGGCAAACTACTGAAATTAAAATAACGAGAAAATCAACTTAAGGATTGGGTTGACTGCAACATTCTGCAAAGGACACGTATAATTTTATATGTAAGTATTTTAATCACTGTTGTGTCAATGCTGTGTCAGACAGAGTCCTATTAGTAAAATTAAACGGAAGACCTTTTAAAATAAATGTCATTCAAGTATATGCCCCAACAAGTGAATGCAGTGAAGAAAGCATAGAGGAATTTTATAATGACGTGGAGTCTGCTTTGAAGAACTGCAAAAAATCAGAAATAAATATCATAATGGGTGATTTCAACGCAAAAATAGGACAGCAAGGCGATGGATGCAGTGTAGGCAACCATGGTTTGGGAGAGAGAAATGAAAGAGGATACAGACTTGTAGAATGGGCAAAAGAACAAGAAATGGTTGTAGGAAACACCTGGTTTAAACAGCATCCTAGAAGATTATGGACATGGAGGAGTCCAGACAGCAGGATTAAAAACCAGATAGATTACATCCTGATTAGCAAAAGGTTTCGAAATGCGTTAACAGTCGTAAAAACAGTTCCAAATGCAGACTGTTACAGTGATCACAGATTAATTACAGGCACATTGAGGGTAAAGTTAAAGAAAGTCAAGTATACAGCAGGAAACCCTAAATATGACTTGTGCAAATTGAAAACTGACAAAGAAATACAAGATAATTTTAACATAGAAGTAAAGAACAAATTTGATATATTGTCTGATCTAGAGATCCTGTTTCAAGATGTAGATGATCAATGGGAAACGATGAAGAATTCAATCAGTTGCGCAGCAGAAAAAACTATTCCAAAAGTAAAGAAAGTGGGTCGTAAGACATGGATGACTGAAGAAATTTTACAACTAATGGAAACAAGAAGACAGAACAAAAATAATCCTGCCAAATATGAAGAAATTCACAGAAAAGTGAGAACCTTATGTAAGGTGGCAAAAGAAACATGGCTTGAGAAAAATTGCAGAGAAATTGAAAAACAACACAACAGTAACAATGCGAAACTAATGCACAAAAGAATTCAGGAGCTTACTAATCAAAGAACACGTACATCAGCAGGCTGCCTAAAGACAAAAGATGGAAGAGTCATAATAGAAAAAGATCAGGTATTACATGAATGGTCAGATTACGTGAAAAACCTGTATGACGATAACAGAGACGAACAATATGATGTTCAAAATAATAATGAAGGACCAGCAATTTTGAAGATGGAGGTTCAGAATGCTCTTAACCATATGAAATCTGGCAAGACCCCCGGTTCAGACATCGTCACAACAGAAATGATTAATGCTTTAGAAGAATATGGAATAGATAAAGTTACCAGTCTGCTTAATACAATATATGATACTGGAAATATACCTCAGGAGTTATGTAATTCTGTATTTATTGCAATCCCAAAGAAATCAGGAGCCTTGGAATGTGATCAACATCGAACAATTAGTATAATGAGTCACATCACGAAGATTTTGCTAAGAATTATCATGCAAAGAGTTAGGAGGAAAATACAACCTGAAATAGGAGAAGAACAATGTGGGTTTGTAGAAGGCAAGGGTACAGTAAATGCTGTGTATATACTGAGAAACATAATCGAACGTTCTATAGAAGTAAACAAAGATCTACACCTTTGCTTTATTGACTACACAAAGGCATTTGATAAAGTGAGACATGTCAACATGATAAGGATGCTTGAAGATCTACAAATTGATGGAAAAGATCTTAGACTTGTAAAAATCATATATTGGAAACAACAAGCTGCCATAAGAGTTGATAATGAAGTAAGCCAATATCAGCCTATTAAAAGGGGTGTGAGACAGGGATGTGTAATGTCTCCAGATCTGTTTTCCCTGTACAGTGAAAGTATTTTCAGAAATATTGAAGATATGGAAGGAATCAACATTGGGGGACGATGCATCAATAACATTAGATATGCAGATGATACAGTCTTGATTGCAGACAATGAACAGGACCTGCAAAATTTAGTAGATGCGATTGTTACACACAGTGAACAACTAGGGTTAGAATTAAATTGTAAAAAGACACAGATTATGGTCGTCACTAGGAAGGACGAAATACCACAATGTAATATACAAGTAAATGGGAATATTCTTCAACAAGTGAGCAGGTACAATTATCTCGGAACAGTAATAACATCTGATGGGAGATGCCTTGAAGAGATTAGAACAAGAATCGTCATGGCAAAAGTAGCCTTTAGCAAGATGAAAAACATATTGACCAATAAAAAGATGTCAATTGAAACGAGAAAAAGAGTGTTGAGATGCTACATTGAACCTGTACTTTTGTATGGATGTGAAGCGTGGACAATGAGCAGTCAGGCTGAAAAACATCTGATGGCTGTAGTGATGTGGTTTCTGAGGAAAATGCAAAGAATACCATGGACAGCCAGAAAGACCAATGAACAAGTCCTTCAAGAAACAAATGAAGATCGTAAATTGATTAGAGAAATTAGACGTAGACAGTCAAAATTTTTTGGGCATGTTATGAGAAGAAATGGATTGGAGAATTTGGTGACAACTGGTAAGATCGAGTGGAACAGACCAAGGGGAAGACCTAGAAGCAAGTACCTGGATGGCTTGGCCTTGTGGCATGGTCGAGACAGAAACACGGAGCTGATCCACGACTCTGGTGATCGAGTGAGATGGCAGAACATGACCGCCCACGCTTACCGGCATGGCATATGATGGATGGATTTTAATCACACAAGATGAGTTTGGGAAAATAAAGTAAATAAATACTGAATGCATAAAAACAGCTTTCTTTGGTCACATGATGTGAAGAGAGGCATCGAAGAACATTGTGACGACGGGAAAGATCGAGGGGGAAGAGAGAAGAGAAATGATGCTGGATGGATTGAGACGGTGGCATGGAGAAATATCATTAGCCGAGTTTTATCTAGAAACACCATGATCTGTGGAGAGATATGAACGCCTAGGCCGGCTGGCAAGGCACTTGATGATGGTGATTAATACATTACACTGTGTCCATTTTACTAATCTATTCGTAAAATTGTTGTTTAAAGACCACCCCCCCCCCCTCCCCCCCCCCCCCCCCCCAAAAAAAAAAAAATCAAAAAAAATAAAAATCAAAAACACCCACTTGTTAAAAGATTTTGTAACCCGGAAACACTCCAATTTACCATTTTCTTCTCCTTTTATTTAGAAATCTTGGAAAACACTAAGTCCGTGGTGTTAAATTCATTTTTGTTCACGACTGGCAGCTTTGTTGCCATTACTGAAATTAAATGCATGATTGAATTTGCCTATAAATTCAGGGCTCCGCTCTCCAACAGCAAATTACATAGCTGCTTAACCTACGATCCATAACTGCCGCGCACTGGGTGACCTAGCGGCTAAATATGGAAGTGAAATGAGCGCGGAGGAATATTAAAAGAGCGTGTAATAAGAATAATGGTCAGGGTTTTTGTGAAGGATTTAGTTGTCTGTGCAAACACATTTGCGATTGTTTGGAGAAATGGCTGTAGTCTTTTTATTCTTTGTTGTTAGTAGTCGGTTTTGGTTGTAGAATGTTTGAGAATAGACGGACGGGCTGAAGAAAGATGGAGAAATTAGAGGACAGGCATACTGACTGATAGACAAGTAGATGGGTTGTGTGATGGGTGGGTAGGTAGAGGTGGTAGATTGATGGGTGGATGGATATTTGGATAGTTGAGTGGAAGGATAGTGAGATAGTTGGGTGGATGGATGGGTGGATGGATTTATGGATGGATGGATGCATGGATGGATTGATGGATGGATGGATGGATGGATAAATAGTGAAATATGTTGATGGATGGATGGATCTGTGGACGATTAGTGATATAGTTTGATGGATGGATGGATGGATGGATAGTGAGATAGTTTGATGGATGGATGGATGGATAGTGAGATAGTTTGATGGATGGATGGATAGTAAGATAGTTTGATGGATGGATGAATAGTGAGATAGTTTGATGGATTGATGAATCGTGAGATAATTGGGTGGAAACAAACAAAAAACACAAAGAAACAAGAAAACAAACAAAAACAATCAAAGAAACAAGCCCAAAACAACAACAACAACAACAACAACAACAACAAATAAATAAATAACATAACAATAAAGTAGAAAACAAAGAAAACAAAAACAAACGAACAAACAACATTTTAAAAATCAGAAAAAAAACAAAGAAAATCAAACAAACAAACAAACAAACAAATCATCATCATCATCATCATCATCATCATCTTCCACTTCTGCCGTCAAGCGTCGTGGGGAGGAATAATTTGCGTTCCAGCGCCCGGTGGACGGCACTGGATAGTGTCATTCCGTGAGGTTGTACAATGTCTCTGATGGCGTAAATAAATAAACAATATCAAACAAACAAATAAACAAACAATATCAAACAAACAAACAAACAAACAAAGTAACAATCAAACAAACAAAATCAAACAAACAAAGTAACAAACAAACAAACAAACGAAGTAATAAATAAACAAAAAACCCAGGAAGCAGGCACCTCCGATAGACCGGTGATACGTTAGGACCATCCCATGTTGTCTAGCGAGGCCCCGACTTCTCGTGCAGCCACGCTCACGACATTATCAGCATACCCTCCTAACCATTACACCAACGCACTCGCTTCTTTAAAAAAAAACAAAAAAACAGTGCTTTCATTGTTCAGTTTCGTGTTCAATCAAACACAACAAAATACTCCAAATGTATAAGTCTTTTCTCTCTCTATTGTTCACGGAATATCTCAACGCCAAACAAGCATTCCCGAATCATCATCATCATCATCATCATCATCATCATCATCATCATCATCATCATCATCATCATCATTATCATCAAGTGCTATTCCGGCTGGCATAGGCGTTCATGACTCTCCACAGATCTCGGTCTTTGATTTTCTGGATCAACTCTTTTGCTGATATTCCTCCATGCCACCGTCTCAATTCATCCATCATCATTTCTCTTGGTCTGCCTCTGCCTCTCTTTCCCTCGATCTTTCCAGTTGTCACGATGTTCTCCAACGCCTTTCTTCTCATTACGTGACCAAAGAAAGCTGTTTGTCTATTTCGTGTTGTATATAATGTTTTAGTTTCATTAGCCTCTTTTATTCAGTTGTTGTTAGTCTCTTTGGCAGTGCAAGGAATTCGCAACATTACTCTTAGGAACCACATCTCTGTTGCTTCCAAGTTCTTCATAATTTGTTCATTTACATTCCAAGATTATCTTTCTTGCATTCAATGATAGTGACTTATTGCAAAGGATACTCTTCATTTTCCAAAATGCAGCCTTGGCTTGCCCTATTCTGCTCTTACTCTCTGTTGTGCATCTTCCATCTGATGTTCTAAATGCCTCTAGGTAGTTAAAATTATCCACTTGGTTAAGAATTTTCCCTTCTATTTCTATTTCACATTTTGGTGTCACCTTTTTCTTTGATTGTTACTGTTTTCTTGATACTCAAGGAGAGTCCTCTCTTTGCACTCTATGTTACTATAGTATCCAACAGTTGTTGTAGATCTGTTGCATTATCCACAACGAATAATGTGTCATCTGCATAGCATATATTGTTTACATTATAACCCCCGATTAGTATTCATGGCTTCTCTTTGATCTCTCTCATTATTACTTCACTATAGAGGGAGAAGAGATCGGATGACAAGACACATCCCTGTCGTACTCCTAGCTTTATTAAACCTACTATAGGCCTGTTATTTGTTAAGACCATCAAATATTGTTGGCCTGAACGGAGGAACAGATGGGGCATCTTTCCCACTCTTAGCGGACGATGAGTGCAGCCGCCGAACCCTCGCCAAACCGCTTCCCTTGCACTATCAGCGTCGCCTCCTCGCGATTACACTAATTCGCCCGCTGAAATAATTCAGAGAAGAAACCTGTTTTGGGTCCGCGATGTATTATTACCATCACAGTTGTAGGTCTGACTGCACAGAGGATTAGGTAACCTGTCCTTCAATCTCTTAGCGGACAACGAGAGTAGGTTTCGAACCTTCGTTACACCGCCCTCATGACACTATCAGTGTCACCTCCTAGCGATTACATCAACGCGCCCGTTAAAAACGTTAGTTAGTTGCATATCCTTTACAGGAAGTTTGCAGTCAACCCCAGCATTTTTCGCTGTTCTTGATGTCTTGGCAAGATTACGTTCAGTAGTTTTCCATTGCTTTCTGAACGACCAGCACCCATACCGTTTCGCAAAAAAAAAAAAAAAAAAACCAGCGTAACGCGGTCTGTTGCTAAATCGTGAGCAGCTGTGTTTCGAACGCAGGTATGCGGGATCATGAACCGCGTCAGTAACACCTTCGCCACGGAGCCGGAAATAAAAAGTATTGAAGCAGAAACCGGGTGTTTGTAGTCTCACTACACTTTGTATGTAGAACTAATTTGAAAAATGAAATACATGATGTCATAGCGGAATGTGCTAAAAATTCATTAAATTAGTTACAATAGTTACACTGCTATGGTCTAACGCTGTTTTGTATTTTGTTTTTTTTTTGTTTTTGAGAAATTGGAAAGTACCAATGGAGTATTCATTATAACAGGTGTTGGAAATGTCCACCATGCGCTTCAAGACATGACTGTATACTCTCTTCATATTGTCAAATACCTCCTGCAACGTGTCTATTGTTATTTCTTAAATGGTAATTCTGATTGCTTCTTTCAGGTCCTCTATTGTGTATACATTATTTTTGTAAACATTTCCTTTCCAGAAATCCCATAGATAATAATCTAATGGAGTTAGATCTGGAGAACGAGCAGGCCAAATTTCACGTGATATTGTGCGATTTGCGAAAATTTCTTCCGTTGACCATTATCTTTGAAGTGCAAAGAATTACTCCAGCAGACGACAGCCATTCGCTGCAGATTGCTTCACGATGGACTGTGGAGCAAATTTTTTGATGACGTCATGTACTTCATTTTTCATATTTGTTCTACATACAAAGTGTAGTGAGACTTTACAAACACACTGTATTATTACCAGCACACTTTGCAGGCCTGAATGCACGGAAGATAATGGCCAGTCTTCCCTCTTTTAGCGGACGATGAACGCGGGCCTCGAACCCTCCTCAACCGCGTTTATGACAGTATCAGCAAAGCCCCTTAACGATTACACTTACGCGCTCGATCGCTATACTTCATTATCTTCCATGCGTTTTAATACGTATTGTTCTGTTGTTAAGGAGCGTCTGGACGAGTGGCTAGATTGCCCGATTCTCCTTCGCGAGACCCGGGTTCGAATCCTCAGTAAGGTGTGGATTTATTTTTTTTGCCGGGGACATAAAGAAAACTCTAACCGGCACAGTTCGCGGTGACTGCACTAGCCAGGCGGCCTTAATTCCTCATATAATCAGATTGCTACTGGTACTATTGGTGTTGGAACTCTTCGCTGGCTGCTGACGATGGGGACGGAGCGTCTATGAAAATGCCCCGAATGCTGTGATGTCGGTTCCTAAATCAATCAATCAATCAATCAATCAATCAATCAATCAATCAATCAATTCCTCAGGCTCAAGACCTCCATGTCATACACCGCAACATTCCACCTAGGCAGTAAATGACAGTTTTTTTTTTTTTTTTTTGGACATTTCTGTTGTTGTCTAAGATTAGCTTCATAAGCGATGTATGAATGAAATAACGTTGCGAGGAAAAATGTAAGAAGGGCAGAATGTCAGACGGGCCTGCGTGCGAAATTCTTAAACCTTTGAAAATAAAGTTTGTTCGTTAGTTCGTTCGTTCGTACCCTATCCTTCGAATCCAAACCCGTCCCTCCACCAAGTAAAAGTAACCCATGCAACTTAAGCCACGAAGTGGATCCGCTCTTGTAGGCCACGCACACAACCCAGATTGCAAAGAGGATCGGGTAGGAAAATGAAATTATCGATCATGCATCCACCTAATGACCCCCAGACTAACTAATGATGGGGAATTTAATTTCAGTGAAGGGATAGACATTTTTATATTGAAACTGGCGAGAGGATTATCAATCAAATCGTCAATTAGCCAATCAATGATGTTTGCATTTTTGTGCACCGGCCAATCGCCAGCTTCGATTCATTTGTTCTCGTTCCCGTTTTCTGTTTAAAGCGCGTGCGTTTTATAACAGATTGTGTTTTTACGTTATTTTTTTTTTTTCGTTGTTTGTTATTGCGCGAATCTGTTATTGCGGTTTTTTTATTTTTTGGTTCCGTTTCGTCTGACTGCCTGTCTACTAAACTAAATAAACAAAAATTAAAGAAATTTTCCAAGACAGACAGACAGACAGACAGACAGACAGACAGACAGACAGATGGATGAATGGACGGACACATGGACAGACGAGCAGACCGACAGATGGACAGATGGACGCGTAGGCAGACTGACAAAAGGATAGGCGGATGGACAGACAAATGGACAGGCAGAGAGACAGACAGGCTGCTGATTTCGCTGTATTGTTTATTAGTTATTAAACTTTTGTTCGTTCGCTTGTAAACTCCAGCGTAGTCCACTATAGACTTACTTGTCCGTGTGGGTTAGCTTTCCCCAGTGTCCCTCGCCATCAGGCGAACCACACCGACTTCTGAGCTACCTATAATTTACGTCCACAATCCAAGAACGAAACGTCAATAATTTAGTCCAGATGATCGGTGAAGGGGTTGAACCCGCTACCTCGCCATCAGCAAATCGGATTTTTACGAACGAGCGCTATTATCTATTCGGCAATGCTGACACCTAAAGAAACATATGTATGAAATGCGTATATATATATATATATATATATATATATATATATATATATATATATATATATATATATATATATATATATATATATATATAGTTAGTTAGTTATTTAGTTAGTTAGTTAGTTAGTTGGTTAGTTAGTTAGTTAGTTGTTAGTATGTTGGTTGGTTGGTTGGTTGGATTGGTTGGTTGGTTGGTTGGTTGGTTGGTTGGTTGGTTGGTTGGTTGGTTAGTTAGTTAGTCGAGGTTCCAACTTCACGGCAACGGGTCTCCTCCATTATGCTCCGTTCATGTGCCAGTGAATATCACACAAAATGCTCCCCACTGTCCAATGTGAAAAGTGGAACAGACAGAAGTCTCGGCAATCCAACAGCCCGCACAGGTACAATGTGCATAAGGCTGCCACCAGAATGCCAACACAAAAGTACTCCACGAAAACCACAGCTTATCGTCGATGGAATCGGCAGTCACCAGAAAGACCTCATTGACCCGGGTTTTCTCACATGGCTCTGTCTCTATCCGCAGGGCGACCCGTCGAAAGCGTCGCATTAAGCACGAACTCCGTAGCTCCAGCGCCGACTCCCAGGAGTCTCCTGAAAAAATCACCCGTGAACCGAATAGACAAATCAGTCAATTCAACCCCCGTGATGGTTAACCCGGTCAACAAATGCCCGCAGAAGTCAGATGTGTCAGCTATTTGGCGCAAGAACGCAGCTTTGCTGTAAACAGGCACAACGCAATCACATCCGGGGAAAAAAAAACTCTGGATGAACGCAGAAGAAGAGGAAGTCAATTCAACAGCCGGTAGCCATTGTTCCGAACATGCAGGCCACTGTACAAATAAAAGCGGACATGTAGAAGCATTCAACGTGAACATCACAGCTCACAGAATCGCGCCACGCACTCACTCAGTAGCAGGGCGATATCTTCTTATATATAAAAAAGGATCTCCGTCCAAATGTATATATTTCTGTCTGTATGTCCTTTATACGTTCGCGAACGGCCCATCCGATTAAGATGAAATTTTCTACACGCCTTCCTTTCATTCCAGAGCTGCCAACTGTGATATTTTGTTAGTGTGAAATTGCCTGCTTACTCAGTATTATTTCATTTTTCATTTTTCATCATAATTTCATATATTTCAGGGGACCTAACTCTGTAAAAGTTATTTCAAGGGGCATAACTTTTCTGTATAACTTATAGTCATATTGTGGCATCGTTTTCAAAGATTTATAAACTCTTTGTCCATAGTTATGTACCGGCGTATGAGTTATAATAAATAATGATACAATCTGTAAGGCATTTTCAAAGTTTTCATAAAAATGATGCACAATGCATAACATTGTAACTCATCTTTTTTTGCTTAAGAAGTTACTGTAGTCATGCAGGTGATTAGAAAGAGTTTTCATTAAAAATAATGGATGGTGTGTGGAAGAACGTTCTTTTAAGTTACTTTTTTTGTTGTATGAATTTAATGAAGCCGGACAGGGTCAGGCAGACAGATAGACAGACAGATAGACAGTCGGGAACAGGAACTTATATGACTACTTATATAAATTAAATGAGATGCTTCACACCAGGAGCTGAGCGATGCCGGTCCGGGTCAGACAGACAGACAGACAGACAGACAGACAGACAGACAGACAGTCGGTAACGGGAACGGGAACTTATATGACTACTTATATGAATTAAATGAGATGCTTCCCACCAGGGACTGGGCGAAGCCGGGCAGGGTCAGGCAGACAGATAGACAGACAGATAGACAGACAGATAGAAAGTCGGGAACGGGAACTTATATGACTACTTATATGAATTAAATGAGATGCTCCACACCAGGAGCTGGGCAATGCCGGGCCGGGTCAGACAGACAGACAGACAGACAGACAGACAGACAGACAGACAGACAGACAGACAGACAGACAGACAGACAGACAGACAGACAGACAGACAGACAGACAGACAGACAGACAGACAGACAGACAGTCAGTCGGTAACGGGATCGAGAACTTATATGACTACTTATATGAATTAAATGAGATGCTCCCCACCAGGGTCTGGGCGAAGCCGGGCAGGGTCAGCTAGTATATATATATATATATTTCAACCATTCATCATGTGCCATGCCAATAATCGTGGGCGGTCATGTTTCTCCATCTCACTCGTTCACCAGAGTCGTGGATCATCTCCGTGTTTCCGTTTCGACCATGCCTCGTGGCCTAGCCATCCAGGTATTTACTTCTCGGTATTCCCCTTGGTCTCTTCCCTTCGATCTTGCCAGTTGTCACCAAGTTCTCCAATTCATTTCTTCACATAACATGCCCAAACAATTTTGACTGTCTACGTCTAATGTCTCTAATCAATTGTTGTTGTTTTTTTAATTCGCATATCCTTTTACAGGACTTAGCTGTCAACAGCAGCATCTGTCAGCTGTCTGTTGATCTCTTGGCAAGATTACGCTCAGTAGTTTGCCATTGCTTTCTGAGCGGCCGGCTCTTTATCCCGCAAGTCACCAGCAGAGGTCAAACTGCTGCCAGCTCTCGCCCGCTACAATACTCTGCGTGATAAACGGGATTACGGAGAAAGTGTTGTAACCCCTCGGCCAGAGAGACCGACCTAATCAGTTTACGATCGCCATTTATTTCTTGAAGGACTTGTTAATTGGTTTTTCTGTTCTGAGATAATTGTACCGATTCACTTGTTTAAGAGTATGCCCATTGACTTGTATATTACATTGTGCCATACATCATTACGCATACCATATTGGTGTACATCATTACATAAGGGTGCAGTCACTTGGGAAGCAACCAGGACTGCAAGAGCTGTGAAGAAAAGGCTGGACAGAAAAACCACTGCAGAAGATTCTCCTCCTGGAACTTCAAGCATTCATTGTCCACATTGTCAAAGAACATTTCAAGCCAAAATAGGCCTTATCAGCCATCTTAGGACTCACTTTCAACACCACTGGATGAAATGAATGGTCATCATCATTCTTGATGGACAAACAACATATTACATTGTGGTATTTCCTTCTTCCTACTGGCGATCATTACCTGTGTCTTCTTATAATTTAATTCTAATCCTAGTTGTTCAGTCTGTGCAACAACCGCATCTATTTTTGTTTAAATATTCCATATCCCTCACAGGACTTTGCAATCAACACCAGCATTTTTCAGATGCTGTTACATACCCCCAGAAATTACCAGAGCGGTGCGATCCGCTGCCGAATCTCGCAACTGCTGTTTTCCCCACGTGGAAATACGGGATTACGAACAATGTCGTTAACTCCTTGGCCAGGAAGACCGGCTCTACTAAATGTTGCATATATATTCAGTCACAGTTTTTCATGCAATACAAGTTTAAAATCAAAAAGATAAAGAGATGTAAAGATGTATAGATATAACATCTATTTTGAGAGCAAGACACTCACATATGCACACGCCAACACACAAATAGGGAGAGAGAGAGAGAGAGAGAGAGAGAGAGAGAGAGAGGGAGAGAGAGAGAGAGAGAGAGAGAGAGAGAGAGAGGGAGGGAGAGAGGATCAAAGTTTATAAAAATATAGCAATAACGTCTAAAAACAAAGAGACAAAAAGGCAGAGATAGAAAGAGTTACATATTTAAAATAAAATTATTTTAGAAATAAGATACCCCCTCCCCCACCCACCCACATACACAGAAGAGGAAGCGAGAGGGAAAAGGGAAGGGCGAGACAGATAGATAGACAAACAGACAGACAAACAGACAGAGAGACACTCAGACAGACGATCACAGAGAGACAGATAGAGAGAGACAGGCAGAGAGAAAGGCACAGGGAGAGAGACAAAAAGGGACAGACAGACAGAGAAAGACATAGAGGCAGAGAAATAGAGAGATAGAGGGACAGTGAGGCAGACAGAGATACAAAGAGAGACAGACAGAGAGACAGACATATAGAGACAGACATATAGAGACAGACATATAGAGACAGACATATAGAGATAGACATATAGAGACAGACATATAGAGACATTCATATAGAGACAGAGAGAAACAGAGAGACAGACATATAGAGACAGACATATAGAGACAGACATATAGAGACAGACATATAGAGACAGACATATAGAGACAGACATATAGAGACAGAGGAAAACAGAGAGACAGAGAGAGACTGAAGAGACAGAGAGACAGACACATATAGGGACAGAGTGAAACAGAGAGACAGACACATAGAGAGATAGAGAGAGACAGGAAGAAACATAAAGACAGACACAGAGAAGGGAAAAAAATGTACGGAAACCCACCAGTGCAGCTGCAACAAAAAAGTTCGATATTGCTATTTTGCGATCAATCAGCGAGTCGTCAGTTAGCGAACCGTAATTTAGGAAAACACCAATCAAGGGCCAGCTGAATAGATTGCCTTGATGTAGGCAGCGGAGGGAGGAAAGTGGACGAGGTGTGGGGGGGGGGGAAGGGAGGGAGGGGGACACACAATAAAGTCATGGCAGAGTATGTTGACATAACATATTCGGCATGAAGAAATACAATAAGAAAAGGTTAATGTGTGTGTATATATATATATATATATATATATATATATATATATATATATATATATATATATATATATATATATATATATATATATATATATATGATATATTCCCATAGCAAATACTGGACTTCAGTTATGAAGTATAAGGTCTTCATATATTCTAGGTTACGGCTTTATTATAGGCGTCTGTGTAGTCACGGGATTAATGTGCCTAACCTTCCGATGCGCTGATGACGGGGTAGCCAGATGACCCCAACATCGGTCAACTGAGCTTCAACCTTTAACTCCTCTTTCAGAAAGCAGTAGCAAATCAAGGGCCGTAAAATCTCCTAGACAATCAACCTACGGCTGGGGTTGAAAGCGACTTCGTGCCAAGCGCATACAACATTTTTTTTTTTTAACCGTGATATTCACATTACTGTGAGGACCAACATGAAGATGGACACACACTCTTTGGTCATGGGGGTGCATGGGGAAGGAGAGATGACCAGAGACCGAGAGTCTTTTCGGCGAGCCGCGCTCAGAGCGACGTACTGCAAAAGACCTGCTACAGGATGATTGACCTCACAAGTTTCCGGTCTCGTACATGGAGTATGAGCGGTTGAGCTGTTAAGATCTCTGGAGGGTTTTTATGCTTGTGGCTACGGTTTGCTTATGCATTTTTCCTCTTGTTAGACTGGTAGTGCAAGATTCCGTCGCCTTGCTGCTGAGTTGAGTGCGTGGAGCGACATTGTGAGTTCTGAATTTCGTGTGAAGTGCTTTTACATCTGTCTGCGGTTGTTTGTAGCGTAAGCTGCATGTTCAAAACAAATGACGGCCGGTCAGTCACTGAACTAACTGGAATGGATTGCCTTATGCAGTAATGTGTGGCTGCTGGCTTTCTAGTGACTGCCGCTTCCATCGACAATGAACTGTATTTTTCGTGGAGGGCTTTTGTGTTGGAATTCTGGCAGCGGCTTTATGCATAGTATACCTGCGCGGGCTGTTGATTTGTCGAGATTCCTGTCTTGTCAACTTTTCACATGGGGCAATAAGGAACAGTTAACCGCGACTAACTAACTTACCTTACAGGTGGTCTGGTTTCATCATTCGTCTAACATTGACGAAATATTTATTTGCTATCCAATTGACTTATTCCAGTAAATAATACCATGGGCAGACAGTAAAACAACAATGAGCAAGTCATACAAGAAAAGTGAAAACCGTAAAGTGATTGGATGAATTAAACGTAGACAGTTAAAATTGTTTGGCCATTTTATAAGAAGAAATAAACTGGAGAATTTGATGACAGCTAGCAAGAGCGCGGGAAAAAACATGGGGGCGGGGGGAGGGGGGCAGAAAGAAAGAACGAACTTCACAAATTGGACAACAGGTTCGTCTTACATTCGGCTCTTCAAACCACTCATCTTTCGTACATCAATTATCTATTGTGCATGTTGAACTCACCTAGAAGAAAACATTGCCAAATTAATGCTAGAGATGAAAGAAGACATACATGAAAAATATAAGAAAATAGGGACAGACATGGAGGACGCCAAGCAAGCAATGTAAATGAAAACAAATCCTAGGTAAATGTGAGCAGTGGGGAAATGAATGTGTGAAATGAGGAATCGTATATTTATTGCCCTTTGAAGCGAGTGCTTCCCCCTCTAATGCGAAAGGGCAACAATGCAAACTTGCTCATTGTCTTCGTAGTATGCGCATCTACTTGCTGTGGATCTCTTACATATAGAACTTAGCGTGGAAGCAGGGAACTCGTCTCCACGCCTGGGGTGTCCTGGTTATATGGTGCTAAGTCTTATATTTGTATAGACAGAATGGGCACTTGATGGAGATGGTTGAGATTATGTATTCCGCTTTTACTTAAACGTTTCATGGCATCAGTTTTAGGCTTGGGTCAACCTGGGAGACAGATAAATTTAAATATAATCCCCAGCTTGAGAAGAGAGAGGGAGAGGGGGAGGGAGAGAGAGGGAAGAGAGAGAGAGAGAAAGGGGGGGGAGAGGGAAAAGTGAAAGACTGAGATTGAGAGAGGGAGAAATAGAGAGCGAGAGAAAGATAGAGATAAAGAGGGAGGGAAAGAGAGAGGGAAAGAGAACCAGGAAGAAAAAAGACAGAGAGAAAGACAGAGAGAGAAAGAGAGAGGGAGAAAGAGAGGGCGAGAGAAAGAGAGAGGGGAAAGAGAGAGGAATGGGAGAGATAGGGGAGAGGAAAACAATGAAAGACTGAGACAGAGAGAGGGAGAAATAGAGAGCGAGAGAAAGATAGAGTTAAAGAAGGGGGGAAAGAGAGAGGGAAAGAGAGCGAGAAAGAAGAAAACAGAGAGAGAAAGAGAGAGGGAGAAAGAGAGGGTGAGAGAAAGGGAGAGAGGAAAGAGAGAGGGGGGAATAGAGAGAGAGATAAAGAGACAGAAGGAAAGAGAGTGAGAAAGAGAGAGAATGAGAGAGCAAGAGAGAAAGAGGGAGAACAAGAGCGTGCAAGAGAGAGAGAGAGAGAAAGACAGAGAGAGAGAGAGAGAAAGAGAGAGAGAGAGAAAGAGAGAGAGAGAGAGAGAGAGAGAGAGAGAGAGAGAGAGAGAGAGATGGAAAACATATGCCGTGTATACATTGCAGAGGTTGAAAGGAAGCACAAGCAAGTAATGTGCAGGAAACAGCACCATGCCATAAATGTAATATTATCATATGTATATATTAATATATTTGTTGTATTTGCAATTGTAAATGAAAAATAAAAACACATTGCACCTTGTAAATACACACTGTTTTGTAAGAAATAACAGTGTATTTTAATGGTCAGCGTGGCCGAATGGATAAGAACTCTTGCTCATAAACTTCCAGTGAGCTGATGTCGAGGTAGCGAGTTCAACCCCTAAATTAGACTAAAATGTTGACTTCTCGTCCTTGATTTGGTGACGTAAATTACAAGTACCTCTGAAGTTGGGGTTGGTTCGCCTGATGGCTGGAGACACTGGTAAAAGGGAAAGCTAATCCACACGCAAAAAATCAGTCCGGTGCACTAGAAGCAGTTGCTCATGTATGAACTTCGCTTGAGTTAACAGCTACCGAACAGACACTGGGAATTCGATTAGTCTTTGACTCCAGGTGGGAGAGGGGCCGAGAAAATCCCAAGATGAATCCCAAAGGATTTCGTCGCGTCACGCGGTACATGTTGTCACGCAAACTCACAGCCAAGGGTATTCCCCAAAACTATCACGTTATGACTGTTTAGAAGTGTGGAGATATACCAGGGGGTTTCAAATGAAAACCTTAAGTGTGTACGAGTGTGTGTATACGTGTGTGTGTGTGTGTGTGTGTATATGTTTGTGTGTGTATGTGTGTGTATGTATGTATGTGTGTGTATGTCTGCGTGTGTGTGCGTGTGTGTGCGTGTGTGTGTGTATGTGTGTGTATGTGTGTGTATGTGTGTGTATGCGTGTGTATATGTGTGTATGTGTGTGTATGTGTGTGTGTATGTGTGTGTGTGTGTGTGTGTGTGTGTGTGTGTGTCTGTGAGAATATATTCGGAAAAAGTAAAGAACAAATATGTGCTTGTATTCCTGTAGGAAAAAAAAAAACAATTCACTTGTCGTGTGTGTAAACTCTCATGCACCGCCTGCTGTACCTCTTCATCGGACCGAAAAGTATTGAAACTTCCTACTCCACTCATACACTTGCTGGACTGACAGACATGCATCACCATACTGGACCTACATTCGCCGATGCATTTCTATAGATTTCACCCCTTCACTGGTTAAAAAAACACACAAAAAACAGACAACAGAATTCTGCTCCTCATTGGTGCCTGTCAACAGTGGGACGGCCATATTCAAACTGTCTTTATGACGTCACCGTGCTCGTCTGCACTGTGATGTCACTCTAGGTGTCCTTAACAACAATATTGACATTTTACAAGACAATGACATGATTATTGTAATTTCTATCACATTTTTAAAGGTTTAAATTGACGCCCTCTCGTAGTGGACATACGAGGTAATGGTACCATTCAGAGAATTATGCCACACAAGTTCTTCCTCGGGATGTCTGGCAGGTTGTTTAACATGGCCCTTCATACTGCTGGTGTGGGAGTTGGCAGGTTGTTTAACATGTCCCTTCATACTGCTGGTGTGGGAGTTGGCAGGGTGTTTAACATGGCCCTTCATACTGCTGGTGTGGCAGTTGGCAGGTTGTTTAACATGTCCCTTCATACTGCTGGTGTGGGAGTTGGCAGGGTGTTTAACATGGCCCTTCATACTGCTGGTGTGGGGGTTGGCAGGTTGTTTAACATGGCCCTTCATACTGCTGGTGTGGGAGTTGGCAGGTTGTTTAACATGGCCCTTCATACTGCTGGTGTGGGAGTTGGCAGGGTGTTTAACATGGCCCTTCATACTGCTGGTGTGGGAGTTGGCAGGGTGTTTAACATGGCCCTTCATACTGCTGGTGTGGGGGTTGGCAGGGTGTTTAACATGGCCCTTCATACTGCTGGTATGGGAGTTGGCAGGGTGTTTAACATGGCCCTTCATACTGCTGGTGTGGGGGTTGGCAGGGTGTTTAACATGGCTCTTCATACTGCTGGTGTGGGAGTTGGCAGGTTGTTTAACATGGCTCTTCATACTGCTGGTGTGGGAGTTGGCAGGTTGTTTAACATGGCTCTTCATACTGCTGGTGTGGGAGTTGGCAGGGTGTTTAACATGGCCCTTCATACTGCTGGTGTGGGAGATGGCAGGGTGTTTAACATGGCCCTTCATACTGCTGGTGTGGGAGTTGGCAGGTTGTTTAACATGGCCCTTCATACTGCTGGTGTGGGAGTTGGCAGGTTGTTTAACATGGCCCTTCATACTGCTGGTGTGGGGGTTGGCAGGGTGTTTAACATGGCCCTTCATACTGCTGGTGTGGGAGTTGGCAGGGTGTTTAACATGGCCCTTCATACTGCTGGTGTGGGAGTTGGCAGGGTGTTTAACATGGCCCTTCATACTGCTGGTGTGGGAGTTGGCAGGGTGTTTAACATGGCCCTTCATACTGCTGGTGTGGGGGTTGGCAGGGTGTTTAACATGGCCCTTCATACTGCTGGTGTGGGGGTTGGCAGGGTGTTTAACATGGCCCTTCATACTGCTGGTGTGGGGGTTGGCAGGGTGTTTAACATGGCCCTTCATACTGCTGGTGTGGGAGTTGGCAGGGTGTTTAACATGGCCCTTCATACTGCTGGTGTGGGGGTTGGCAGGGTGTTTAACATGGCTCTTCATACTGCTGGTGTGGGAGTTGGCAGGTTGTTTAACATGGCTCTTCATACTGCTGGTGTGGGAGTTGGCAGGTTGTTTAACATGGCTCTTCATACTGCTGGTGTGGGTGTTGGCAGGGTGTTTAACATGGCCCTTCATACTGCTGGTGTGGGAGTTGGCAGGTTGTTTAACATGGCCCTTCATACTGCTGGTGTGGGAGTTGGCAGGTTGTTTAACATGGCCCTTCATACTGCTGGTGTGGGAGTTGGCAGGGTGTTTAACATGGCCCTTCATACTGCTGGTGTGGGAGTTGGCAGGGTGTTTAACATGGCCCTTCATACTGCTGGTGTGGGAGTTGGCAGGGTGTTTAACATGGCCCTTCATACTGCTGGTGTGGGGGTTGGCAGGGTGTTTAACATGGCCCTTCATACTGCTGGTGTGGGAGTTGGCAGGGTGTTTAACATGGCCCTTCATACTGCTGGTGTGGGGGTTGGCAGGGTGTTTAACATGGCCCTTCATACTGCTGGTGTGGGAGTTGGCAGGGTGTTTAACATGGCCCTTCATACTGCTGGTGTGGGAGTTGGCAGGGTGTTTAACATGGCCCTTCATACTGCTGGTGTGGGAGTTGGCAGGGTGTTTAACATGGCCCTTCATACTGCTGGTGTGGGGGTTGGCAGGGTGTTTAACATGGCCCTTCATACTGCTGGTGTGGGGGTTGGCAGGGTGTTTAACATGGCCCTTCATACTGCTGGTGTGGGGGTTGGCAGGGTGTTTAACATGGCCCTTCATACTGCTGGTGTGGGAGTTGGCAGGGTGTTTAACATGGCCCTTCATACTGCTGGTGTGGGAGTTGGCAGGTTGTTTAACATGGCCCTTCATACTGCTGGTGTGGGAGTTGGCAGGGTGTTTAACATGGCCCTTCATACTGCTGGTGTGGGAGTTGGCAGGGTGTTTAACATGGCCCTTCATACTGCTGGTGTGGGGGTTGGTAGGGTGTTTAACATGGCCCTTCATACTGCTGGTGTGGGGGTTGGCAGGGTGTTTAACATGGCCCTTCATACTGCTGGTGTGGGGGTTGGCAGGGTGTTTAACATGGCCCTTCATACTGCTGGTGTGGGAGTTGGCAGGGTGTTTAACATGGCCCTTCATACTGCTGGTGTGGGAGTTGGCAGGTTGTTTAACATGGCCCTTCATACTGCTGGTGTGGGAGTTGGCAGGGTGTTTAACATGGCCCTTCATACTGCTGGTGTGGGAGTTGGCAGGTTGTTTAATATGGCCCTTCATACTGCTGGTGTGGGGGTTGGCAGGGTGTTTAACATGGCTCTTCATACTGCTGGTGTGGGAGTTGGCAGGTTGTTTAACATGGCTCTTCATACTGCTGGTGTGGGAGTTGGCAGGTTGTTTAACATGGCCCTTCATACTGCTGGTGTGGGGGTTGGCAGGGTGTTTAACATGGCTCTTCATATTGTTGGTGTGGGAGTTGGCAGGGTGTTTAACATGGCTCTTCATATTGTTGGTGTGGGAGTTGGCAGGGTGTTTAACATGGCCCTTCATACTGCTGGTGTGGGAGTTGGCAGGGTGTTTAACATGGCTCTTCATACTGCTGGTGTGGGAGTTGGCAGGTTGTTTAACATGGCTCTTCATACTGCTGGTGTGGGAGTTGGCAGGTTGTTTAATATGGCCCTTCATACTGCTGGTGTGGGGGTTGGCAGGGTGTTTAACATGGCTCTTCATACTGCTGGTGTGGGAGTTGGCAGGTTGTTTAACATGGCTCTTCATACTGCTGGTGTGGGAGTTGGCAGGTTGTTTAACATGGCCCTTCATACTGCTGGTGTGGGGGTTGGCAGGGTGTTTAACATGGCTCTTCATATTGTTGGTGTGGGAGTTGGCAGGGTGTTTAACATGGCCCTTCATACTGCTGGTGTGGGAGTTGGCAGGGTGTTTAACATGGCCCTTCATACTGCTGGTGTGGGAGTTGGCAGGGTGTTTAACATGGCCCTTCATACTGCTGGTGTGGGAGTTGGCAGGGTGTTTAACATGGCTCTTCATACTGCTGGTGTGGGAGTTGCCAGGGTGTTTAACATGGCCCTTCATACTGCTGGTGTGGGAGTTGGCAGGGTGTTTAACATGGCCCTTCATACTGCTGGTGTGGGAGTTGCCAGGGTGTTTAACATGGCCCTTCATACTGCTGGTGTGGGAGTTGCCAGGGTGTTTAACATGGCCCTTCATACTGCTGGTGTGGGAGTTGGCAGGGTGTTTAACATGGCTCTTCATACTGCTGGTGTGGGAGTTGCCAGGGTGTTTAACATGGCCCTTCATACTGCTGGTGTGGGAGTTGGCAGGTTGTTTAATATGGCCCTTCATACTGCTGGTGTGGGGGTTGGCAGGGTGTTTAACATGGCTCTTCATACTGCTGGTGTGGGAGTTGGCAGGTTGTTTAACATGGCTCTTCATACTGCTGGTGTGGGAGTTGGCAGGTTGTTTAACATGGCCCTTCATACTGCTGGTGTGGGGGTTGGCAGGGTGTTTAACATGGCTCTTCATATTGTTGGTGTGGGAGTTGGCAGGGTGTTTAACATGGCCCTTCATACTGCTGGTGTGGGAGTTGGCAGGGTGTTTAACATGGCCCTTCATACTGCTGGTGTGGGAGTTGGCAGGGTGTTTAACATGGCCCTTCATACTGCTGGTGTGGGAGTTGGCAGGGTGTTTAACATGGCTCTTCATACTGCTGGTGTGGGAGTTGCCAGGGTGTTTAACATGGCCCTTCATACTGCTGGTGTGGGAGTTGGCAGGGTGTTTAACATGGCCCTTCATACTGCTGGTGTGGGAGTTGCCAGGGTGTTTAACATGGCCCTTCATACTGCTGGTGTGGGAGTTGCCAGGGTGTTTAACATGGCCCTTCATACTGCTGGTGTGGGAGTTGGCAGGGTGTTTAACATGGCTCTTCATACTGCTGGTGTGGGAGTTGCCAGGGTGTTTAACATGGCCCTTCATACTGCTGGTGTGGGAGTTGGCAGGGTGTTTAACATGGCCCTTCATACTGCTGGTGTGGGAGTTGCCAGGGTGTTTAACATGGCCCTTCATACTGCTGGTGTGGGAGTTAACACATTAAGTGTTAAACTAAAAGTAGGAGTCGACCAAACAAAAATGGATGGCGGAAAACGAGAAGTAGGGGTGTTTCACTGTTATGACTTAAAAGTTGTTAATATGGTAGGAGACATGTATTATATACACAATAAAAGAGGTTTGTATAGGGATAACTACTGTATTGATATTTTAACTATAGTTTGATTTATAAGCCCATGGCAGTTACGGGAGGTTTGAATAAGACGGTTTATCATCCCATGTCATTTAATCAGTTTATTAACAAAGTGGCAACCGTATTATTCCCAAGAATATCAATGTGACGATTGAACACATGAAACAGAGCAGCTGTCCACTAGACTTCTTGGAGCATGTCGAGGGAAATGAAGCTCTGAAAAGGAAGACCAAGGAGGAGGGCGTGAAAGCAAACAGCAAGCGAGTGCCTGCATAGCTAAGAACATCCCACTTGGTGTGTATAACAGCACAAAGCACGAAATTCTAGCCCCATTTCATGTGACATTATCGTCTAAATCGTACTAAATTTGAATAATAATAATAATAATAATAATAATAATAATAATAATAATAATAATAATAATAATAAAAACATAAAAGCATGCCCACAGGGTTAACATGCAATCGCCACAGCTAGTTAGCTGCGTATCTTTTACAGGAAGTAGCAGTTAACTCCAGCATTTTTGGCTGTTTGTGATTGTTGAGCAGGTTTGTGTTCAGTAATTTGCCATTGAAAACAATCGCTACAGAACTTAATAAAATAATAAACAATTTGTCCCCAAGCAATTTCGTGCTATGTATCTGTGATGAAACAGCGTCATTGCATTTTGTAGGCCTGAATGCGCGGATAAATAGTCGGCTAATCTTTCCCTATAAAAGGGTTAAGTAGGAGAGAGAGAGAGAGAGAGAGAGAGAGAGAGAGAGAGAGAGAGAGAGAGAGAGAGAGAGAGAGAGAGAGAGAGAGCTGCTGAAAGCTGAAATGGAAATAATCAAAGCAAACCAGCAGAAGTCGCAGAGAAGCTGCGAGATGAAACTCAACAAAAAAAAGCATCGAAAAACTGATAAAGGCGATACACAAAAAAGGAGGCAAAGAGACGTAAGCTCGAGCCAAACCAAAGAACAACCAGAAACCACAAGTTAACGCCAGCAGTCCAACCACGGTGACCAAGCAAGCCTGGGGGAAATCAGTATCCTGCCAGGTAGATGAATATAGCCTACAGGAGCTTTCTGACACACCTGAAGATAATTTGAGCGAAAGCGAAGACGAAAAAGCATCAACGGCGGAGTGGGAAAAATATCAAGCCAGGCTCTACGAGGGGCTAAGGCAAAAAAGAATAGACACAACACCATATACAAAGTCCTTCTAAGGACTGCAACCAGTCAAACCAGACGAGCCAGGAGCCTTCACTAACAAAAGAAACCACAAGAGGAGACAGGCGCAAAGGATAGCCGCCGACTGATACCCGAGCTAACGTCACAGACACAAATTAACATAACCAGTCCGAGATAGGAATCACTCGTAAGAGCGCACAAGACAAGAAACAGGGTTAAAAAACCCACATAAACCACGGATCTCAACAATAACCACCGCTGAGGAGGCAGGTTAGACGAGACCGTATTTGGAATTTTTGTTTTGAAAATTTGAATTGGAATTAGGATCCGAGGACAGGTTTAGTGTCGATTTGATTTCACCAATATCCCTACCCCGTTTAACCTCAAGGAGAAGTTATATTAGGGTCCATCCCTGGCTCATATTAATAGTCATGTGACTGAGTCAGCCGCTAATATCAACTGCCCACGGTTTTTCCCTCACAGGTTTATTAATTTGACTGTGATCGTTGTTCATATGGGGTAATGACCTTTAGTTTAGTTCTAGCAAACCGGTAGGGAATTTATTTGGTCCAGACAATACGGCGCATGAATCAGAGAGGAAATTGGAGGAAAGCTGCTAGTTACAGGCGCTGGAACTTCAATAGCCTCTCCGCACGACGCCTAACGACAGAGGTGGAAGAAAACAACAACAGTCTTTCCCGTACTTTAGCAGGCGACGAGCTATAGAACTTAACCCTGACCCAGTTACACTTGCGGAATGCTAGTAGCAAAAGGCTGTCAAGTTGGGGTTCAGAACTGCATGACATTCACATACAAATAGGAACGTACAACTCACAGTTTACACTCAGACTACTTTTCTGTGACGTAGTATTTAGTCGCCGGTCTCTCTGGCCGAGGGGTTACACCACTTTCTCCGTAATCCCGTTTATCACGCAGAGTCTCGTAGCGGGCGAGAACTGGGAGCGGTTCGACCCCCGCTGGTGACTTGCGGGATAACTGAGCCGGCCGCTCAGAAAGCTATGGCAAACTACTGAGCGTAATCTTGCCAAGAAATCAACAGACAGCTGAAAGATGCTGCTGTTGACAGCGATGTCCTGTAAAAGGATATGCGAATTTAAAAAAAAAGTATTTAGTCAGCTGCAATTGCACTAGAAAATCAAAACAAAGGAATTAATTTGAATCGTAGAAAAACAGAAGTAACGGTTATTACACAAAAGTGTATGTCATGGTTATTACATAAACAGTGTTATGTCCAAATGCAAGTGGGATAAACATGTTGTATGTTCTTTGCAGGAGGTTGTATTCAGCCCAAGGTTAATTTCCTAGGCAATGTTACATTCAGTAGTTTGAATCACATTCTCTGGGCTGTTCACTTGACTTTTTTTTACCGAATTTTTTTACGGTGAGCTGCGCTTTGGTAAACTCTGCTGAGGTGGCCAGAAGAGATGCTTTAAAAGCACTGAAGATTTCACTAGAAGCTTTTGGAATTCATCATGACACTTGGAAGACTGCTGCCAAAGACCGACAATCATGGCGTACATCATTACGCAAGGGTGTAGCCATTTGTGAAGTACATAGGACTGCAAGATCTATGTGGGAAAAAGAATGGACGAAATAATCAATAGCAGAAGATCCACCTCCTGGAACGCCAAGCATTCTTTGCCGACATAATAAAAACACATATCGAACCAAAATAGACCTTACCAGCCATTTTAGAACTCACGGCTCCAAGCTTTCAAACCTACTGGATGAAATTAATGGTCATCATCATTCTTGATGGACAAACACGAATTTGCCATTGCTTTATGAAAGAGTAGTCAAGGTTAAAGTCCAACTTAATGCCGGTGTAGGAGTTAAACATCCTACCTCGGCAGTAGCGCACCGGGAGTTTAACGCGAACGCTCTAATCTTTCCGACAACGTCAAGATGATGAAGAAGATGATGAAGACAAAGTTGTATAGAAAGCAACAGGCCCGACGTGAGAAATAGCACGAAGAATAAATATACCAGAAACAATTTGAAGAGACACTAGTTGTTATGGAAAAACACTATCATGTCTGTGCAAGGGGGCTATCTTTATGAAGATCTACTCACGTATATTTTATATACGTTTCCCAACAGCGAAAGTGAATGCCATATTTATGTCTCATCTTACAAACATAAGCGTTTCCGCCCTAGCCAGGCATGCGCACTAGAAGACCTCGTCTCAAGTACTCCACAATGGCGTTCTTATCAGAAACATAAGGTAAACGCGAATTCGTAAATATAGATATGTAACTCCCTATCTTTGCTTACGGTATGTATATACTACCACTCCAAGTGGGGAAGAACGGTAACAGACAGCTGTATGGCAAGCGCGGCTGTGGGGTCCGAATATCTATCTCATCCGCTGTTCCCTAGTGTTGTGTCCGCTTGTTCTCTGCAGAGTTTCTGCTTTTCGTAGGACAGGCGTTGGCAAACCAACGGCTCGCCTGCGAAGCGTGGCGCGAAGCCTGATCTTAAATGGCACGCTGAAAGAAATCAAATACAGTGTATGATCACATGAGACATTTATTTTGTAATTGCTTAGAAGTTTATAATTGTTGGTAAAGCTATTTCTATTTTTACATATCTTTAAAACAAAATTTGTTAGATATTGGAGGTAAGAATATGCAATCTGATGCAAACTGACTGAGTGTGAAGCAGCAAGGGCTAGCTTTAGCAAATTTCTATGTCCGTCTTATCCTTCCCCTCTTTCCCCACCACTACACTAGTTTTTGTTTTCTCTCGCTGTGAACTCAAGCGTAGTCCAAACATGTGCTACTACTTCTAGTGCACTAAACTAATTTTTTGCGTGTGGATTAGCTTTCTCTATTACCAGTAGCCCTCTCCATCAGGCGTACCAACTCCGACTTCTGATGTATGTGTAAATAATGTATGTTCCCAAATCATGGATAAGAAGTCAATATTTGAGTCCACTGAATGCTGTAGGTGTTAAACCCGCAACCTCGGCATCAGCACACCGGAAGTTTAAGAACGAGCTCTATTATCCATCCTGCCATGTTGACCTTTGACTCCACTAGTAATATTATAGTCCTTTGGCTCTCGCACATTCATGCTAATACACAGTGCTGGTTCTGGGCTGTCAGCCGCCTGCGTGCAACTAATATTGGCGGCCCTGGTATATGCGAATCGGGCAGAAGTAAATGTGCTATTAGATTTCCAACCTAACCAATTGTTTGGACACGTAATAAGAAGAAATACATTAGAAAACTTGGTGACAACCGGCAAGGTTGAGGGGGAAAGAACAAAAGAAAGGAAGGTAGAGAAGTAAATATCTAGATGGCTTGGTCACATGACATGGTCGTGACAAAGACACGTAGCATATCCACGACTCTGGTAATGGTGTTAGCAGGCGAAAAATGTAACCGCGTCGGTAACTTACGGGGATGTGAGCCGGTCGCTCAGAAAGCAATGGCAAACTACTGTGCGTAATCTTGCCAAGAAATCAACAGTCAGCTGAAAGATGTTGATGTTGACAGCGATGTCCTGTAAAGGATATGCAAGCATTTTTTAAGGCGAAAAATGACCGCCCACGTTTACCGGCATGACACTTGATTAATGAATGGTGGTGTTTTTGTCTTTTTCTTTTAGTAATAAGGTATTAACGATCGTGCCCTTAAATTTTATTGCTGTTGTTGAGGCCTCCTAGTCGCACTAAGTACCTCTCAGCCAAATGTAATACCTGTGTTAGTGGTCAGTTCGGATGACATCCTCTACTAGTGACCCAGGCCAGAATACAGACACGATAGGTTTGTTACACCATGCTTCAAACAACGCATAATAACTACAACCCATAGGGGGAACAGGAATTATGTTATACCGTGACATAGCATATAGTCTGGGCTAAATTGTAGAGACCATGTGTTTCCCATGCAGCATGACCCCTCTCTCGGCCTGCCTAGTTTACTCCAGAGAAAGGTTGTAACAAGCTACGTGGAGGGTCCCAAATAGCCCGGTCACAATATTTCAAATATCTTCTATAGCCCTGGCTTAGATAGGTCTTTCCCTGCCAACCCTCCTCCGTTTTCCCTGGACACACTGTCACGCTTCCTTTCGACCTAGGGACCTATTTCCTGCAGTGTTCTTCTGGCTGACGCATAAATAACATGACAGTCGTCAGAACAACTTGGAAGTAATTTTATTAACCTAATTAAGAACAGCACAGGAACAGATAAAGGCAGATAAACAGATAGATCTACACAGACACTACACTGGTAAATTCTAACACAGAGCCTCAAGTCGCCACAGTCACAGATCCAGCTTCAGATACTGTCTGATCTGTCCACACACTTCTCACCAAAGATGTCCGAATCTCCTTCCTTCTCCAACAACTGGGTGTAGGTTCAACCGGCTTTTGTAGAATCCAAGCGACTGGTGTGTTGAGGACTTCTGTTCATTGTCATCTGAATTAGTTCGGCACTAGGTCTTCACTGACCTATGAAAAGCTTTAGTGTTGCCGATAAGGTGAGGTGTTTGTGAAGGATAATGGTTGGGTCCTTTTAATGTCCGGGATAAAATGGGTATGCCAGAAAATCACTCTTAGGCTCCCTCCGGACAACACTGCTCTCAGGCGTATGTTGTTAAAACAAAACCGGCAATGCACCAGTCATACAAAATGTCCTTGCTTCAAGACCTGCACCTTGCCTTGAGTTGGCCTCGTTGGACAGATTTACGTTAGCCTAGAAGCACCGGTGATAATGTCCCTTCGAAGACATAGTCACTTCCCATAGAAGAGGACCCTGGAGATGATAAATAAAACCTGAGCGACTGGGCTGACTCATGTATCACACAAATACACTATATTTAATACCTGATTGCCCAGGCCTGACCTGTCAGGTAGCCCCTGGATTGGCCACGTCCGGGTTTGAGTAGACCTCCAGCTGGACGAAGTCCGGTTGTCTTTTTGGCCACACGACACACCCTCCACACTCATACCAAGCCTTTATTATGATTGGGCACATTCATTCCCATGCTTCCCTCTCACTTGCAACCATGCCTTTCTCACCCGCAAGATCTTGTGGTGTGGTGCGCCCAGTAATCCGTGTGTTACATCTCATTAACTCATAGTATAGTAATGGGGTTGTATGGCACGCTTTGTAGTTCCCCACTCCCTGCAAGAATAGGAAAGAAGATCCTACCCCCTCCCGGCTCCGCTCTTGTCTGAGCGGTCGCCGCAATGTACCAGCAGTGCCCCACAGAACACATAGATTCAGCGGAATGCAGGTTCTCTAAATGAGATACAGAAGTCCATTAACTTCCCTACATCATCCCATCTAGTAACAGATGAAAGAGATAGTCCTGTGAATAGCCTCTTCTGGCTCAAGAAGATAGATCAGAGATTGGTGTACCCCATTCCCAAAATACCCACTGAGTATATACAACAGAAAGATGACAATCTGTCCAATTCAAGCCGTAGATAGAAAGACAGCAACAGCTCATCTGACGCCAAGAACAAATGAAATCCTCTTGGGAGATATATGGTTCAGATTCACTTCCCCGGCTATGCCAAGGACAAGACGTGCAGCCAAATCGGCTAACGGTCACCCAACTCGTCATTGGTTAGGATTGGCCTTTCGCCAATTCATCTTCCCCTTCAACCCATGGTATATTTATAACTCCATGTTTGGCTGGAGTACCCACAACCCAAGCCCTACCTTTCTTCACCACTTCAGTAGGAGGTTGCATCTCTGTCCCAATCTTCAAATCGACTTGACAAGATGCCACTATCCAACGGTAGGTGTGTACACGGCCATGAATTGCTTAGCAGCCGCACCAGCGCTCATTTGGCGCAAGGCGCTCCATCGGGTTTACCCGATGTGAAAGACATTGGCTACTTGCTCCATGTAAAGATTGTGATAGGAAGATAACCCAAAGAACCATCTTTCATGGAGATTTGAGAGAACAAGAGAACTGAGAGCTTCCGAAAGCCGTTCCCCCCTGTCTACCCAAAATAAAAGAATGCATAAGGACATGGACCACTGGCGTTTCGCTACATAGGCCCCCTCTTAAGAAAGTCGAACCCTACGAACTTTCTACTGTCAGTGGTTCTGTTCGAATGACCCCACCCTCACATTCAACCATAGGATGCCGTGATAAAAAATCTGCTCCCACATTCTCCCTTCCGGGGATGTATTCGACCGTGAACTGATACGGTTGTAGGAGCAATGACCATCTCATCAACCTCGCGTTCAGTTTCTTAGAAGTTGCCAAGAACGTCAGAGGTTGATGGTCGGACTGCACTTTGAACTGGACTCCATACAGATAAGGTTGAAATTTCTGTACCGCCCACACTAGAGCTAGGCATTCCCGTTCGACGGTGATTTGTGTTTGGTAACGGCTCAACTTGGAATGTCGTACAACTATTTAAATGCCTGTAATCAATACATAAGCGGTGTTCCCCGCTTGGCTTCCTCAACAAGACAACCCCGGCATTATACGGAGAAGTCGAAGGAGTGATGATGTCGTCGTCCAGAAGCTTCTGGATTTCAGTTTCCAGGGCCTTCTCTTTCGAAAATGGCACTGGATATATTTTCTGGCGAACGGGGTCTTGGGTAGTCAGAGTCATATCAAACTCGACCAACCCTGTCCGCCCTGGCCGATCGGTAAGAATCTGCTGATGGGACTCCAACAAACGGATGACACGGTCTGTTTCTTCAGCCGACAGATCAGGATTTATATGTACATCCCTATAGGTTTCCCCAGGGTGTAATGGATACCCCCTATCCGTTTCTTCGCCCGATTCAGTTTCCATCGCGACCGCCATAGTCATGAGTGGGAGAGAAGTACCATCAGATCGTTCTTCATACTTTTTGAGAAGGTTAATGTGGAAGATTTTAGATTTCCCCCTGATCCGGATGGCATAGTTGGTGCGGGAGACAACCCTTTCTACCGGGAAAGGCCCCTGCCAACCAATCTCGAGTTTATTGGAACCTACTGGAAGTAACAACAGAACCCGATCCCCCACCTTAAGAGACCTATCTTTCGTCCTTCTATTGTAGTAGGCCGCGTGTCTCTTCCTGGCCGCTCTCAGATTCTGAGCTGCCAAAGCCCAACCCGTCTGGAGTTTTTTCTTTAACTCTTCGACGTATTTATAAGAGGATACCACTTCTTCGGAAGTTTCTTCCTCTGTCCAACATCTCAATAAGGCTTCTAAGGGACCCTTGATTGGCCTCCCGAATAGTAGAGTGGCTGGTGGCAACCCGGTCGACCCATGGGGAACCTCCCGATAGGCGAACAAGGCGGCTGAGATATACTCATCCCATCTGTCTGGTTTCTCTTGTGCCAGCTTCCGAAGCATGGTCATCAAGGTACCATTAAACCTCTCTACTTGCCCATTAGACTGAGGGTGATACGGGCTTGTGTGAATGTGGTTGGTCTGGAAGATACGAAAGACTTCTTCCATCAGTTTACCACAGAACTGAGACCCATTGTCCGTTAGGATCTGGTTGGGAAATCCCAACCTAGTAAAGGTCTCCATCAGTGCATCAGCCACTCGCTTAGAGTCGATTGTGGCCAAAGGTATCGCCTCGCCCCACATGGAACAGCAATCCACCATCGTGAGAATGTACTTATTCCTCTTCCTAGTCCTAGGAAGAGGACCAACAAGATCGATGGCAACTCTCTCGAAAGGAGAGTTCATAATAGGCATGTCTCCCAGGACTACCGGAGCTGTCCAGTGTTTTGGTGCCACACGCTGGCACTCTGGGCACGACTTAACGTACCTACGCACGTCTCCAGTCATCCCTGGCCAGTAGTAATGGCATGAAATGCGCTGGAGAGTTGCCCCGACACCCATATGTCCACTGAAAGAAATGGTGTGTCCCATATGAAGAAGCTGTTCCCGATAAGCCTTAGGAACCACCAGCTGTCCATGCTGGTGATCCTCCACTCCGGCTCTCCGGTACAGTAACCGATTCTTCATATAATACTGACCCCGTCTTGGTGGGTCAGAACCTTTTGGCAACTGGTTGAAGCAAGGTTGCAAAGTAGCATCCTGGCTTTGAGCAGCTCGTAACTCCCCAGGCAAGGGATTCACAATCAAGGCCGGCATCTGCTCATCCTCCAATTGAGATCTGGTTTGCATTGCCCCTACGTACATGGGTTCGGTTGGAATCCCTAGAAAGACGTAGCGACAACCCAAGATCATTGGGAAGATAGGATCTAGCAGAACGGCTGCCTGTATAGTGCCGGTAACATATTTTGATTTGATGTCCACCTTCGCAATTGGAAGAGACATCGCTACCGCACTCTTTGTCGCCGTTTGAAACTCAATAGATTCCCCGGTTAGCTGCTCTGGGCTCACTAAATGTGATGAAATTACAGCCTCAAACTGCAAACCGGTGTCGTAGAGACACTCAACTGGTTGACCGTTCACAAGTACCGTTTCTACTACTGGTGGTTTTTCTAAATCTCTGTTCCCAAGATCCCTCCCTTCTACCTCCTTGTGAGACCCTTCCCCGGTTTCTACAAGACAAGCAGCATAGTGAGAGTCTTTCTGTTTACGCCGGCAATCAACCGTATTGTGTGTGGGAGATTTGCAATAGGCGCACCACTTTTCACTCCACTTTCTTTTAGGAGATCCAGGTGGACTCTTACCAGAGGGTTTCTTGATAGGAACTTTATCGGAAGGATCCTCCTTCTTGGTGTGAGCTGTTTTAGGGTTCTTCTTCTTTCCAGACCATGTGTCTGGTGGTCGGGGATTGGGTTGTGACAATTCCCCATTATCCCCATGAGCTAGCACATACCTTTCAGCCAACGTGTTGACTAGCTCTAACCTTTCTGCCCCATTTTCAAGCAAAAAGGTTTGCAATGGCTTAGGCATCATTCTCTTCATTTGGTCCACGACCACCAATTCTTCCAAACTTTCATAGTCGTTAGCAAATCCAGCTAAAGACATCCACTTCAAAAGGTAAGACTTCAATCTGACACTGTAGGCTGCGAACATCTCTCCTGGCTCTCTCTTCGACTTTCTGAACTGTTGTCGATAAGTATGAGCTGTCATCTGGAACCTTTTCAAAAGTGCTTTCTCCAGAGCTTCATAATCATTCTCCATACCAGGTGGCAACCTAGAATAGACCTCGTATGCGGTCCCCCTCAGGCCCTGTGAGAGTTTCAAGTTCCATTTCCCTCGCTCCAATCCCATAGCCAAAGCCATCGACCGAAATCTGTGAAGATACTGGTCGATCTTATCTTTGTGTTCATCGAACGGGAGCAAAGGGAACTTCATTGCCTGGCATGGACCGCCACCAGAAGTTGTTGAGTCAGGGAGAACTGCGTCTCCCACTGCACCGTCTCTTTCCTTGGCAGTTTGAGCTTTCAGCTCCAACTCTCTCATACGGAACTCATGGTCTCTGACTGCCTGCTCGGCCTCCATCTTCCTAGCCTCAGCCTCCATCTCAATCCTCTTAGCCTCAGCCTCCATCCTCTTAGCCTCAGCCTCCGCCTCAATCCTCTTGGCCTCAGCCTCCATCTCAATCCTCTTGGCCTCAGCCTCCATCCTCTTAGCCTCAGCCTCCGCCTCAATCCTCTTGGCTTCGCGCACATCCTGTCTGTAGTCTCTTTCCACTTCCCGCACATATTTCTGTAACTCCGCTCCATCATATCCCATCTCACGCCCTGTAGCCTGTACGTCAGCGACATTAAACCCAGCTGATGCCATCTTAAACTCAGAGGGTAAGGGAAGAGGTAATTGTCTAATAAAATTTTTCTCACAATTACACAACAAGTTACATTACACGACCACAACACGTCGTATGTCGGTCAGTCTGTGTCAGGAAGAGTATAGACAATAGCCAGGCACGGTAGGCAGAACCTATTAATAGAAAACAAGGATATCTGTCCCCTATCACTAAATCAGCCAGAACTTCACCAGGATTACAAATATCCCGGGACGAGCCCCCAGAAATTGTAACAAGCTACGTGGAGGGTCCCAAATAGCCCGGTCACAATATTTCAAATATCTTCTATAGCCCTGGCTTAGATAGGTGTTTCCCTGCCAACCCTCCTCCGTTTTCCCTGGACACACTGTCACGCTTCCTTTCGACCTAGGGACCTATTTCCTGCAGTGTTCTTCTGGCTGACGCATAAATAACATGACAGTCGTCAGAACAACTTGGAAGTAATTTTATTAACCTAATTAAGAACAGCACAGGAACAGATAAAGGCAGATAAACAGATAGATCTACACAGACACTACACTGGTAAATTCTAACACAGAGCCTCAAGTCGCCACAGTCACAGATCCAGCTTCAGATACTGTCTGATCTGTCCACACACTTCTCACCAAAGATGTCCGAATCTCCTTCCTTCTCCAACAACTGGGTGTAGGTTCAACCGGCTTTTGTAGAATCCAAGCGACTGGTGTGTTGAGGACTTCTGTTCATTGTCATCTGAATTAGTTCGGCACTAGGTCTTCACTGACCTATGAAAAGCTTTAGTGTTGCCGATAAGGTGAGGTGTTTGTGAAGGATAATGGTTGGGTCCTTTTAATGTCCGGGATAAAATGGGTATGCCAGAAAATCACTCTTAGGCTCCCTCCGGACAACACTGCTCTCAGGCGTATGTTGTTAAAACAAAACCGGCAATGCACCAGTCATACAAAATGTCCTTGCTTCAAGACCTGCACCTTGCCTTGAGTTGGCCTCGTTGGACAGATTTACGTTAGCCTAGAAGCACCGGTGATAATGTCCCTTCGAAGACATAGTCACTTCCCATAGAAGAGGACCCTGGAGATGATAAATAAAACCTGAGCGACTGGGCTGACTCATGTATCACACAAATACACTATATTTAATACCTGATTGCCCAGGCCTGACCTGTCAGGTAGCCCCTGGATTGGCCACGTCCGGGTTTGAGTAGACCTCCAGCTGGACGAAGTCCGGTTGTCTTTTTGGCCACACGACACACCCTCCACACTCATACCAAGCCTTTATTATGATTGGGCACATTCATTCCCATGCTTCCCTCTCACTTGCAACCATGCCTTTCTCACCCGCAAGATCTTGTGGTGTGGTGCGCCCAGTAATCCGTGTGTTACATCTCATTAACTCATAGTATAGTAATGGGGTTGTATGGCACGCTTTGTAGTTCCCCACTCCCTGCAAGAATAGGAAAGAAGATCCTACCCCCTCCCGGCTCCGCTCTTGTCTGAGCGGTCGCCGCAATGTACCAGCAGTGCCCCACAGAACACATAGATTCAGCGGAATGCAGGTTCTCTAAATGAGATACAGAAGTCCATTAACTTCCCTACATCATCCCATCTAGTAACAGATGAAAGAGATAGTCCTGTGAATAGCCTCTTCTGGCTCAAGAAGATAGATCAGAGATTGGTGTACCCCATTCCCAAAATACCCACTGAGTATATACAACAGAAAGATGACAATCTGTCCAATTCAAGCCGTAGATAGAAAGACAGCAACAGCTCATCTGACGCCAAGAACAAATGAAATCCTCTTGGGAGATATATGGTTCAGATTCACTTCCCCGGCTATGCCAAGGACAAGACGTGCAGCCAAATCGGCTAACGGTCACCCAACTCGTCATTGGTTAGGATTGGCCTTTCGCCAATTCATCTTCCCCTTCAACCCATGGTATATTTATAACTCCATGTTTGGCTGGAGTACCCACAACCCAAGCCCTACCTTTCTTCACCACTTCAGTAGGAGGTTGCATCTCTGTCCCAATCTTCAAATCGACTTGACAAGATGCCACTATCCAACGGTAGGTGTGTACACGGCCATGAATTGCTTAGCAGCCGCACCAGCGCTCATTTGGCGCAAGGCGCTCCATCGGGTTTACCCGATGTGAAAGACATTGGCTACTTGCTCCATGTAAAGATTGTGATAGGAAGATAACCCAAAGAACCATCTTTCATGGAGATTTGAGAGAACAAGAGAACTGAGAGCTTCCGAAAGCCGTTCCCCCCTGTCTACCCAAAATAAAAGAATGCATAAGGACATGGACCACTGGCGTTTCGCTACAAAGGTAACACCAATACAAGGCAAGACAAGCTACAGAAGCTGCCGTTCAGCAAAGCATTGCTATAACTGTCCGCCTGTCGGAGCTTCGATCCTAGACCAGTTGACCGCCAAGGCTTGGTCTGCCCTATTATGACATTTAGTGTTTATGATGCATTTCCACGATCCAGAATAAGGCTTGTACCCTCCCAGTTGCGCTCCTCCGCCCGAAGCCGTTGTCACAATGTGACATGTCAGGTTTGGTGAGCGCCGCGTAACATTCAGCGCTAACAGAAAGCAAGTAGTACCGTCTTCTGTTAAAAAGTCACTCAGTCATATCTGACAAAGACCTGACAGTAATTAAAAAACAAACAATAACCACAGCAAAGCTACGACAGCAGCAGAAGCATTATCTCCGCTCTCTCACATTCTCTGTTAGTATTTCCTTCTTTCCCACTCTCAGTTTACTTCTCTTCTTGTCCATGAATCCTTATCTCCTCCTGTCCCTTCATATTTACCTCCCCTGGCAAGTTTCCCCGCTTGACGAGATTACGTCCCTTTATCTCAGACTAGAACGTTTAACTAACATGGCGGTTTTATGATTTCTAGCGACTGTCTGCACTCGGCAACCTTAAGTCGTTAGCTTTCAGGCTGACCTGATATACAATGTGAACCAAGAAATGTAATGGGAAGTAGAGGCGATCGGTGTGGTAATTAGCACATCACGCGAAGAGCGCCGAATGTAATATAAACATATGAATCTAATATAATGTAGCCAATACGCTCCATCGCTTGAATCATCATCATCAAGTGCCCTGCAAAATGGCGTAGGCGTTCATATCTGTCCACAGATCTCGGTCTTTTGTGTTCTAGATCAACTCTGCTGATGATATACCTCCATGCCACCGTCTCAATCCATCCAGCATTATTTCTTTTCGGTCGACCCCTGTCTCTCTTCCCTGTGATACTTCCAGTTGTCACAATGTTCTCCAATGCCTCTTTTCGCATCACATGCCCAAAGAAAGCTGTGTGTCTCTTTCTTATTGGTGTATATAATCTTCCAGTTTATTTAGCCTCTTTCAGACAACTGCCGTTAGTTCCTCTGGCAGTCTAAGGAATTCGCAACAATCGTCTTAGCAACCACATATCTGTTGCTTCCAAGCTCTTCCTAATTTTTTAATTACATTCCAAGATTCCCTGCCATACAGCAGTAAAGGTTCTATATAGCACTTCAGCACTCTCTTTCTTGCATTCAATGATAGTGATCTATTGCATAAGGTACACTTTATTTTCTGATATACAGCCTTTGCTTGCCCTATTCTGTTCTTAATCTTTATTGTGCACCCTCCCTCAGATATTATAAATACCTCTATGTATCTAAAATTATCAGCTTGGTTAAAATTGGGTGGAACTGCGGTAAAGCTGTGAAAATGTAAACAATATAAAATAACACTAAGTAGTGCAGCTTTACATAACAGATACATAACTGTATATGTCGTAAATCTGTTATGTAAAGCTGCACTACTTTGTGTCAACTTGGTTAAGAATGTTCCCTTCGATTTCCTTTCCACAATTTGGTGTCACCTTTTTTCAATGATATCACCATTGTTACTATTTTCTTGGCATTCAAGGAGAGTCCATTCTTTGCACTCTCCGTTACTACGTTGCGGCTCTCCGCTGGATGGAGAATACGACACACACACACACACACACATACACACACACACACATCGTGATTGTAACTGACTCAGAAAGCATGCTGACGAGGGTGAGGACGGGCAGGCTTCGTGCGGAATGGCTTGCTTTGCTTCGGAGGTCACGGATGGCAAGCATCGCCTGGATCTTTTCTCCGGGGCATGCCGGTGTGCTGGGAAATGAACAGGCGGACAGATTGGCTGGCTCTGCAGAACTTGGTGGAGTATTGATACATGACAAGGCAGACTTGGTTGCGGCCTTGTGGGAGCACGTGTACACCTCGGAGGGGCAAATGGATTACCATGGTCTGGCAAGAATGAGACAGCAAGAAGTGACGAGGGGATATGGCCGACGCTCAATGCTCAGAGGAAAGGCGAAACGGACATATAATCAGATTGCTACTGGTACTATTGGTGTTGGAACTCTTCGCTGGCTGCTGAGGATGGGGACGGAGCGCTTATGGGAATGCCCCGAATGCTGTGATGTCGATTCCTAAATCAATCAATCAATCAATCAATCAATCAATCAATCAATCCGTTACTACAATGTCCAACAATTGTTGTAGATCGTTTATATTATCCGCCACCAATACTGCATAGCGTGTATTGTTAATATTATAATCTACTGTTAGTATTCCTGGCTTGTCTTTGATCTCTCATTATTACTTCGCTATAGAGGGAGAAGACATCCGGTAACAAAATACATCCTTATCATACTCCTAACTTTCGCTTAAATAGAAATCTTTTACTTTACTTTACTTTACTTTACTTTACTTTACTTTACTTTACTTTACTTTACTTTACTTTACTTTACTTGTTACCCTCGCTGTGGCTTAGTATTAGTGAACGCGTTTCACAATTCCCCAACAAACATACTCGAGGGTTCGAAATCAGCCGCAGGAGATTTAGAAGTACGTCGCCTTGCGTTGAAATCAATGGTATGAGCTTCGTCCGTCCAGAAAGCAATTGAACGTAATAGATTTGCTAGTAAATCACACACAGTCCGCAAATAATGATGGGATTGATTCAGACGTCCTGTCAAAGACACACAGTAACCCTTTTTTCTGATAATACTGTATATACCCTAGACTTGCTGGCTCCGTGGCAAAACGGTTACGGTTGCAGTTCGTAATCCCGCATATCGCGTTCAAAACACAGCTGCCGGCGATTTGGCAGCAGACAGCCTTGCGTTGGCTGTTTATAAAATGGAATGGGCGCCGGTCGTTCAGAAAGCAATGGCAAACTACTGAACGTAAACTTGTCAAGAAATCACATACAGTCAAAAAATTGTGGGGGGTTGACTGCGACGTCCTGTAAAGGATATGCAACTAACTTGTTAGCCCTATACTTACGCCTCCAGCGCTTGAATGAGCAAACGAACCTAGCGACCCCTAACGGAACAAGGTCATCAAGTCCCACAACTTAAGACAGTATTAATAGAGTTACCGCTGAAGTGTTTTGTTCCACCTCACTTGTTGATTGAGTTTGATAATATAACTGTTAGTACCCGGTGCACCACTTAAAGTGGCTCAAAATGTTCCCAAATTTACCGAAAGACACTTAAAGTGGTGAGATAAAACAATAAAGTTTTCAAAACAATATGTTCCCTTAGTGAATGTAAACACGGAAGCTACAAACAAACGTTGCATGATTTATTGCCTGATATATTTCTCTGCATTTCGTCGGGAGCATGCAGCAAAGACCCCCACATATATATCATATGAAAGGAATACATGGATAATACTTTGGCTGACATAGTGAAAACATATAGCCACACATATATTTTAAATGTGGAGCATTTGTTATCCATCTTCTTCTTCTTCTTCTTCAGCGTTCCGAGCCATTGAGGTTCTTTGTTGCAGATACAATCCGTCTCCATTCGTCTCTCTGGTTGACCTTCTCTTGCCAGTCGTTGATTCCAAGTGCTTGTAGGTCTGTATATATATTATCTCTCCACCGTCTTCTTGGTCTACCTCGGGGTCTACGGTCATGTATTTCCTGAGTGTAAGCGAGTTTTGTTTCCCTATTATCTTCCATTCTTTCTATATGCCCCAGCCATTGTAGTCTATTAGCCTTCATGATACCAGTGATTAGTGGGGACTTAAACAGATCATAAATGTCTTTGTTACTTCTTCTTTTCCACTCTCCACTTTGTGTATCCCTAATGGGTCCAAAGATGCGTCTTAAAACTCGAGGCTTATGTATCTGTTTCGTAACAAAATAGTTTGTACAAAGGTGGGGATGTTAACCCCACGCTTCAACCCCAACCTGGAGGACCAGGGTGTTTCTCTTTGTCTGTTCTCTACCCTTTGACCTGTCCCTTTGTTATCCATACGGTATGTAAATTGAAATCCTTCTGTTGGCACAAAACTGGCCGGAATGGCCTAATTGCTAAGGCCTCACTGTATTTAAGTAATAGTTTACTGTTCGTCGAATAATTAACTCTATGACCTTAATTTATGAGTTGTTGAGAAGTCGCCGAAGTTGGCGTTTTATAGCTTATCGACTGCACAGGAATTCCTGATGACTGATTAACTCTTTTTCATTAAAACTGATACATAATTTTTTTTTTTCAACCGCTTTCAACTCAAGAGTTGTCCGAGCACGTGCTACTATTTTTATTGCAACGGACTAATATTTGCGTGTGGATTATCTTTCCTTATTACCAGTGTCCCTCGCCATCAAACCAACCCACTCTGACTTCTGAGGTACTTGTAATTTACGACCCGAAGTCAAGGAGCAGAAGTCAACATTTTAATCCAGTTGATCGGTGTAAGGGTTGAACCCGCTACCTCGTCATCGGTCAACCGGATGTTTAAGAACAACGCTCTTATCAATTCAGCCATGCTGACCACCACTTCATTATTCAAATATATTTCAAATATATAATAAATTTCGAGTTATAAATCTACCCAATGTATTTTCAGGATCCTCACCGGTGCTAAGGAGTTCGTGCAATGAGCTGAGTTTCTCCAAACTCAGATTTGAGTTAGGAGGAAAACGGAGCACTTATGGGTTGCACCCGTGTGCCGTGATGTTGATCCATCGATTAAACTAAACTAAACATTCAAATATAATGCTTTTTTCCATTCCAGTACTTCTACAATTCTCTTCTGGTAATCTGTCAAAGTTTGTACATTTCTTTCTCTAATCATTACTATGCTGTGAGAACAGCAAGTTAAAAGAGGGGTGGCAAAACAAGAACACTACGCGAGAAGCCAAAGAAGATTGATAAACCAACACATAACTGGTGTCATTAGTCCTACACGCTGCGGGATTTACTGCAGAGGGGATCCGAGCACTTATGGAGGAATATTTCGATGTGCAATGAGGATGATCTGTCGACTAACTAACTAACATTACTAGGCAGCTTAGCAAGTCAGGTCCTTGTCAAATATGACTGAGCTACCGTATGACAGGAGACGGTACTACCTGTTTTCTGTTAGCTCCAAGCGTTGGGCGGCAGCCACTAAACCTGATACCCCACATTGTGCCAATAGCTTCAGCTGGAGGAGCGCAATCGGGAGGGTACAAATCTTACTATAATGAGAAAAAATGCCACCTAAGGACTAAATGCAATGGAAGGGCAAACCAGGCCCTAAGCCTTGGTTGGCAACTGGTCTAGGATAGAAGCTCCGACAGGCGGACTGTTAGAACATTGCTTTGCTGATCCGTCAGTTTCTGCAGCTTGTCTTGTTCCAGAGGTATTGGTGTTACATTTCCTCTGGAGTAAACTAGACAGGTCGAGAGAGGGATCACACTTCATTGACAACACATCATCAACATTAGCATCAAGTGTCTTGTCATCTGGCGTAGGCCTTCATATCTCTCTACAGATTTCGGTCTTTGGGGGTTTCTATCAACTCTGTGGATAATATTCCTCTATGCCACTGCTTTAGTCCACCCAGCATAATTTCTCTTGGTCTGCATTTGCATCTCTTCCCCTTGCCTTTCCAGCTGTGACGATGTTCTCCAATTCCTCTCTTCTCATCATGATCTCTAAATTTAGCCCAACCTTTGTGCTACGGTGACGTATAATTCCATTTTACAAACTATTGTCTATCAAGACGGCAATGTGCCAGCCTAATCTACTTCTACAATTCTATTCTAGCAATGAAAACATTTACGTTTCTTGTTCCCATAAGACTGTTCCGAGATAGTTGCACCGACTCACATGTTTAAGTATTTTCTCGTTCACATGGATGTTACAATGTGGGATTCTTAGATAATTCATTAACACTTGCACCGTACTGCATAACATATGATAATTATTAATAGACATGATGTCATAATGCACCGGAATTACCCGAAATCCCCACATATAGCAGCAAGAGCTAGGCAGCTTCACATTTGAGAGGAATGTTTTCTCATCTTTTCTATGGTGTCAATGCATCATCACATTGGCGTTATCTTATTAAAAGTCGGATGTAATCAATCCCATAAGTCATCTGTCCCTTTTCTTCATGGTGTATTCATACATGCTTTTTCCTGTCCCTATCTTGGCGTTGTCCCTCACATATAACGTTAACTGCTTCTCTCGCCACCATTCTATATTTCTCTCTATCCGGTTCATTCGCTTTATTGGAATCATACACGCGGATCCAATGAACAACGTGTGCAGCCCACAACAAGGATACAGATAAGTAACTTTTAAATTTTTATTTTTCGCATACGATTACCTTCGCTATAGCGATTCTCTTTGTTGGCTACTGAATACGGGGACAAGGCAATAATGGTGATGTCCCTAGTGCATCGATGTTGATTCTCAATTTCTTACTTCATATTTTCATATTCTTTTTCTTATTTCTACCTCACACCTGCCACAATCAGAAATATCACACAGATATAAATGACTCACACACATTCCTCAAAAAACTAAACTACAAGCAGAACAAGAAAATCTACAGCAAACGAAATAACAAATTTATTTCATAGAATTTCATATTCGAATAGAATTTCAACCGTGATCAAATATCTCTGTCTATATTCATAAACATTCAACATTTATATTCAATTAAGAGATCCGTTTCTCTGATTCGTCCTGTGTTACATTTGATTTTATTGAAAAGCCGGTAATAGATTTGCAAAACTTCCGTTATCAACAAAGAAGTGTATTTGAGTGCAACCGCGGGAATGTCTTTATGTAAAGAAGCATTTATCTTGTGTGAAATTTGCGTGGCTTTTACCCATGCAAAATGGAAGTTAAGCATTTGGTGCAGTTATTGTCTGTTGTTATTGTTGTTTTTGCTGTGGATCCGGTAGCCTTTGTTGTGGCGATCTTCTTTTTAATGTATAATAGTGGTTTATGTACGATTATACACGCTGCAACTTTGTTATGAATTATGTGGAAGATGCGGAGATGTGGTTTCATAGAATGTGATCAGAATACCGTGGACGGATAGAAATAGTTGAATTGAATTGACTTGGGATGAGATGAGTTGAGTCAAGAACCGACATCACAGCTCTCGTTACATTCTCATACGTGCTCAGT
>OY992884.1:101386908-101414408 GCA_963921405.1 Cepaea hortensis
ACGCGAGAAAACTAGGAACTCGTTGTGGTACTCTCTGGCACTGGGTGAGTCTACTGATCTCTCAAGTACGTCACAACGTCTTGTGTTCATTCTTAGTGTCAATTTGGACTTTCAGATAACGAAAGAGTTGGCATTCATTTGCAGCATGCATGGAACAACAACTGGAAAAGACATTTTCATGGAAGTGAAACAATTTTTCCAAGACTATAACCTTCAGTGGAATCAGCTTCGGTGTGTTTTAGTTGATGGAGGAAAAAAACATGACTGGAGTGACCAAGGGGCTGATGGGTCAGATCAAGACTCAGTTGGAAGATTTGCAAATTCCGGGCGCTCTGTTCATACAAAGCATCATACATAGGCAATCACTATGAAGGAAAGACTTAGATATTTCTTGTGCACTGAAACCTATCGTTTCTGCTGTGAACTTCAATCACCGTCAGTTTCAGGCTTTTCTTAAAGAAATTGATTGGAAATTCTGTGACTTGCCTTATCACACATCAGTGAGGTGGCTCAGCTGCGGTAAAGTCCTGTTTCGTGTTTACAAGCTCCGACATGAAATAAATGTTTTCTTCACTGAAAAAGATAGAGCTGATCCACAGCTGTCAGATACTGCCTGGCTGTCAAAGTTGTCATCTTTGGTCGACATCACAGCCCACATGAATGAACTGAATTTCAAACTTCAGGGAAATGATAACCTCGTCTGTGATCTCTAAAGAATCATCAAAGGATTTCGGAGAAAGCTGTCATTGTTTGAAGCAAAACTGGAAGGAGAAAGCTTTTTCTTATTTTCACTGTTTCAAAGAGTTTTGAGCTACAATCGCTGAAGATGTCAACCTCGATTTTCCGAAAAAAAAAATTATTCGTGACTTGAAGAAGCATTTTTGGAAGAGATTTTCAGATCTTGAAAGAATTGAGAGTGATATTCTTCTGTTTCAGAATACGTTTGATTGTAACCTTGATGACGTGACAGTTAAACTACAGTTGGAGCTCATTGATTTGCAATTAAATGACTTGCTGAAAGAGAAGCATAGAGAAGGAAAACTTGTTGAATTTTATCGCTGCTTACCTGATGTTGAATTTCAAAATGAAGAAATTTACCGCTAGTTTGGCATCAGTGTTTGGAACAACTTATGTCTGTGAGCAAACATTTTCAAACATTAAGTATGTGAAGTCAACACATCGACTGAAATTGACTGATGAACATTTGAAAGCAGTTCTCTTGACTGGATACAGCAATTCCAAACCAAACACTGATGATATCTTGAAAGCCAAATATCAGTTTCACAAATCTCACTAACCTTTTTTGCTGCTTACTTTGTGAGATTCGGATATGTGCACACTATGTCTGATGTAACTATTTTTTTTGCTAACGTCGCCTTCTTTGATAACCTTTTTTAGTAAATAAATATGTTGGTCGTCTTTATTTTGTGTGTGCATTGCATACCACTCACCAATGATTAACTTAGTTTTTCGTATTTTTTTCCCAGAGCTTTCGTTCTGGCTTGCAAGTATTGTTAAAATTAGTTGCATATCCTTTACAGGACTTTTGCAGTCACCACCAGCATTTGTTACTGTTGTTTATGTCTTGGCAAGTTTACGTTCAGTGTATGCCATTGCTTTCTGAACAACCGGCACCCATACCATAGCGTTAAAAAAAAAAAAAAAAAACCAGCGCTGTCTGCTGAGAATTCGCTCGCAGCTGTGTTTCGAACGCGGGTATATGGAATTACGAACCGCGTCCGTTAAACCTTCGTCGCCTTCGAGACCGGCGCAAGTATTGTACAGGTTGAGTATGCGGCCCAGTGCTCGTCATTTTGTCAGTTATCCGGCCCGCTGTGAAAAAAAGTTTGGTGACCCCTAGTCTAGGCAATACAAAATGAAAATAGTTAAGTATGTGTGACACCTGAGGAAAATAGAGAGATGGTAAACACAGACACAGTGTAATATCTTACAACGAGCTCAAATACAGCAAACGGAAATCAGTGTAAAAATAACAAGGACAATAATAATGTAAACATAAAATAAAAATGAGGAGCAACGCAACACAATGAATGAACGTTTCGATCTTAGAGATCTTCATGAGGAAAGACAAACAGATCAAAAGAAAACATGAAATTAGAAAATGTAATTGCAGTTTGTACAACCCATAGTACTACTGCTGTTGCTACTACTACTACTACTACGACTACTACTACTACTACTACTACTACTACTACTACTACTACTACTACTACTACTACTACTACTGCTGCTACTGCTGCTGCTGCTGCTGCTGCTACTACTACTACTACTACTACTACTACTACTACTACTACTACTACTACTACTACCACTACAATTACAACTACAACTACTACTACTACTACTACTACTACTACTACTACTACTACTACTACTACCACTACTACTACTACTACTACTACTACTACTACTACTACTACTACTGGTACTACTACTACTGGTACTACTACTTCTACTACTGCTACTACTACTACCACCACTACTACTACTACTACTACTTCTACTACTACTACTACTACTACTACTACTACTACTACTACTACTACTACTACTACTACTACTACTACTACTACTACTACTACTACTACTACTACCGGTACTACTACTGCTACTACTACTACTACTACTACTACTACTACTACTACTACTACTATTAAAACATGACTCCATCGGGTATGTAAAAGCATTAACAATTATGAAATAATAATGCCTCACTTGGGACTAACCCTGAAATCTACTGTCTAGACGAGTCGTCCACAGACTCTCTTCTGGCTGCTCAGGACGCAATTTTCTAAATGCGACAGTGTCCCGACCAACGTAAATTATTTATTGATACGCATTATCTTCAAACAATATGCGTTATTGCGCATACATTTTTTGTATTGAGAACCGTGGTTTGATGTACTCACTGAAAATAGGAGCCGAATTAGTTGAGATGGGAGATAAATGGGATGAGTAAGTCATAGAGCGCAACTGACTTATGGGTTGTGGGATAAAAGATGTGAATTTAAACAGAATTATTTACAAAGGATACAGGAAAAAAGGAAGCACATTAGTCTAGGCAATGCAAAATTAAACCACTTAGGTATACGTGACTCCTGAGAAAAACTGAGAAATGATAACCACAGACACAGCGTACATACTTTACAACGAAAGCACATCCGGCAAACGGAAATCACAGTGTAAAAATAACAATGATAATAATAATGTAAAAATAAAATAAAACTGCGTAACACCCCAACACAATGAATGAACGTTTCATTTTAGTGATCTTCATCAGGAAAAACAAACAGAAACCCTGAAAATAGAAAAAGTAATTAAAATTTGATAATAAACATAAAATGTATTGTTATCAAACTGTGTAAGGTGATTGTTGCACCCGTCACTTGTCTTACATATTATCACATATTAATCTAGAGTTTAATAAGATTACAAACAATCAAGCGAATTAAACAAACATATTAGGCGGGAGTTTAAATAGGCTAACCAACAACAAAAAAAGTAGTTGCATGTCCTTCATAGGACGTAGTAGTCAACCCCAGACTTTTGGCTGTTCGTGATTTCTGAGCAAGTTTTACGCTCAGTAGTTTACCATCGCTTTCTAAACCACCGGAACCTATACCTTTTTCGAAAAACCCTGCACCGCTGTGTGTCGAACCCGGTTATATGGGGTCACGAATCGCGCTAGTAGAACCTTCACCACGGAGACCGTACAGCGAAATAAACAAAATTATTATATGAGAGTTTACAAACCATAACAAACAGTACAGCAAAAAAAAAAAAAAAATTTAGAGAGTTTATGTAGATTAGCAAACAATAAAGAGAAATAATAATAATAATAATAATAATAATAATAATAATAATAATAATAATAATAATAATAATAAATAGACAGATTTACAAACGGTGCCGCAAATTTAAAAAGCAACCACATGTGTGTAGATTTTAATGTGACTAACAAACTACATAGCGAAATAAGAAAACAAATTAATAGACAAGAGTTTAATGAACTAAACTGTCCAGCGAAATAAACAACAATATTAGATGAGAGTTTACAAAGACTAATACAAATGTTCCGCGAAATAAAAGCAAGCAAAGTTTAGCGAGATTGTGTATAGATTAACAAACAGTGCAGAGGCATAATAAAAATATTAGCTGAGAGTTTACGAAGACTAATAAATAGTACAGCGGCAAAAAGAAACCAACAAATTTTAAGAAACAATGCAGAGAAATAAACAAAAATGTTAGACGTGAGTTTAAACACTATCGCAAACAATAAAGCAAATTAAGCGAAAATAATTAGCAAGATATTAAACAGACTAAAAATAGTACAACGAAATATATAAAAATATTAGACAAGAGTATAAACAAATGATCATATTGCACATCGAACAACATAACACAAACATTTATTGTCCGTCGATACAGATAAATATATTTATCTATATCTTATATTATTAGTATTAGTATTATTAGTAATTATTACTAGTATTAATAGTAATTAATAGGAGCGCTGAGTGGTCTCGAGGTACGGTGTCCGCCTCGAGTGCTGGAGGTCCCGGGTTCACGCCCCGGTGAGGACCGGGATTTTTTCCCGTGGACTTCCAGTAACAAAATTGCCCCTGGTCTCTGGGTAGTGAGATCGGACGCCCGTGTGTATTGTTGCGCAAGTAAAAAATCCCTTGGCAGTTGGAAATCGAAAAAAGAGTAGCCTAATGGCGCTGCCCGGGCAAAATTTCGAGTAATAATCTACCCAAAGTATTTCAGGATCCTCGCCGGTGCTGCGGAGTTCGTACACTGAGCTGAGATTCTCCGGACTCAGGCTTGAGTCAGGAGTAGAACGGAGCACTTATGGGTTACACACGTGTGCCGTGATGTTGATCCGTCGACTAAACTATACAGATAAATATGCAAAAATATTACATGAAAGTAAAAGCGGACTAACACATGATACAGAGAAATAAATAAAGTTAGTAGGTGATAGTTTAAATAGACTAACAAGTAATACAGCGAAATAATCAACAACATTAGACAAGAGTTTAAATAGATTGTAAATAATACGGCGAAATAAACAACAATATTAGGCGAAAATTTAAATAGACTTACAAACGGTACATCGAGATAAACAAAACTATTAGATAAGAGTTTACACAGCGTATCAAACAATACAGCGAAAAAAACAGTAACACTATTATACGAGAATTTAAACAGATTACAATCAATACAGCGAAAAAACAGCAAAACTATTATCAAGAGTTAAAACATTTTACAAGCACAACAGCAAAGAAAGCAAACATATAAGATACAAGTTTAAACAGTCTAGCAATCAGTACAGAAAATTAAGCAACAATATTAAGCGAGATATTAAACAAACTTTCATATAGTACATCGGAGAACAAAACACATTTATTGTTCGTTGAATATAGTATTGTTGTTTTGCATTTGAAAACACAAACAAACAAACACAGTAGAGAAATGGTACAGATACATTTGCAAAAATATTACATGAATGTTTCAGCAGACTAACAAATGATACAGCGAAATAAACAAAATTATTAGACGACAGTTTACACAGACTAGCAAACAATAATCATCATCATCAAGTGTCCGGCCAGCTGGCATAGGCACTCATGGCTCTCCATAGATTTCGGTATTTGGCGTTCTGGGTCGACTTTGGTGATGATATTCCTCCATGCTACAGTCTCAGTCCATCCAACATCATTTCTCTTGGTCTGCCTCTGTCTTCAAACAATACAGCGAAATAAACTACAATATTATACAAGAGTTTCAACAGAATGTAAACAATACAGCAAAATAAGCTACAATATTATGTGAAAGTTGAAACAAACTAACAAACAATACAACGAAATTAGCAAACATATTAAAATAGACGTTTAACAAATTAGCTAACGGTACGGTGAGGTAAGAAAAAACTATTAGATGAGTTCCACAGACTACAAAAAATAATACATCGAAATAAGAAAAAATAGTAAAATGTAGTTTTTACAGACGAGCATACAATACAAAGAAAAAAGCAAAACATTTATATGAGAGATTAAACAGAGTGCAAACAATACCGAGAAGAAAAGATAAATAAATAAATAAATAAATAAATAAATAAATAAATAAATAAATATTAGATAAGAGTTTAAAAAGACTAACAAACAGTACAGCGGAAAAAAAGTGTCATACGAGATGTTTCCTACATTAACAAACTGCAGCGAAATCATCAAAAACATTAGATCAGAGATAAAACAGACTAACAAAGTAGAAAAAGCAAAAATATAGTAGTTAGTTGCATATCCTTTACGGACGTAGCAGTCAATCCCAGCATATTTTGGCTGTTCGTTATTCCTGGGCAAGTTTACGTTCAGTACTTTGCCATTGCTATTTTGAACGACCGACACTCATACCATTTCATAAAAAAACCAACACGACTGTGTTTCGAAAGCAGTATGCGACATTACGAACTGCGTCTGTAACTCCTTTGCCATTGAGAGCTTAAACAGAATAATAAAGAATACAGCGAAATAAGCAACAATATTAAACGAAATTTACATAGACTAGCAAATAGTACAGAAAAAAAGTTAGACTTAACAAACAGTAGAGAAAAATAAGAATAAATATTAAGGTAGAATGTTAACAGAATAGCAAACAATGCGGCGAAATAAGCAAAAATAGTATACGAGATATTAAAAGGACACGAACAAGACTGTTAAATAAGCAAATATATAACAAACAAAAAAAGCTTCAACGGATTAAGAAATTAAATAGTGTTCTAAGAAAAAATATTAGACCAGAGTTTAAGTAGACTAACAAAGAATATAGCGAAACAAGAAAACGTGGTAGAACAAAGGTTAAACAAACTCATAAGCACTACAACGAATAATCATAAATAGTATTTCTTTGTTGCATTTCCTTTACAGGACGTCGCAGTCAACCCCATCATTTATTTGCTGTTTGTGATTTCCTGGCAAGGTTACATTCAGTAGTTTACCATTGCTTTCTGCAACGACCGGTGCTTAAACCATGTTATGAAAACCAACGCAAGGCGGTCTGCTTCCAAATCGCCTGCAGCTGTGTTTTGAACGCGGTATGCAGGATTACGAATTGCGTCCGTAAACCCTTCGCCGCATAGCCGGTATAAAGTCGCTTAAAAGTCGACAGGGTTGACTTCATTGCACCGCGTTTATCACATTGGCTCGGTCTCTTTCCGCAGCGCGGAAAGCGTCGCACAAAGCACGAACTCCGTAGCTCCAGCGACAATCCTGAGGAGTCTCCGAAAAAATGCACCCGTGAACCGAAGGACGCGGCCCGGAATCGAACCCACAACGTTCAGAGCAGAGTAAGACGGTTTGTTCCACTTCGCCACGGAGACTCCCGGTATGCATAGTATAACAAAGTTTAAACCGCCAAACAAACTTATGACATAATTGACACAAGCAAAGACAGCATAACGTACGAAGGGGAGTCATTAAGTAACATGAATGTTACGAATAATTGTTATTTACAATAGCGCAAACCAGAAATTGTGTTGTTATTTCTCAACGTCCCCCTGCCTGACAACACCTGTCCATTAGCTTGTTGATGTCTTCTAGGATCTATGAACATGGTTTTAGGTGTGGCCTTTAATCACTTTTGCACCACTTCTATTACTTTGTTTTCATCTGCAATTCTCTGACACCGCAATTTTTTATTTTTTTATTTATCTATTTATTTTTATTTTGTGCGCTCGCTCGCTTTGAATTCAAGCGTAGTCCATACACACTATTTATAGTAGTGACGGACTGAATTTTGCGTGTGGATTAGCTTTCCCTATTAACAGTGTCCTTCGCCATTAGGCGAACCCACTCTGACTTCAGAGGTACTTGTAATTTACGTCCCCAAGTCAAGGACGACAGGTCAGCGTTTTAGTACAGCTGTCCGGTGTAAGGGTTGAACAGCTTACCTCGGCATCAGCACACCGGATGTTTAAGAACACGCGTTCTTACCCATTCGGTTATGCGGACCTGCGACACAGCAAATGTTCTTCTGAACTGCAAGCTGGATGTTCCAACACCTCAAATTCCTGAGCACATGGGGTGTCCACTGTAAGCGCAGCCGTAGGAGGGCTGATGTTGTCGTAAAAGCGCTCGCCCTAAGACTTCCGGTATGCTAAAGCCGAGGTAGCGGGTTAAACCCTACACCGGTCAGCTGGACTAAAACGCTGACCTGTCGTCCTTGACATGAGGACGTAAATTACAAGTGCCTCAGAAGTCGGAATGAGTTCGCCTGATGGCGAGCGACACTGGTGATGGGGAAAGCTAATCCACAGGCAAAAATCAATCCAGTTCTACTAGAAGCAGTAGCTTGGACTACGATTGAGTTCAAAGCGAGCAAAATAAAACAAAATGGCTTCATGATATATGATTAGATTGGGGGGGGGGGAGAGAGAGAGAGAGAGAGAGAGAGAGAGAGAGAGAGAGAGAGAGAGAGAGAGAGAGAGAGAGAGAGAGAGAGAGAGAAAGACATCAGACTTAGTAATAACCTACAATGGAAACAAATAGCGTTAATTAGACAAGAAAATAATTGCTCATCACACATTGATATAAAAGTAGAGTACGGCAGGGATGGGTATTGTCCCTAAGCCATTTCAGCTCGTATACATAAGGCATTGTAAAATATGTTAGAGAATTTCCTGCACTGAATATCAACGTAAGAATAGAATATTAATGTCCAAACAAATTTTCAATAACATGAAGAAAATGTTAACATCTAGAAAGATAATCATCATCATCCAGTGCCTTACCGGCTGGCGTGGGCGATCATGCTTCTCCACAAATCACGATCTCTGACGTCATGAATCAATTTGTGTGCTGACACCCTTCCGTGCAATGATACAACATTGTTGAATGATCTTCTCTCGCTGTCGTCCCTTATCTCTCTTTCTACAAATCTTTCTGGTTGTCACAGCATGTTCCAGTTTGTGTCTTCTCATAACGTGGCCAACACACAATGACTGCCTCTTTCTGATGTTTCGGTGGAAGACAAAGGGAAACCATCGCTGTATTTTCCCAAAATAATCATGCCTCGAAATAAAATTGATCAAGATAACGACGTTAATGGGGATTTCAGTGGGGTCTCTTCGTTCGATAGGGAGCTTCATGTGCTACAGGTAATACCCGATGGTTATCAAGCAACTGTATGCAAAGTAAGCTAGAAAGATAAACATACATTAAAAATAAGAATTGTCAAATATGACGCATATTGAACGTTCAGAGAGCAATGGCAAACTGCGAAACGTACAATTATCTAGAAAATCAATATGAAATTGATATGCAACAATTTTTTTAAATGGCGCAAAAAAATGGACAATGCTATTGGAAAAATGAAGCATTGGTAATGTGGATGTACTGAAGAATATTATATATTTCATGGAAACAAAAACAAACACATACAGAGATTCTAGAGAGGCTGGGAATGAAAACGAGACAAGTTTATATTTTGGCTATATAAAAAGACTTAGCACTCTTGTAAAACCTGTACTGCAGGGAATTGTTGAAGGTAGGCGAGCAAGAGGTGGAAAGTGATACAAGTTGGAAGATAACATCAAGAAATGGATGAACAGAAGTCTGGAAAGTATACAACAAGTGCGAGAGACTTAGAGTGATGGAGATCCAAGGTAGTCAACCCACATTGTGAAGGCGGCACGTTATTTATTGATTCACTGATTTGACTGAACAAACCGTACAGAAAAATAAGCGAAAACTGTAGAAGATGGTATGAACAAACAAGCAAACAACATGGCGAATTAATCAAAAGTAGTATACCCGAGTTTAAAATAGACTAACAAACAATGCAGCAAAATATGAAACAATTAGCAAAACGTAATTTAAAAAGAGCAGCTAACAATGCAATCAAATAAGAAAAAATATATTACAACAAATTATAAAGACTATAAAAACAAAACAGCCAAATAAGCAAAAAAAAAAAAAAAAAAAAAAAAAGAAAGAAAAACAAAAGAACAGAAATTACTCTTTGTAACAAAAACAATACAGTGAAATAAGCGAAAAATAGTAGACCAATTCCATACACGTAAATATAAATTGTTGGGGAACCCTAAGGTCGTGAAAACAGGGCATACATACATTCACTGGTAGTGAATGACACACATAGAAGTAGAAGAAAGAAGCAGAGATTAGAGAACACACTAGACAATATAAACTTTGAAAGCCACTGTTATCTTAGTTCGAAAGCCAATATGATTTCCGTATTTGAATAGTGAAGACGCAAACATTATGTAGCACAATTTATTGACTGGCGTATTTCTCTTCAGGCTCTTACTACAGATAGAAACGGGCACAGAAATACAAAAAAATACATAGTAGAAAGAGACTAAACACATTAACAAACAATACAGCGGAGGGAACCAAAGATCGTAGACTTTCTCTGAAATAACCTAACAAATAACAGACGAAAAAAAAGGTTGTAATAGCTTATAAAAGGAAGGCAAGATCATCCACTTTATTGCACCGAGTATATCCCACATGGTTCTGTCTCTTTCCGCAGGGCGGCCTACCGAAAGCGTTTCACAGAGCACGAATTCCATAGCTTCAGCGACGACACCCCCCTCCCGCCCCAACTCCCAGGGAGTCTCTTAGAAAATTTCTCTCGTGATCCGAACGACATAGACCGGAATCGAACGCAGGACCTTCGGATAGCGAGGTAAGCGACATAACCACTTGGCCACGGAGATTCCCCAACACGAGGAAATAAGCACAAAGAGTAGACAGGAGTTCAACTGATTCACTTCTGAAGGATAATATATCGCCACATATGACCTTCCATTTTGGCAGAAGAACGATATATCGCCATACTGAGTCATGGTGTTATTTGTTTTGTTTTGTGGTATCTTCCGCAATTTCTAAGCTCAGGAACGGAAATGCACAAAACAATATTTGTTCATGTGATTGTGTACCTGTTTTTTTTTTTTTATTGAACTGGATAAAATGATTGTGGGTATGTTAGATGAAATTGATAGAATGACTGTGAGTATATTTTTGAAATAGATAGAATGATTGTGAGTATATTGCATGAAATTTATTGAATGACTGTGAGTATATTAGATGAAATTGATAGAATGATTGTTCAGTACATTAGATAAATTATCCTTGACTATATTAGATGAAAATGATAGAATGATTGTGAGTTTATTAGATGAACTGAATAACATGACTGTGAGTATATTAGATTAATTGGATAAAATGACTGATTATATTAGATGAACTGGATAAAATGACTGTGAGTCTGACCGCTGGAGTCGGTATGTCGAGGTAGTGTGAAACCATAAAAGCACAGACATATTTGAGAGATAGAGAGAGAGAGAGTGAGTGTGTGTGTGTGTGTGTGTGTGTGTGCGAGAGAGACAGAGATAGAGAGAAAAAGAGAGATAGATACAAAGAGAAATAGAGAAAGACAGAGATAGAGAGAGAGAGGGACAGACAGAGATAGAGAGACAGACAGAGATAGAGAAACAGAGAGAGAGAGACAGAGAAAGACAGACAAACAGAGATAGAGAAGAAGAAGAGAGATATACAGAGAGTGATGGAGAGAGAGACAGAGAGACAGAACTGCAGAGCGATAGAGGGACAGTGAGAGGCAGAGAGAGACATAGAGAGATAGAGAGACAAAAACAGAGAGAGAGCGAGAGAGAGAGAGAGAGAGAGAGAGAGAGAGAGAGAGAGAGAGAGAAGAGAGAGAGAGAGAGCGATGGTGTTAAATAAATTAACATATGACTAGGCTTTCCAATTCCAACATACTTTCACAAACCCCAAACCACATCAACCACACAGATGTGCTTTCTTTCATCTTCATCAACCCACCATTATCTCCTCTTTACATGAACAATTTTAATGGTTTCGCAAAACGTTACAAACCCCCCTGGTTCTCTCTTAGCACTGCCTCTTACCATATCGTCTTTTATGATTCGTTGAGAAAAGATTGTTTTGTACTGTTTGTCCCCGTTCTCGTGTTACAAACTTCTTTTGAGCTCCGCCCCTCTGTCATTATTATTTATGTCCCCCCATGCAAGAAAACATCATGAGCGTTCTGCTCCCAATCTTATCTGAGACTCTATAGGCGGGGTGAAATAATTTCTATCGTCACCGTTTTCCCCCCAAGCGGTAAGAAAATGGTTTCCTAGCTACCTACATGGGATATTGTATATCTTTCTTTCCGTCTGTTGTAGATGGGAGACTGTTGGTGATTTGTGTTGCCGTCCGGATTGAAATATTCTTTTAGCACCAACAGAAGTTAATGAGCTGGCGGTTTTGAAGAGATGCCTGGAAGAATCGAAGCGATATGTCCCAGTACAAGAATGTCAATGGTATCGTTTTAACTAAGTGCTGAACGGCTTTTGGGAGATCTTGGTGCATCTTGTTCTTATCTACGTCTTGAGTCTTCTAGAGATTCTGGTAGAACATATTTTTACAATTATAACACTGGTCTACACACATTTAGGTGCCTTAAATTGTATAGCTGTTCTTGGGTAATTTTGTGTTGCTGATTCCAAAAATGTAATCAGATTTTTTCTAACCGCTCTAGTTTTTTTTTATTTTTTTGCTCTCGTTCGCTTTGAACTCAAATGTAGTCCATACACACTACTTTGCGTGTGGGTTAGCTTTTCCTATTAACAGTGTTCCTCGCCATCAAGCGAACCCATTCCGACTTCAGAGGTACTTGTAATTTACGTCCGCAAGTTAAGAACGATAGGTCAACATTTTAGTCCAACTGAAAGGTGTAGGGGTTGAACCCTTTTCCTCTGCATCAGCACACCGGAGTGTTAAGAACATGCATTATTATCCATTCGGCCATAATGACCTTCTTAGTAGAGCAGTTGTTATGTACAAGCCTAGAGTTAGATGTCTTCAGTGGCATTATGACTGAAATCTGCATTCATATTATATGTAACTAGCTGACCCTGCCCGGCTTCGCCCAGACCCTGGTGGGGAGCATCTCATTTAATTCATATAAGTAGTCATATAAGTTCTCGTTCCCGTTACAGACTGACTGTCTGTCTGTCTGTCTGTCTGTCTGTCTGTCTGTCTGTCTGTCTGTCTGTCTGACCCGGCCCGGCATTGCCCAGCTCCTGGTGTGGAGCATCTCATTTAATTCATATAAGTAGTCATATAAGTTCCCGTTCCCGACTGTCTATCTGTCTGTCTATCTGTCTGTCTATCTGTCTGCCTGACCCTGCCCGGCTTCGCCCAGTCCCTGGTGGGAAGCATCTCATTTAATTCATATAAGTAGTCATATAAGTTCCCGTTCCCGTTACCGACTATCTGTCTGTCTGTCTGTCTGTCTGTCTGACCCGGCCCGACATCGCCCAGCTCCTGGTGTGAAGCATCTCATTTAATTTATATAAGTAGTCATATAAGTTCCTGTTCCCGACTGTCTATCTGTCTGTCTATCTGTCTGCCTGACCCTGTCCGGCTTCATTAAATTCATACCAAAAAAAAATGTAACTTAAAAGAACGTTCTACCACACACCATCCATTATTTTTAATGAAAACTCTTTCTAATCACCTGCATGACTACAGTAACTTCTTAAGCAAAAAAAGATGAGTTACAATGTTATGCATTGTGCATCATTTTTATGAAAACTTTGAAAATGCCTTACAGATTGTATCATTATTTATTATAACTCATATGCCGGTATATAACTATGGACAAAGAGTTTATAAATCTTTGAAAACGATGCCACAATATGACTATAAGTTATACAGAAAAGTTATGCCCCTTGAAATAACTTTTACAGAGTTAGGTCCCCTGAGATATATGAAATTATGATGAAAAATGAAAAATGAAATAATACTGAGTAAGCAGGCGATTTCACACTAACAAAATATCACAGTTGACAGCTCTGGAATGAAAGGAAGGCGTGTAGAAAATTTCATCTCAATCGGATGGGCCGTTCGCGAACAAATAAAGGCCATACATACATACAGAGATACATAAATACGCACATCCTAATTTATATATAAGATTACTGTGCGTTTATTGCCTTCATATAAAACACCAAAATGTAATAACGCTTTATCACTAGCATATTTTATCTGTAGTAAATGTAGAAGAAGCTTCTTTTCGAAGACTTACTGGACTGTGATATGCCCGGACAGTCATGCTTAAGGCTCCAACAGTAATCTGCCATGACGTGGGCATCCCAAAGTCCCTGGTATCTCTCTTCCATTGTTTCTATCATCATCATCATCAAGTGCCGTGCCGACTGGCGTAGGCGTTCATGACTCTCCACAGATCATCTTGCTCCTAAAAGTCGCCAAGTTTCTCGGGAAAGAAATGCAAATTGTTATGGAAGTAATGCAATTTTATGCTCATGTTGCATCCAAGCTTACATAAACTCAACAGTATGTTTTCAACTAATTCAGAATAATTGTCTGCTTTAAAGTTACCCAGAATGTTTTGCACAACTAAAACAAATAAAACAATAAAATTTGGATCGTTTATTAACTTTCTGATTTGATATTCATAAAAATTTCCATGCTTAAGTTTTTCTATGCTCAATTCCGAAAACTTTCTGCATAAATAATTAAAATATGCACCATCTTAGTTCAGTGTCTTATCAAATTGCTTCAGCAAGCGGGACACAGAGGTTATATACTGGCCAAGACCTATTGACGCGTCCTTGTCGAGCGTCCTAGGCAACAGGTCCCTTCGGGGTCCTGGCTCAAGTCAGTAGGATTGCCGATTCCTCCGAAGTCGGAGAGTGTCTGCCTGTAAGGCGAGGAACCACCAGTCTGCACACCAATAAGCCAGACATGGGACAACGGATACTCAAGCAAACCTCATGTCCTGTATGACATCACACTGATGTTAGACAATAGGATGCCTTCATCCAACATACAGGACTTCGCGTTGGAGCTCAAGCCAACGAACACAAGCAAGCAAGCAAGCTTTAGCAAGCAAAGCTTTATGTGTGATGGTGGCAGCAGAACTCTTTTTCAATCAATTAGAGGCTTGTTGACAATATTTTCTTCTCCAACTTTAAATTCATCCCTCAATAGCCACTATTTCTTTGTTCAGTGCGTATAATTTGCCCCACTTTCCCACAAACATATACCGCATAGATATTTAGTGAATCCCCTTTGCTGTCCAACCAAGAAGTTAATCGTTTTAAAATCAAAACAAACCATCCAGTTATGGTCTAAATACTTCAAATTTGTCAGAACTATGCTTATTGTAGCATACTCCTCCTTCATTGTAGTAGAATGAGCAATTGGAATTGAGCCATATTTGTTAACAGGATGTTAAAGAACACCTTTCAAACTCTCCAGTGTGTTGCCGGGGCCCATAAGGGAAGCAAAGAATAGCAACACTGTAGCCTACCACGCATGTCGTAAGAGGCGACTAAGGAGGCTTGATGGTTCCGTCGCCCTGCTACTGAGTGAGTGCGTGGCGCGACACTGTGAGCTGTGAGTTTCATGTGAAGTGCTTTTGAATCTGCCCAAGTTTTTATTTTTGGAACGTGACTGCATGTTCGGAGCGATGGCAGGTGGCTATGTCCCAGAGTTGACCAGTTTTTGCCTTATGCAGAAATGCGTGGCTGCTGGGCTTCTGGTTGACTGCCACTGCCCTCAGTGATGAACTGTATGTTCGTGGACTGTGTAGGTGAACATCTAGGAAACATTCAGATAGGAAAATGACTGCCGATTCCATCAGAGATGAATTGGGTGTTTCGTGGGGGACTGGTGTGTTGACATTCTGGCGGCGGCATTATGCACAGTGTATCTGTGCGGGCTGTTGTATGTCCACTTTTCACATTGGGCAGTGGGGAGCGTTTTGTGTGATATTCACTGGCACAGGAACGGAGCATAATGGGGACGACCCGTTGCTGTGAAGTTGGAACTGCGACTAACTAACTAACTAACCTTTCAAACTTCTACTAGAGCTGTCAATGAAATGTCGCCACTCGCTCGTGTATAACTTACACTCACTTCGTTTACAAAGCCTCCTACATTGTACAAAACACAAAGTTGTTTTCTTTACAAAAGAATGGAAGAAAACCTTGCACTCTGCTGGGATAATATGTAACCTTTGTTTCAGCAGTCAGTACATTTTTTTTCTTTTTTTTTTAAAATTCAATCTTGAAGCTAAAAGTTATGACGATTTCTTGGAGAGATATAGATCTCGGATTAGATCATTCAATTCACGCTAGTTGAAGCATTGAACAGCTGGAAAATCATCCTCTTGTCACTCAACATGCCACTGCTGTTCCACCTTCCAGCAGTGAATCCAAAATCTGACTGAAAGTTGGAATTGGTATGTCATCTCCATACGGAACAGGTCATCTAACAGAATCTAAATCGGGATATTTCATATTTTTGGGGGAGTGGAATTGGGGCGGGGGAGAGGGGAGGGAGGGAATAGAATAATGTTCGCCCCCCCCCCCCCCCCCCATTAATTCCCTTAATATTGACAAACCAGAGTTGTCAGTCATAATAGTGGTTCTTGGGCTCTCTCCAAACCATTAGAAGTCCAAATTTTGTAAGGACTAGATAGCAATAGTTTATTTTTTCCTCCCCAGAGCCTTATTTAGAAAATACTGTTATAATATTAATTAAATACACGAATGCATCTATCTCAACAACTAGAACTGCTACAGATAAATAAATGTGATATTTTGATTTATCAGGGATCATTTATGCAAAACCAGGTGTAAAATGTTTGGCACCAAAACAATGTTTTTTTTTGTGTGGTAGGGTTGTGTAATCCATGCACATCCATTGGTTACTATAATTATAATCGTCATAATTGGAACCATTATCATCACCTCAATCATTTCATCTACGTAATCACTAACGTTCTCCTCAACATTATCACATACTTTCTTCCTGAACATAATCACTTAATTTCTGCTCAACACAAAACTTACTTTCTGCTAAACATAATCACTTACTTTCTGCTCAATATAATCACTTTCTTTCTGCTCAACATAATCACTTGCTTTCTGCTCAACATAATCACTTGCTTTTCGCTCAACATAATCACTTACTTTCTGCTCAGTATAATCATTTACTTTTCCCCGCAATGTAATCACTTACTTTCTCCTCAGCATAATCACTTACTTTCGCCTCAACATAATCACTTTCTTTCTGCACAACATGATCACTTAGTTTCTCCTCAACATAATCACGTACTTTCTCCTCAACATAATCACTTACTTTCTCCTCAGCGTAATCACTGACTTTCTCCTCAACATAATCGCTTACTTTCTTCTCAGCATAACCACTGACTTTCGCCTCAATATAATCACTTTCTTTCTGCACAACATAATCACTTACTTTCTGCACAGCATAATCATTTACTTTTCTCGCAATATAATCACTTTCTTTCTCCTCAACATAATCACTTACTTTCTCCTCAACATAATCACTTTCTTTCTCCTCAACATAAATACTTCCTTACTACTTAGGATAATCACTTATTTCTACTCAACGTTATCACCGACTGTCTCTTCAACATAATCACTATTTGCTCAAGGCCTGCATAATTTCTTGCTGCTATTTTGTCCATTTCGTCATTTAACCGAGTCAGTGCCAAGCGAAAAATAGGTTTGGTCCAAACACAATCAAATGAACAAGTATTGTAATATAAAGTTCCTTTCACCGAGCATTGAATTTGCGGAAGATACCACGAAACAAAACAAATAGCACGATGACCGTAGTATGGCGATATATCGTCCTTCTGTCCAATGGGATGTCACATTTGGCGATATATTATCCTTCGACTCCGAATCAGTTAAAAGTATAATGTACTTAGTAAATTAATGCACTGATCTCTTTAATCCCGCCATGGCTCACGTTTGCCTGGAATAACTTTTAGGATGTCTTAAGTTCACGTTTGATGATTTCAAGCTGAGATCGAAGCTGTTGGATAGTTTCTCTTGCTGTTAGCAAGTTGACCAGGTTTCACTGCCATACAGAATTCTAAGGACACAGACTTGATAAACCAGGACTTTTATTTTGGCCATAAGCTTCCTGTTCTCCGTGACTCTCTTTGTTAACCTGTTCATTGTTGTTGCCGCCTTATCGGTCCTAATGTGTGTGTTTTTTAAGATTGTTTATAATTCCAGTATCAAGCGACGAACACTTTATGCAATAGGTCCTTGTCCTTGGAAGTTTGAAAAAGAGTGTTTGCATGATACATAGAACCAGCTCTAACTAATGGCAGCGAATCCTGGACAATTAGTAAAGTTAAAGTTAGCCGGGTATCCGTTACAGGATGTCGCAGTCAACCCAAGCATGTTTCTGTTGATATTTGTGATTTCTTGGCAAGTTTACGTTCAGTAGTTTCCTATAGCTTTCTGAATCACCGGCACTTATACCATTTTATTAAAACATATGCAACGCGGTCTGTTGCCAAATCGCCCGCAGCTGTGCTTCGAACGCGATATGCTGCATTACGAATCAGTTAGTAAAGAGGTGAAACAATTCCTGGCAGCCTTGGAGATGAGCTTTTACAGAAGAATGCTGAAAATTAATTGGACAGCTAACATGCGTAAAATGCACATTTTGAGAAAAGCTAAGTCGCAAATACAACTTATCACAAACATCAGAAAGAAGCAGTCATCACTGTGTGTCCACATTATGAGAATACAAAAACTGGAATATAATGAGACAATCGGAAAGATTTGTGGAAAGAGAGATAGAGGAAGACAGTGAGAGAAAATTCTTGACAGTCTTGTGTTATGGCACGGAAGGGAATCAAAACACGAATTGAGCCATTCCGTCGGAGATTGCAGTTTATGGAGAAGCATGATCGCCCACGCCATCCGGTAGGGCACTGGATGATGATGCTGATGATGATGATGATGATGATGATGATGATGATGATGATGATGATGATGATGATGATGAATCTAGCATACACATACTTGGTTTTTCTTCTTTTCTACATAGTTCGGGTAATGTGCCGAGATTCTCCTTATGTTATCTATGGGAGGGGAGAGAGAGAGAGAGAGAGAGAGAGAGAGAGAGACGAGAGAGAGAGACGAGAGAGAGAGAGACGAGAGAGAGAGACGAGAGAGATAGAGATGAGAGAGAGGGAGGGAGAGAGAGAGACGAGAGAGATAGAGAGACGAGAGAGATAGAGATATGAGAGAGAGAGAGAGAGAGAGAGAGAGAGAGAGAGAGAGAGAGAGAGAGAGAGAGAGAGAGAGAGATAGAAAGAGAAAGAAATTATTCACACTCACATGCATTGAAAGCAATCTAATTTGCCCGTTCCTTTATTTTCGTAAGTAATGAACGCTGCCCATGACAATTCGCGACCATGTGATGTAATCATCTACACGGGTGATTTTGTGCTAAGGGGTGAAAGAAGTGGTCTCGGGTTTGTGGCGAAGGTTGGTTGGCAGTGTTTGGTGCAGGAGAGCCCGGCATATGATACCACAACATTTAGTCTGAGAATAAGGTCCGCGTTCGGCTGGCTGGAAGAAGAAACAATGCACGCATGTAATGATTATAAATGACTGCAAAGTATAATTGATTGATTGATTGATTGATTGATTGATTGATTGATTAATTGATTTAGGAACCGACATCACAGCATTCGGAGCATTCCCATAAGCGCTCCGTCCCCATCCCCAGAAGCCAGCGAAGAGTTCCAATCCCAATAGTACCAGTAGCAATCTGATTATATATGCGTCTCGCCTTTCCTCTAAGCATGATGAGAAAGGTGAAGATAGACAAGTTTCGGGCAGAGTGGCATCTTTCAATACAACAATCACAAATATAGTGCATCCGTTGGATTCTCCCCCCCCCCTCCCAGGAGGTGTTGGTGGGGTTGGAAATGAGCAGGCGGACAGATTGGCTGGGTTTGCACCACAAGGTGGGGTTTTGATGCATGATAAGGCAGACGTGGTCGGGTATAGTGCAGAAGAACAGATAGATCATCACGGCCTGGAGAGAATGGTGTCGCAGAGGATGTTACCGAAACACAGAACTCAAAAGAAGGGCCAGGTGGACACATAATCAGGCTGCTACTGGTACCATTACTATTGGGACTCTTCACTGGCTATTGAAGATTACTACGGATTGTATCTGCAACAAAGAACCTCAATGGCTCGGAACGCTGAAGAAGAAGAAGAAGATGTATGAAATGGAGTGCTGTGATTTCCGTTCTTGATGTTAATTCAAGGGGAAGCAACTCAAAATATTGTTCAGGCAATTGTAAATCTTTGATTACCTTCCCGTTTATAGAAAGCAGTGGACGATGAACGTGTTTGTAATAAGTAAAGCAAAGAGAGCCGGTTTCCCTGGCGAAGATGTTAAGGACGTTGTTCGTAATCCCGTATAATCTCGTACGAAGCACAGCTGCGCGAGATTCGGCAGCGGATCGCGCTGCGCTGGTTACTTACGGAGGTATGTGAGCCGGTAGTTCAGAAATCAATGGCAAACTACTGATCGTAAAACTTGTCAAGACATCAACAGCAGCTGAAAAATACTGGTGTTGACTGCAATGTCATGTAACGGATATGCGAAAAAAGCAAAGATAAAGCAATGACAAACTACTGAACGTAAACTTGCCAAGACATCAACAACAGCAGTGCTAGTGTTGACAGCGATGTCCTGTACATAGGATATGAAAACAAACAAAAACAAAATATCAAAGAGAGAGCCACGGCATTGTAGTGGCCAGCCGCTTGCCAGCCGGTCTGGTGGCAATGGGTTCAAATCCGCATCGTCAACATAATCATATACTTTTTCGACATTATAATCACATACTATTTCCTCAGCATAATAACTAACGATTTTCGGGATAATCAGTTATTTCTACACAACATTATCACTTACTCTCTCTCTCTCTCTCTCTCTCTCTCTCTCTCTCTCTCTCTCTCTCTCTCCAATATAATCCTATAATTTATTTCCTTAAGACCTGTATCATTTCTTGTTGCCATTTTACCTCTTTCACCAATTAACAGATTATGTGCCGTAATATATCGCCAAATATGACTTCCTATTTGGATTGAAGGACGATATATCGCCATACTAGGGTCATTAAGTTATTTGTTCTGTTCCGTGGTATCTCTTCCCCCCTCCCCCCTTCCCCATTTCAATAATCAGTGAACGGAAATGTACATTGTGATACTTGTTCATTTGATTGTGTACCATGTTTGGTCTAAACCCACTTTTAGTTTTGCGTGTGGATTAGCTTTCCCTATTACCAATGTCACTCGCCATCAGACGAACCCACTCCGACTTCAGAGATACTTGTAATGTACTTCCCAAAGTCAAGGATGAGAAGTCAACATTTTAGTCCAACTGACCGGTGTAGCCATCCATTTGACTGACTGACTGCAGTCTTCTTCTTGTCTTTATCTTTCAGAAAGTGATGGGCGCCAAATTAAATTGTGCACCGTCTAGGCCAGAGGTCACTGTGTCTAACTTCAGGATACATTTGTGATGGATTTACTTTCTCTAGATTAATTCGGCTGGCTTCCTGACCTAGAGGTTAGCAACTTGTCTCCGTAATCTCGTATACTCTCGTAAGTAACGTGACGACGGTGAGAATCAGCAGTGATTCGAATCGCGTCGGTAACTTACGGGGTATGTGAGCCGGCTGCTCAGAAAGCAATGGCAAACTACTGAGCGTAATCTTGCCAAGAAATCAACAATCAGCTGGAAGATGCTGATGTTGACAGCGATATCCTGTAAAGGATATGCAAACATTTAGATTAATTCAACGTAATTGAGCAATTGCCAAGGGATGGTTAATCGTCTCAAGTGACTTTCTGTATCTGCCTGGAACTTATATATCGCCGAAATGTTGTCATTACGTATTATACATGTCTGCTACCATATTAACAACTTTTAAGTCATAACCGTGACACACACCTACTTCCCATTTTCCATCATTCATTTGTGTTGGGTCCAAACCTACTCTTTGTCTGCCACAGAATAGGTTAAACAAAGACCTCATTAACAATACATTATATATATATATGCAAGAATATGACCTCCCTGGCGAAGGAATTAACGACGTTGTTCGTAATCCCATATAATCTCGTACAAAACACAGCTGCGCGAGATTCGCGTCGCCCTGGTTACTTACGGGGGTATGTGAGCCGGTCGTTCAGAAAGCAATGGCAAACTACTGAACGTAATACTTGCCAAGACATCAACATCAGCTGAAAAATGCTGGTGTTGACTGCAATGTCATGTAAAGAATATGCGAAAGAAAATGTTTTTTGTGTCCTAACGAAGGCTTTAGCCGCAAGGTCCATTTTATCACTTGTTCTAGTATACCTTACCGATTCTACTTCTCATTGTTTGGTGATTCACTCCTCGTTCATCAAAAATGTAGCAAACAAAATAGTTTGGCTATGTGTTACACCATTATCAAACAGCCTACCATAGAAAGTAATATAGCTCAGACGTAACGAAACAAATATAAGGATTTTAAGCACATTCCTGATGAGATGCATCGATATACGCCAGGCAACCAATCGTGTCACATCTTGTTTGTGGCTTTTGTGCTTAAATTCACTAAAGAAATACATTGCGTTGGTTATACTGATTATCTAACAGGTTCAGTGCTAAATAAAATGTAGGTTTGGACGAAACAAAAATTGATGGCGGGAAATGGAAAGTAAGCCTGTGTCACAGTTATGACTTAAAAATTGTTAATGTGGTAGCAGACATGTTGTACAGTGTGTATTTTTAATGACTGTGGGTTATTGTAAATATTGCCGTTCCAAGTTTTGTAATTACCTTTTATGTTACATGAACTCCACAGAGGGTGAATACAAAACTTGGAAGGGCAATATTTTCAAACACCTCACAGTCATTAAAAATACACCCTATATTATAACGCAATGACTACACTTCGGCGAAATATAAGCCTTTGGCAGATACAGTACGTCGCTTAAGACGATTAATCATCCCATGGCAGTTAATCAGTTAATTATACTGATTATTCTTTTTTCTTGCAACCAATATTGCTCATTTTTAGTTATCAGTATGTCTGCTATTTATTTTTCTTTCGTGTTTCGTATCATTTAATTATTATTGCTTCTCTTCACTTTGTCTGTTATTACTATATTGTTATCGTTGAGTCATTGACACATCATCACCATCATCATCATCATCATCATCATCATCATCATCATCATCCATTGCCTTGCCGGCTGGCGTAGGCGATCGTGCTTCTCGACAAATTGCAATCTCCGACGGCATGGATCAATTCCTGTGTTGACTCTCTTTCGTGTCGTGCCACAAGACTGTCAATAATTTTCTCACGCCGTCTTCTTCTATCTCTCTTTCCACAAATCTTTCCGGTTGTTACAACATGTTCCCGTTGTTGTCTTCTCATAACGTGGCAAAAAAAAAAAAAAAAAACGCTGACTGCCTCTTTCTGGTGTTTGTGATAAGTTGTCTTTGCGACTTAGCTTCCCTCAAAATGCACAGATTACTCATTTTAGCTGTCCAGTGAATTTTCAGCAGTCTTCTATAAAACCACATCTTCATGGCTTCTATAAACAGTCCGTTCACATTTGTTCTCTCTCTCTCTCTCTCTCTCTCTCTCTCTCTCTCTCTCTCTCTCTCTCTCTCTCTCTCTCTCTCTCCCTCCCCCCCCCCCCATATATAAAAATCCATATCTCAGTAACAAAATGAGATTTAGCATATCATTATGCCCCCCCCCCCCCCAAAAAAAAAAAAAAACGTTTTGTTCTGGAGATTGTATCACATCTGGAGTAGATATGAGTCTTTGTTTAAATGTGGTATATAATTCACGGGTCAGAGATGAAGTGCATATTATGATATGTATTACATCTTCACACGGAAACATCAACGTTTAATAGTGAATTTTCTCTTGCGCCACTGGAATTTCCTTATGACTAGAACATCACGTAGTGGAACGGAAGTGTTCAGAGGTGTCGTCAATAATTCTAGCTATAGTTGGTGCTTTCATGAAATGTGATTATTTTCATAAATATTACCATTTATCGCTAACATCTGAATGTGCGAATATTGTTGAATGCGACTGAATGTGAAATTGTGTACACTTCAAAGCATCGCTATGAAGTTGTACACATATTTTTGTCAAGAAGCTGAACGCAGAAAACTTTTTAATACTATTAAAAATCCCGAGAAAAGAACAGTCCGTGCAATGGGTTTGAGTAAACGGTAATTTCGTCGATGGGTGCAAGAATCTGGAATGAAACCACCACGCAATAAGCAACCGGTAGTTAGAAAGGTAATTGTAGACAGCTTTGACAAGGATGTCATAAGGTGAGCTATTATAAATATGCTGGATACCAAAGAAACAGTGACTGTAAGCAAATATAGGGAATGGTTGAGAAAGAACAATGATATAGAGCTATCCAAAACAATTGTGTGGATAATTATAAGGACATTCACATTTAGAAAGTACAAAGGAGGTAGAAATATCATTTGCGAGCGACAGCATTTAGGAGCCATGGGAAGCAAATACCTACATGAAATAAGCGAAATGCGCATAGAAAATTACGGAATAGTGTATTTGAATGACACCTGGATCAATGCGCACCACACAAATGAAAAGAAATGGCAATCAGTGGACGGAAAGATAAAGCAATATGTGCCCAGTAGTAAAGGACAGCGTTTGGTCATAGCACATGCCAGTAGTACACATAATGGCTTACTACAGGATGCTGGACTCGTGTTTGTATCAAAGCATACAGACAATGGGGTTATTATAATGAGATGAATGGTAATGTATTTAGAGATTGGCTCGAGAATATAGTGCTTCCATCCCTAGATAAACCGTCTTGAGTCATCATGGACAATGCATCATATCACAATATTGTTGCCCAAGAAGACAAAATACATACGGCATCGATCAAAAAGGAAGCAATAAAGATATGGCTCCGAAGGGAAAACATACCATTTCCAGAAACGTATTTAAAGCTAGAATTGTTGTCTCTTGTAAAACAGACACCAAAAAGCAAGAAATATAAAATCGAAAAGTTGATAGAAGCGCATGGCCATAGGTGGACTTCTGGTTGCTAACATAGCGGTTAGGCGTTGAGCCGTTAAGGCCTGTGGCGTGTTTATGCTTGCAGCTACGGTTTGCAATCGCATTTTGCTCATGTTTGACTGGTAGTACATGGTTCCGTCGCCCTGCTACTGAGTGAGTGCGTGGGCGACACTGTGAGCTGTGAAATTCGCGGGGAATGCTTTTACATCTGTCCTGTACAGTGACCTACATGTTCGGAACAATGGCTGCTGGCTGTTGCTGAAATGACTGAGTTGCCTTTTGGTTCTCGGGTGCATTTTTCAGGAAACTCCCGGGAGTCGGCGCTGAAGCTGCTTTATGCGACACTTTCGGTGGGTCGCCCTGCGGTAAAAGACCGAGCCATGTGGGGAAACCCGGGTCAATGAGATCTTTCTGGTGACTGCCGAGTCCATCGACGGTGAACTGTGGTTTTCGTGGATTAATTTTGTGTTGGCATTCTTGCGGCGGCATTATGCACAGTGTACCTCTGCGGGCTGTTGGATTGCCGAGACTCCTGCCTATTCCACTTTTCACATTGGACAGGGGGAGCATTTTGTGTGATATTCACTGGCACAGGAATGGAGCATAATGGGGCCGACCCGTTGCCGTGAAGTTGGAACCTTGACTAACTAACTAACTAGCATGGCCATAGGTGCTTGAGACTTTCGCCGTACCATTCTCATTTAAACCATATAGAACTTGTGTGGGCTAAAGTTAAAGGACAGGTGGTAGCTGACAATACTACATTCAAATTGTCTGACGTCAAGATACAAACCCTGTCCGCGCGATTAAATATTGAAAAAAGTTACTGGAAAAATTGAAGATGACTATTGGAGAATGGATGGATTGAATGTTATGCAACCGAGAGCAGTCATCAACCTACTTATATCGCCCGACGCAGATTAAGGTCTGGGTAGATCGCGGAAATTAATCCACATGCACACCTACTGCGATATTTTGCTCCAACTATTCAGAAGAATTGCAGGCTCTAAAAATTACAACATTGGCCAGACAATACAACTTGTCAATAGCAACAGTTTTTATTCTACACTAATGAATTTTCAGTTCCGTAAGCCCTCAACGGTGACAAACAACTGACATTGAAAAACAAAACAAAAAACACTGAACGCATTGAATACCAACAGAAGAGTAATATTGCGGTGGAAACTGACATATTGTGGCATAGCAAGAAACGTGAGAGCAAACACGTTGTCAAATGAGGGGACAACACACGAACATACGAATCATTCTATAAACTTCAATGAAAAGATGATCAACATCTTGACCGTTAAGAAGGAAGCCCACTACAGAGACATTCACAGCTATATTCGTCGCTCAAAATAGGTGATAATGTTTCGTCTCTGAACAGAAAACAGCAGAGTAGACAATTTTTCACGAAGACTCAAAACGGTTCTGTCACCCATGTGCACGAGTGAACAAACCTTAAAAATTGACACATGACTAAATTGCGGTATCATCTCTGGTCACTCCATCCGCACATTAACGCACAGCTGTTTGACAGCTTTTACGAACTCCATATAAAAAGATAAATACATCCTAGGAACATCGCTCCTTCCTTCGGTTCACGGGTGAAATTTTTCGGAGACTCTTGTGGGTCGTCGCTGGAGCTACGGAGTTCGTACTTTGTGTGACACTTTCCGCGCTGCGGAAAGAGACCGAACCATATGGGATGACCTGGTGCAATGAAGTAGACCCTGTTGACTTTTAAGCTTTTTTAAACTGAAGAAACAAGAAGGAAATGAAAAATAAGGTAAGAAATATATTCCTTCTACTTTCCCGTCTATTTCCATTTCGATTCCACATGCCTCTGAAATTCTCTGTCGTTACACATTATTTACCCCATGCCTCTGAAATTCTCTGTCTTTACTAATATTACACATTGCACCCACTTCTACACGAATCTGGATACGCCTTGTGTCATCACACGAATTTACGCGCATTACTGCAAAACAAATTTGATAGCGTGAATTCACTAATTTTCGTCAAAACATCAAAGAAATGTCGCCGCTTTCCACAATGTCAGTTGCCTTTGGACCTATCAAAGACATATTCTTTGGTTGGAGGTAAATATAAGACGGCAGGAAAATATTATAACGATGCAACAGACAGTTTTCCAAAAAATATTTGATCTTGAAAGAGGGCAATCATTTGTGAACAGACTCTAGTGACGCATACACCTTTGTAATTGCCCACTCACAGAATGCACGACAGAAACAAACAACTACCGATGCGTTCTTTGTCTCCCATCTTCTACCCAGCAATGTTGTAAGAGGAAAGGAGGCATCAACTTTCCCCGAGAAATAGTATTTTCATGACCATCTCTCTCCCGCGCAAACAAATGCGCTGCTTCCCGCTACCAGAAACTGGGTCACTATGGCGTCAGAGCTGGAGTAATGTAATTGTGAACTTGTTGACATGGTCTGTGAACT
>OY992884.1:101419408-101634408 GCA_963921405.1 Cepaea hortensis
GGAATAAAGGCCGTCTGGCTAGTGCAGTCGCCGCGAACTGTGCAGGTTGGGATTTTCTTTTTGCCCCCGACAGAAAAAAATTCCACACCTTACCGAGGGATCGAACCCGGGTCTCCCGAAATTTACATTATAATACTTGTTCATTTGATTGGGTACCATGTCTTGTCCAAATCTACATTTTGTTTAGCACCAAATCAGTTAAGCGTTGACTTCACTTTCAGAAAACAATGGCAAGCTACTGAACTACTTTGCCTATAAAATCAATCCGGGGTTTGTCACAACGTCCTGCAAATTGACATGCAAAACAAAAACAAATAATTATGAAATAATCTATAATTCACATTCATATTTTCCACAGGAAAGATTTCTATTTCCAATAATTGTACTATAATTCATATGATAGTGTTGTATCACAATCATTGCGTCCGTCCTTCCGTCATTCCGTCCACCCGCCCTTCCGATCTTCGAATAACAAACAATAAAAAAAAAAAATCTGTCCACTTCGTTCAACCTGCTTTTACAATTTTGGTTATAACTGAGGTAGTTCCTACAGCCTATCCATGCTCCGTGGCGCAGACGTTACGGACGCATTTCGTAACCCGGTATACCACGTTAGAAACACAGCTGCGGGCGATTTGGCAGCAGACCGCCCTGCGTTGGTTTTTTTTTTTTTTTTACGAAATGGTATCCACGCCAGTTGTTCAGAATGCAATGGCAGACTGAAAAAAAAAAAAAAAAAAAAAACTTTCAGCTACTGCCAATATAGTATCTTGAGGTGTATGCAGGGGGGGGGGGGGGGGGTCTTGAGCCTGAGGATTTAAGACCGCCTGGCTAGTACAGTCGCCGCGAACTGTGCTTGTTAGAGGATTCTGTTTGCTCACTACAGGAAAAAAAAAAAAAAAACTCCACACCTTATCGAGGATTCGAACCGGCATCATAGTTCCGCTCCTCTCTCAGATTATTAAACGTAAACTTGCTAAGAGATCACAAACATCAAATTATGCTGGGGTTGACTGCGACGTCCTGTAAATGGCATGAAACTTATTTTAACCTATAGTCTTTAGCAGTTGAAGATGAGGACGGAGAACTTACGGGAATGTTCTGAGTGCAGTGGTCTTGGTTCTTGTCTCAGCTCGTATAGCAGTTTAATCTGTTCAAGATCCTTTACAGCAGTGGTTCTCAACTGGTGGGGAATTCCCCCCCCCTCCCGGGGGGGGGGAATTTAGGGTTTCCAGGGGAAGGGGGAATTAAGATTATTTCAAGATCGCGTTACTACAAGAACCGATTACTTGATATAGTTTTTCCCCTTCATACTTTACGGTTATGTACGTCTCACCCTTCTAAAATTCATTTTATAAAGTAAGTAGACCCACAAATCACGTTTTATGTGGATGTCTAGACTTGTTTTAGTATGTGCTATTAAATTTAGCTTCCATTATTACGTATACTGTGTACGGGCGGGGGCGGGGGGATTTTTAGGTAGGAAATACGGAGGGGGGGGGGGAGATGACGTTCTGAAAATATGGTGAAAGGGGGGGGGGGCACGGGCCAAATTTTTAGGCAGGAAATACGAAGATGGGGAGGGGGGATGACGTTCTGAAAATATGGTGAAAAGAGGGGGGGGGGGGCACGGGCCAAAAAAGGTTGAGAACCACTGCTTTAGAGTTTAGAAGTTTTTCTCTGATACAAGTCTGGCAGGGTTTCTTCCTTGTCGTTGTCATTCATTTCTTCCTTCAGTAACACTATCTTCAATACTTTATAACTCCGTTGCTATTGGCTGTTGCTTTCACTACATTGGGCTCAGGGAGCTGAGTGGTCTCAAGGTATGGTGTACGCCTCGAGTGCTGGAGGTCCCGAGTTCAAGCCCTGGTGAGGGCCGGGAGTTTTTCCTGTCGACTTCTAGTAACAAAATTTCCCCTGGTCTCTGGGTAGTGAGATCGGACGCTTGTGTGTATTGTTGCGCACGTAAAACATCCCTTGGCAGTTGGAAATCGAAAAAGAACAGCGAAAAATAACAGCCTAACGGCGCTGCCCGGGCAAAATTTCGAGTTAAAAATCTACCCAAAGTATTTTCAGGACCCTCGCCGGTGCTACGGAGTTCGGACACTGAGCTGAGATTCTCCGGACTCAGGTTTGAGTTGGGAGTAGAACGGAGCATTTATGGGTTACACCCATGTGCCGTGATGTTGATCCGTCGACTAAACTAAACTAAACTAAACTACTACATTGGGCTAATTTTCCCCATACATTTCACGTGTCTTTACCGTATGTGTCTCTGAGCTTACACCGCGTTCGGAACACAGCTACAGGCTATTTGGCAGCAGATCACCTTTCGTTGGTTTTCATAAAATGGTATGAGTTCCAGTTGCTCAGAAAAAAATCGCAAACTACTGAACGTTAACTTAGCCAAGAAATCACAAACAGCCAAAAATGTAGGGGTTGACTGCCACGTCAGGTAAAGGATATGCAACTAACTTTTTAAACCGTATTATCTTGATTAATGATCTTGTAAAGCTTGCAACTGTTTCCTACTTTGGTTTCTTCATCATTTCATTACTCCCTGTCAAGCATTCGGATCCCCTCAGAATACTAAGCCACACACAACTTTCAATCTAATCCAATCCAATATTTACGAGAAAAAAAATTCGGCGTCGTTCTGCAGTGTCGGTTATAATTGAGATCCGTTTTTGTGGGAGTTTTCATATTAATTACTTTCTTTGTTATCTTTCAAGTTAGTTACCCAAATCAACCAAAGTCAAATAAAATCAACCTAACTCATCTCTACCCACTCAATCCAACCTAACTCAACTCAACTCAACCCAACCCAACTCAACTGAAATCAAATATCAACTCAGATCAGCTAAACTCATCATCATCATCATCATCATCACCGTCATCATCATCATGATCATGATCATCATCATCATCATCATCATCATCATCAAGTGCTATGTCATCTGACGTAGGCGTTCATGACTCTCCACAGATCTCTGTCTTTGGTTTTCTGGATCAACTCTGCTGATGATATTCCTCAATGCCACCGTCTCAATCCATCCAGCATCATTTCTCTTGATCTGTCTCTTCCCCTCGATTTTTCCAGTTTTCATGATGTTCTCCAACACCTCTCTTCTCATCACATGACCAAAGAAAGCTTTTTGTCTCTTTCGTGTTGTTGTATATAATGTTCTAGTTTCATTAGCCACTTTCTGGCAATCGTTGTTAGTTACTTTGGCAGTCCAATGATTTGGCAATAAGCGTCTCAGGAACCACATCTCTGTTGTTTCCAAGTTCTTCCTAATGTGCTCATGTACATTACAAAATTCATTGCCATACAGCAAAATAAATTCTATACAGCAGTTCAGCTAAACTCAACCCAACTCATCTCAAATCAACCCAGCTAGTTTCATTTTAGTCGGTCTAGTTTCATTAGCTGTTTTCAAGCAATAGTTGTTAGTTACTTTGCCAGTCCAAGGAATTATCAACATTCGTCGTAGGAACCACATCTCTCAAAGTTCTTCCTAATCAAATTTGTTCATTTACATTCCAAGATTCCATGCCATACTGCGGGTATAGCAGTTCAGATAAACTCAAATCAACTCAGCCCAACCCAACTTAGCTCAGCTGAACTCAACCCAGCCCAACTTAGCTCAGCTCAACTGTACTCAACCCAGCCAACTTAGCTCAGCTCAACTCAACTCAACCCTGCCCAGCCTAACCCAATGAGTGTCTAGCAGATGTGTGATGTATTTTTGACTGCAGCAAACTAGCCTATATCCTGTTGCATTATGCACAAGTGCATTGTGGGTAAACAAAAAACCAAAAAAACAAAAAAACATTCTCACTTGGAGATAAACCGTTGACGTTTGGAACCACATCCTTTCATTCCCGCGTCGTGCCGGCCACACAACTGGACATCTCCATGAATGGATCGGTCTGAAGGAATGGGTAATTGTGCATATCTTGTGCAATTCATTGTGTGTTGCATGTAATCGTGGCGTGTGTGGAGTGTTCCAGAAATTGTCTGTCGATCCGTTCCATCATTATCTCCAATCTCCGCCATCTTGTTGGTGACAGCGCTACAGGCCAAAACAGTCCGGCCGCTTTACTGGCCCAATTCTTGTGAATTATCACACTGAAGGAGTTTTGCCTGCCGCTAATATACACACCAGAGGCACTGTAATTGACTGATTAGTTGTAATCTTAATAAAAATATGTCAGAGTCTAGTAGAATTGTTTGTTTGGTTGTTTATTTGTACTTACCTCCCTTGCTCTTAAGAGATTCACTGGCTGTAATGTTTACCTTTGTACTGTGTTGTTAATGTTATTGTTATAGTTACAGCGGTCATTGCGGTTTAGGGCAAGTTTCGATCATTATTTTATTGTCCAGACCCCTGGAACAGATCATTGGGTTGAAATACAAATACATGTTATTCCTTGGTGTAAGAATCATATATGAATAATATTTTTTTTTCAAACCCTGACCAGCAGCAGAATATGAATAATTTGAAATTCAAATTGTATAAGATTTAGATAATCCATGGATAGGCAGAATTACTTGTGATGAAGAACATTCTGTGTAACTTATCCCTGTTCATGAAGTCAGGAAATAAGTTTAATGATGTTATAATACTACCCATATGACTGTATGCGTGTGAATCTTTGATATGGTTTCTACTTAAACTTACTATATTGTTTATTTCAAGTCAAGTGTTTTTGCTGTTTGTGAATTCTCTTACAGACTGAGTTGTTACTCATCATGGTTTGATGCATTGGCGTTCATGTTTATTAATTATATAAATTAACTCATTCAGTACAAAACAAGTGGTCATGCTTTGATTAGAAACTCGGCTGTTTCAGTTTTCTATTCTGTGCGAGTCACCGGCATATTTATTTCACCTGAGCTATCCTAGTCATTGGGATTAACGAGAAGAAGAGTGACAGAATCCAGCTGTCCTCATTGTTACTTTAATTGTTGTATATCTTAGTTTTATCTCCTTCATTCTAAAATATTTGTTGCTTTAACTGTTATGTGTCTTACTTGTTGTTTTAATGCTGGCATTCTCAGACTGTTAAACATACTTGCTTTTAACCCAGTGTGATGGTCAGCTAACTGCATTAAAAACAACTCTGAATCTGTTCAGGACTTAACGAAAGTACTTTGCTTTTCATTTAAAGATCACACCAAAACAATATAATATAACAATAGAACAATAATGTAACAATAGAAGGAGAAATGCTTAACAAAGTTAAAATATTCAAATATCTAGAGAAATCATAACAGATAGAAGATACCTGACAGAATTTAAAAGTAAAATAGGCCTAAGAAAGGCTGCATGAAAAGTATCTTATGATAGTCACTATCATTGAATGTCAGAGAGTCCTTAAATGTTATATTCATTCATTCATTCAGTAGCATGTCCTTTGCAGAAGCTCACTCTTATAACAACCATCTGGAAAACTTCTTGATCATAAGCAAGATGTCCCGCGCCTGATACACCCATCTGGAAATCATCTGCCACATCCTGCACCCATCTTCTCTTTGGCCTTCCTCTTCCTCTCTTCCCATGCATATACCCCTCTATTATTGTTCTCTCCAAACTTTTATGACATTTAAAGTGACCAAAATATTTAAATTGTCTTTGTTATGTAGTCTTTATTAGCCAGCCTTCTTCAGTATTCAGCTCTTGTCGTATGGATGCGTTTGTTCTTTTCTGTATCCAAGATATTCTTAGAACTCGTCTATAACATTTATATTGAAAGGCATTTATTTCGCTGTTCAGCTTGTTTAGTAAATGTTGCAATGGGAAAGATGCATGCTTCTAAAAATTTGATTTTTGTAGTTGTCTGTCTGTCCCACTGCATAATTTATTAAGTTTTAGTTTTTGAAGAGCAGTAGATATTCGTCTTTTAATTTCTTTTATTGTGTCACCATTGTTGGTAATCAATGACCCAAGATATTCAAAATTTTCCACCACCTCCAATTGTTTTTCATTAACATATATTTCTTGCTGCACATTAGTTGTATCTGTATGCATTATCTTTGTTTTTGCTATGTTCAGATATAAGTTGTGATTTTTCTCTATTTTTTTGGGTTGAGGTTATTAGGTTTTGTATACCATTCTGTGATGTGGACAGTATTACTGTATCATAAATGTTATATAGAACCTGTTATTTTATATGGCAATGAATCTTGGAATGTGAACAAGCTAATTAGGATGGGCTTGGGGGAAACAGAGGTGTGATTTCTAAGGTGAAAGTTGTGAATATCCTGGACTGCTGAAGTAACTAACCACTGCCTGGAAAAGGCTAATAAAAGTAGAACATTATAAACCAAATATAGGAAGGTGACAAAAGTGTTATTTGGTGAAATAAGGATAAAGGCATTGGAACTCATTGTGATGACTAGATGTGTTTTCTTTGTTTTTTCTTTTTGTTAGCACTTGGCTCGCTTTGAACTCAAGCATAGTCCATACACACTACTACTAGTAGCGCTGGACTGAATTTTGCCTGTGGGTTAGTTTTCCCTATTAACAGTGTCCCTCGCCATCAGGTGAACCCACTCCGACTTCGGTGGTACTTGTAATTTACGTTCCCAAGTCGAGGACGACAGGTCATCATTTTAGTCCAACTAAAATGTTTAGAGGTTGAACCTTTCCTCTGCATCAGCACACTGGATGTTTAAGAACATGTGATCTTATCCATTCAGCCATGCTGACCTGCTTTGTTAATTTCTGTTTCTACTTGTGTACATGAGTCTTTGGGCCTTCCCCAATTTCTTTTGTCCTGTAGGTTCCAAACTAATGCTTTTCTAGTTATAAGACAATCTGCAATCCAGACTCCTTGTGGCTTTCTCTGCATGTCAACATGCCTTTTTCTAGAAGAGCCCCCTTTCCACCTGATTGGCTTGGTGATTCTTTTTTCGTTATTGGACTTGTTCATGATTGTTTGGATTTTGTGGCTGAAGTGTTTCTACAGGATGAGGAAGTCAGTTCTAAGCTCAACCCTCCTTTGTTACCTCTTATGACCTGTATGATCGGTTACAGTATGATACTATTCTTTCCTTCCCTTAAGCGCCCCGGTAGCATACGTCGGTATCTTCCTTAGTCACTTCTTACGACGTATGGTAGGTTGCTGTGATAGTATTGTTTGCTTCCTTGTAAGGTCCTGTTAAGACACAGATGAAGCCCCCACCTTAGTCACTTCTTACGACGTATGGTAGGTTGCTGTGATAGCATTGTTTGCTTCCTTTTAAGGTCCTGTTAAGACACAGTTAAAGCCCCCTTAGTCGCTTCTTACATGTTTGGTAGGTTGCAGTGTGATACTATTCTTTGCTTCACTTTAGCGTCCAGGTAACACACAGGGGATTTTCTACCCATTGATACATGGTATTGCTTACTTCATTGACTACCATAAGCCACTGATAAGAGCAAACTGGCACAAGAAATTTTATTGGGTTTGTTGGTTGGTTGGTGAATCCTCTACATAACTGTCTTACCACGTGAGTACGATGTATGAAAGAACAATCAGACTTGATTTTCTAAAGGTTAAAAATTGGGCATTCTGCCTTTCTTGCCTCTGCCATTCCATACATGATCTCATCATGTTCCTCTTGTACCTTGCAGTGTCGATGTGAAGTATAAACATCGTGAGAGAGCCCGTTTATAAGCTTCATGTATCGAGATTCCCATGGACTCTGCTATTCGCTTTGTCCATCGTTTACGTGGTCGGCCTCTTCTGCTTCCATTTGGTCTGTACATCATTGCTTGTTGTGGTATACTGTTAGATGGTAACCTAGTTACATGGCCAAACCATTTGACTTGTTGCCTTCTAATAAAATCTAGCGCTGCTATAACCCTCACTTTACTTCTGATGTCTTCATTTCTGATTTTCTCTTTTCTTGATGCATTGAGTATTCTTCACGGGAATCTCAATTCTGTTGTTGTAATTTTTCTTTTCTCTTTTTCTGTCATTGTCCAGGTTTGGTATTGGTAGCACAGAGTTGGTAGAAAGATTGTGTTATAGAGTGCTTTCTTAGTAACCATTGATACATGTTTATTCTTTAGTATTGGTGCCATTTTTCCAATGAGTTGGTTTGCCTTATTGCATCTATTTTCGATCTCGTCTTCTGATTTGCCATTTGATGATATTATATTTCCCAAGTACTTGAAGCTCTTTAATTGTTTCAGGGGATGTTCTTTTAGATGAATCTTTGTTGTTTTTTCTTCTTTGAAGTCATTACCTCTGTTTTAGTTGTACTAATTTTCATGTTATGTTCCCTACACATTTAGTTTAGACTATTTATGTGGTCTTGTAATTCTGCTTCTGATTTTGCTACTAGTGCTTGATCGTCTGCAAATAGTTCTTTAATGGTGTAATTTGCCATTGGTTCTTCTTCTGTGTTCTGTTCGTCATGCGGTGTTCTTGCTGTCTCTGTTTGGCTGGTTTCTTTATATATGCTGTCTCTATAGATTATAAACAAGAGAGGTGACAGGACACAACCTTGTCATACTCTGGATCTTATGATAAAGGGTTCTGAGTGTCCTCCAGTTGCTCTCACTATGCATTCACTGTTGTTGTATAAGCTTCTACATAGGTTTGTTAGATGTGTGCTCACTCCATATTGTTTAAGGATTTCCCACAGCTTGTTTCTATCTACTCTTATCAAATGCCTTTTCTTGGTTGACAAAGGCTAAGCAGAGTGTTTAATTAAATTCAATTGATTTTTCTATATGTTGTCTAAGAACAAATATAGCATCTGTGCATCATTTGTGTTTACTAAATCCAAGTTGTGTTTCACTTAACTGGGGTTCTATTGTAGTTCGTAATCTTTTCTCAATGATTTTGCAAAATATTTTCCCAGTATGATTCAAAAGGGAAATTTCTCTGTAATGTGTGTAGTCAGATTTTTGTCCTAAACCTGCGACTGGCCTAGCAATCTGGCAGGGGATTTTCATTCTGCTCATAGAAAAATTAAGAATTATAATCCATACGTCATATCATTCATAATTCATTTATTAGATTAATCTGTAGCCACATTAATAATATATGCATTGTACATGCATGGGCAATTAGAAAGTCGATTAGAGGCTCTGGAGATGTGGATATACAGCCGAATATGCCATATTTCATGGAATCAAAAACAGTCAAATACAGAAGTTCTAGAAAAACTTGGAATGAAAGGAGAGTTGATGAAAGAAATATTAAAAAGGCCAGCAACATTTTTGGCCAAGTTAAAAGACTTAATGCTCTTATAAAAACCATATTGGAGGTTAAGGCAGAATAATGATTTGTTCTGGTCTGCCCATAAAATGGTAATCATCTTGTGCTGGTATTGATGGCTTTCTGATTGATTTGATGAATCTTTTCTTCTGGTGGTATGTGACAGGTACATCAGGTTACTTTTCTGTTGCTCCTTCCTTAGCTAGATGGTCAGCTCTGTCATTTCCATGCACTCCACAGTGAAAAAGTACCACTGTATGGTGACCTTATGCTACCTGCCAAGTTCACATAGTAACAGTAATAAAAATAAATAGTGTTGGTGGCAGGTTACATTTTCCCCAGTGACTGCAGCTATACAGTAGAGAAGAGGAGGGGGATGGTAGGAGGGGTCCATTGAAAAACTTGTTGACAGGAGTATGTTACTAACTACATTTCTCTCTTCCTGATCTTCTCTATGTCTGTTTCCTTCCTCCACAATATCGTTTTCTTCCTCTTCACTCTCTTCTATTCCTGATTATTTACTGTGGCTACTTACTGTTGCTGCAGCAACAAAGTTTAATGGTTCTGTACAGATTATCCAGATGTTGATTTGGTCTACTTTTTTGAATGGAAGTGTAACATTTATTTACAAGCAGGATAAAGTATTATTTGTGTCTGTACGAGATACGTGGCCTGCATTCTACTTGTGTTCCTCATCTTCTTCCTGCTTCTACTCTTCCTCCTTATCTTGCCACTTCTCCACCTCCTCTTCTTCTCCAGGTCATCCTCAATTACTTCAATTACTTTTTCTCATGTTATTCTTCATGTTGCATTTGTTGTTATTGTTTTTGTTGTCCTCCTCCTCCTCCTCCTCCTCCTCCTCCTCCTCCTCCTCCTCCTCCTCCTCCTCCTCCTCCTCCTCCTCCTCCTCCTCCTCCTCCTCCTCCTCCTCCTCCTCCTCCTCCTCCTCCTCCCTTAATTTTCTATTCCTCTTCCTCCTCCTCCTCCTCCTCCTCCTCCTCCTCCTCCTCCTCCTCCTCCTTTCTTAATTTTCTCCTCCTCCTCTTCCTCCTCTTCCTCCTCCTCTTAATCCTTCTCTTTTTTATCCTCCTCCACCTCTTCCCCTTCTTCCTCCTCCTCCTCTTCATCCTTCTCTTGCTCCAACCAAACATAATAAATGTAAAATTCCTAAACGTTCATACAGATGTGAACTTCACAGACTCATAATTAAAGAGAAATCTGATGCACTTACATGCACTTAGGGAGCCGTGGTTGCCTGGTGGCTAGCATGCATGCCCACTGACCTGATGGTCATGTCTTCAAATCTCCATCAAGGCAGATTTAAAACAAAACTGACCTGAACTCCCATGTCCACTCAGCCTAAAACGGGTACCAGGAAATGTTGTGGGAAGTCAAGGCGCCCCTCATGATATTGCCCACATCACCCGTCCAGTGCTGGTTGGTCTACACAAGTACGGGACTAGCACCATATAGCCAGTGTGTCTCAAGGTCTCTGAAGGATCCTTGACTTGTTTTTTGGTTGCATATCCCATACAGGACGTTGCAGCCAACATCAGCATTTTTCAGCTGCTGTTGATGTACAAGGCAAGATTATGCTCAGTAGTTTGCCATTGCTTTCTGAGCGACCAGTTCACATACCCTGTAAGTTACCAACACGGCGAGAAACGCTACAGATTCTCGCATAGGTTACGTTACTCACGAGAATATACAGGATTATGGAGAAAGACCTTAACCCCTCGACCAGGTAGACCGGCCCTTAACTTGTATCTTTCTTAAAGCTATACTTTCAACTTTATGTAAAGTTACAGAAGCCAGCTCCATGGTGAGGGGTAACGGATGCAGTGCATACCCGCGTTCGAAACACAGCTGTGGGCGATTCGGCAGCAGACCGCCTTACATTGGTTTTTTATGAAATGGTATGGGTGCCAGTTGTTCAGAAAGCAATGGCAAACTACTGAACGTAAAACTTGCCCAGAAATCACGAACAGCCAAAAAATGCTGTGGTTGACTGCTATGTCCTGAGACGATATGCAACTAACTTTTTAAAGTTACAGGCCATGACTGAAAATGTTAACACTTGCTTGAAACATGACACTTATCCTAGGATTCATCTGTTCCATTTCTCCGTTGTTGCTTTCGAAACAAAATCTTTTCTTCTTCTGCAGTAATCCAGAATGTTGTTTTGGACATAATTGTGTTGAGCCTGTTTACAGCAGGGCTGGCATATTTGACTTCTTCTGGTAGATTGGAGACAGTCAAATGCTAGGGAATGTACACCCAAAATAACGTTTGTCGAAGTCAGTTGTACAGGCTTGATGAAACAGTATTAACCTTCCCGGGAAATCTTTTCTCATTTCACAGTGTTTTCTTAATGTGAAAATTTGGTTTGCTTCTGTCTTCTATCTCATTGCCAACCCCGTGGATGCACAACCTTGATGTTACCCATCACCACATGACCAACCATCCCTGGGTGTATCTCAGTGCCAACCCTGCTTGGGTGTACCGGCACAATGCCAACTCTCTGTAGATGTGTGTTTACTTGGGCTCTGGTTTCTGCCTGTATGTACAACCTCAGTGTCAACCCTCATTTTGTGTACCACCTTACAACCAACCCTTCTTGTGAGTGCCATCTAAATGCCAATTCCCCTTTGGTATACCATCTCAGTGCCAACATCCTTTAGTGTACCATCTCAATGCCAACCCTCTTGAGTTTACCACCTCAGTACCAACCTTCATTTGGTGTACCACCTCAAAGTCAACCCTCCTTGCATCTACCACCTCAGTGCCAACCCTCCCTGTGTGTACCACCTCAAGGCCACCCTTTCCTGGGTGTACCACCTCAGTCCTCAGTGCCAATCCTACCTGGATGTACCACCTCATTGCCAACCCAACCTAGGTGTACCACCTCAATGCGAACCCAGCCTACGTGTACCACCTCAATGCGAACCCAACCTCGGTGTACCACCTCAGTGCCAACCATACCTGGGTGTACCACCTCAGTGCCAACCCTACCTGGGTGTACCACCTCAGTGCCAACACTATCTGGGTGTACCACCTCAGTGCCAACCATATCTGGGTGTACCACCTCAGTGCCAACACTATCTGGGTGTACCACCTCAGTGCCAACCATATCTGGGTGTACCACCTCAGTGCCAACACTATCTGGGTGTACCACCTCAGTGCCAACACTATCTGGGTGTACAACCTCAGTGCCAACCCTACCAGGGTGTACCACCTCAGTGCCAACCCTACCTGGGTGTATCACCTCAGTGCCAACCCTACCTGGTTGTACCACTTCAATTCCAACCCTCCCTAAGTATACCACATCAATGCCAACCTTCCTTGGTTGTGCAACCTCATTGCATCTCCACATCTTACTCAATTTGTAATCCCGCATTCCTTGTGTGAAACACAGATGCACGCAACTTGGCAGCAGGCCTCCTTGCGTTGGGTTTTATACAATGGTATGAGTGCTGGTTGTTCAGAAAGCAGTGGCAAACTACTAGACACAAACTTGCCCATAAATCACAAAGAGCCCAAAAAATGCTGGGGATGACTGTGACGTCCTTTAAACGACATGCAACTAACTGTTGACAATGTGACAGAGTTTTGAGGTATTTTATAAACAATCACTATCACATGACAGAGTTTTGAGGTATTTTATAAACAATCACTATCACATGACAGAGTTTTGAGGTATTTTATAGACAATCACTATCACGTGACAGAATTTTGAGGTATTTTATAGACAATCTCTATCACATGACACAGTTTTGAGGTGTTTTATAGACAATCACTATCACATGACAGAGTTTTGAGGTATTTTATAGACAATCACTATCACGTGATAGAGTTTTGAGGTATTTTATAGACAATCACTATCACATGACAGAGTTTTGAGGTATTTTATAGACAATCACTATCACTTGACAGAGTTTTGAGGTATTTTATAGACAATCACTACCACATGACAGAGTTTTGAGGTATTTTATAGACAATCACTATCACGTGACAGAGGTTTGAGGTATTTTATAGACAATCACTATCACATGACAGAGTTTTGAGGTATTTTATAGACAATCACTATCACGTGACAGAGTTTTGAGGTATTTTATAGACAATCACTATCACGTGACAGAGTTTTGAGGTATTTTATAGACAATCACTATCACGTGACAGAGTTTTGAGGTATATTATAGACAATCACTATCACATGACAGAGTTTTGAGGTATTTTATAGACAATCACTATCACATGACAGAGTTTTGAGGTATTTTATAGACAATCACTATCACATGACAGAGTTTTGAGGTATTTTATAGACAATCACTATCACATGACAGAGTTTTGAGGTATTTTATAGACAATCACTATCACATGACAGAGTTTTGAGGTATTTTATAGACAATCACTATCACATGACGGAGTTTTGAGGTGTTTTATAGAGAGTCACTATCATGAATGCGTATTCTGTATCAAAGCTATCTTTTATTTGTAGAGGCTATTTACCATTTTGGCCACATTATGAGAAGACAAAAACTGGAACATGTTGTGACAACCGGAAAATTTGTGGAAAGAGAAATAGAGGATGACAGCGAGAGAAAATCTGACAGACTTGTGTCATGGCACGGAAGGGAGTCAACATATGAATTGATCCATGCTGTCAGAGATTACAAGTTATGGAGAAGGGTGATCGATCACACCAGCCGACAAGGCACTAGATGATTTATCATCCACCACCCAATGGACATGCCTAGTATTAGTAGGACACTCCCCTACCCTAGAAGCAGCTATACAAGTGATCATCCACCACCCGATGGATATGCCTAGTATTAGTAGGACACTCCCCTACCCTAGAAGCAGCTATACAAGTGATCATCCACCACCCGATGGATATGCCTAGTATTAGTAGGACACTCCCCTACCCTAGAAGCAGCTATACAAGTGATCATCCACCACCCGATGGATATGCCTAGTATTAGTAGGACACTCCCCTACCCTAGAAGCAGCTATACAAGTGATCATCCACCACCCGATGGATATGCCTAGTATTAGTAGGACACTCCCCTACCCTAGAAGCAGCTATACAAGTGATCATCCACCACCCGATGGATATGCCTAGTATTAGTAGGACACTCCCCTACCCTAGAAGCAGCTATACAAGTGATCATCCACCACCCGATGGATATGCCTAGTATTAGTAGGACACTCCCCTACCCTAGAAGCAGCTATACAAGTGATCATCCACCACCCGATGGATATGCCTAGTATTAGTAGGACACTCCCCTACCCTAGAAGCAGCTATACAAGTGATCATCCACCACCCGATGGATATGCCTAGTATTAGTAGGACACTCCCCTACCCTAGAAGCAGCTATACAAGTGATCATCCACCACCCGATGGATATGTCTAGTATTAGTAGGACACTCCCCTACCCTAGAAGCAGCTATACAAGTGATCATCCACCACCCGATGGATATGCCTAGTATTAGTAGGACACTCCCCTACCCTAGAAGCAGCTATACAAGTGATCATCCACCACCCGATGGATATGTCTAGTATTAGTAGGACACTCCCCTACCCTAGAAGCAGCTATACAAGTGATCACCCACCACCCGATGGATATGTCTAGTATTAGTAGGACACTCCCCTACCCTAGAAGCAGCTATACAAGTGATCATCCACCACCCGATGGATATGTCTAGTATTAGTAGGACACTCCCCTACCCTAGAAGCAGCTATACAAGTGATCATCCACCACCCGATGGATATGTCTAGTATTAGTAGGACACTCCCCTACCCTAGAAGCAGCTATACAAGTGATCATCCACCACCCGATGGATATGCCTAGTATTAGTAGGACACTCCCCTACCCTAGAAGCAGCTATACAAGTGATCATCCACCACCCGATGGATATGCCTAGTATTAGTAGGACACTCCCCTACCCTAGAAGCAGCTATACAAGTGATCATCCACCACCCGATGGATATGTCTAGTATTAGTAGGACACTCCCCTACCCTAGAAGCAGCTATACAAGTGATCATCCACCACCCGATGGATATGCCTAGTATTAGTAGGACACTCCCCTACCCTAGAAGCAGCTATACAAGTGATCATCCACCACCCGATGGATATGTCTAGTATTAGTGGGACACTCACCCACCGGAAGAGCGACTATACCAGTTGTTCTGAACCTTTTTGACCCATGCACCCTTTTACCATATGTTCAGAATGTCATTTCACACCCCTACCCCAGTTATTTCTCGCCATTGAAATATCACATTACAGCATGCGATCTTCATCATTTTAGTTTGGGTTGTTCCCTCTGACCTTAATAGTCGAAAATTACATAGTATAACTACAGTGAAAGCTAAACTTAATAATACTTACTACAAGAAGTCTAGATGTCTACATAAAACATGATTTGCGAGTCGACTTACGTTATAAAACAAATTTCAGAAGGGCAAGAAGTACAGAACAGTAAAATATGGAGGGAAAAATAATATCAAGTAATGGGTTCTTGTATTAACGTGATCTTGAATTTAGCATCCCGAGTAAGCCAAGAAAAGGCATTTGATAGGGTAGATAGAAACAAGCTGTGGGAAATCCTTAAACAATATGGAGTGAGCACACATCTAACAAACCTATGTAGAAGTTTATACGACAACAGTGAATGCATAGTGAGAGCAACTGGAGGACACTCAGAACCCTTCACCATAAGATCTGGAGTACGACAAGGTTGTGTCCTGTCCCCTCTCTTGTTCATAACATATATAGACAACATATGTAAAGAAACCAGCCAAGCAGAGACAGCAAGAATACCGCATGACGAGAACACAGAAGAAGAACCATCTGCAAATCTAACCATTAGAGAACTCCTGTTTGCGGACGACCAAGCACTAATAGCAAAATCAGAAGCTGAATTACAAGACCACATGAATAGTCTAAACGAAATGTGTAGGGAACATAACATGAAAATTAGCACAAGCAAAACAGAGGTAATGACTATAACTAAAGAAGAACAAACAGCAACAATTCACCTAAACGAACATCCCTTGAAACAAGTAAAGAGCTTCAAGTACCTAGGAAGTATAATATCATCAAATGGCAGATCAGAAGACGAGATCGAAAATAGGTGCAATAAGGCAAATCAACTCATTGGACAAATGGCACCAATACTAAAGAACAAACATGTATCAATAACTACTAAGAAAGCACTTTACAACACAATCTTCCTACCAACTCTGTGCTACCAATGCCAAACCTGGACAATGACAGAAAAAGAGAAAAGAAAAATCACAACAACAGAAATGAGGTTCCTGAGAAGAATACTCAACGTATCAAGAAGAGATAAGATCAGAAATGAAGAAATCAGGACTAAAGTGGGGGTTAAAGCTGCTCTAGATTTTATTAGAAAGCAGCAAGTCAAATGGTTTGGCCATGCAAGTAGGCTACCAGTCAACAGCATGCCACAACAGGCAATGACGTACAGACCAGATGGAAACAGAGGAAGAGGCCGACCACGTAAACGCTGGACGGAGGGAATAACAGAATCCATGGGAATGTCGATATACGAAGCCCATAACCGGGCACTCTCACGAAGTTTATACTTCACCTCGACACCGCAAGGTACAAGAGGAACATGATGAGAGAGAGAGAGAGAGAGAGTAAGCTTAATCTCCTCAGATCGGAGACACAACTGTACACAACGCTCAAACATAATTCAAGAAAGGGAGACAATCACATTTTGTGTGGTCCTGAAACCAGTTTGAGTCTGCCAATCTGTGGTCTTAATTCTCCCCCCCCCCTCCCCCCTAAGAAACCCTAACATTCCCCCAGGGAGGGGGGAGGGATTTCCCCACCGGTTGAGAACCACTAGACTATACGTCACATATTCTGCGTAGGAAGTAAATGACCAACATATGGTAATTTCCTTAGTATATAAAGTTTGTCTGTATTTACCGCATATAGGATCGTCATTGCATGAACCAAAGAACCTAAGAACAGGCAGCAGAAAGCCATATGTTCTAGTGCACATTTTTCTCAGCCTCGCTGAAATGACAGTCATAAATAAAAACAGCAGGCGATATTGGCATTTTGCTGTTTTGGCATTTTTCATGCCTTCCTGAAATCCTGACTTTGGGAAGTTCACAGCAAATACATTTAGTACAGCTGGTGGTTCAGTGGTTCTGTAGGAAAGGGTGTAACTCAAACTGCATGTCTTGTTTCTTAGAGTATATGGGTAGGTACAGGCTGGATAATCATTGCAGTTTGCTATGTTGATTTGGAAACCTGTGCAAGGTAGATTAGGGTTGTTGTTGTCTTTGTTGTTGTTTTATTATGGTGTTTTGTTAACTTTGAACTATAATACTGTTAGTATTGTGTGGTTGGTATTACTGTCTGATTTGGTTTAGTGCAGGTTTTTTACAGCTGACCTTCATGCATTTTTCTGATGATTTCTTGATGCTTTTATTTTGTGCAAGTTATTTTCACAAAGTTGGGATGCATATGTTTAGAAATTGTGAAAATTGATTATCTATTTTCCGCTCCTTTTGTGGTCATATATTAGAGCTGGTGTGTTTAACCATACTGTACTTATGTATCAGAGCTGATGTGTTTAACTCTACTGTCCTCCTCTATTAGAGCTGATGTGTTTAACTCTAAAGTACTCCTATATTAGAGCTGATGTGTTTAACTCTACTGCCCTCCTATATTAGAGCTGATGTATTTAACTCTACTGTCCTCCTCTATTAGAGCTGGTGTGTTTAACTCTGAAGTATTCCTATATTAGAACTGATGTCTTTAACTCTGCTGTAGTCCTATATTAGAGCTGGTGTATTTAACTCTAAAGTACTCCTATATTAGAGCTGGTGTGTTTAACTCTAAAGTACTCCTATATTAGAGCTGATGTGTTTAACTCTAAAGTACTCCTATATTAGAGCTGATGTGTTTAACTCTACTGTATTTCTATATTAGAGCTGGTGTGTTTAACTCTAAAGTACTCCTATATTTGAGCTATTGTATCTTCTCAAAAATGTTACTGTAATTTATTCACTGGTGTGGTGTCAGAAGTTCTTGGTACTTTTTAATTTTTATTTTCATATTAAGGGTTACTTGTTTTTCTGGTTTATCAAATCTACATTGATGTTCAGTCAATCAATCAATCAATCAGGCGCCGTCTCCACAATGAAGGTTGGCTGCAATGGATCGCCAACACTGTCTGTCTCTCGCCTTGACTATACATTCTGTCAGGCTGATGTTCGTCCATGTCTTGATGTTATCTTCCCACTTGTATCGTATCTGCCTCATGCTCGTTTGCCCTCAACCTTGCCTTCCAGTATGGTTTTTATAGGAGTATCATGTCTTTTAACGTAGCTGAAATATTTCACTTGCCTACTCTGTATTTATTTCACCAACTCTCTCTTCATTCCCAGTTTTTCTAGAACCTCTCCATTTGATTGTTGTTGTTTCTATGAAATATGACATATTCGCCTGTATATCCATATCTCCAGGGCTTCTATGTGACTTTCTAGTTGCTTGTTCAGTGTCCAGGCTTCCGAGCCATACAGTAGCGTTGAATGTACGTAGCATTTGACAATTCTCATTTTTAATGCATTATTAATCTCTCTAGATGTAACTACTGAATTCATGCCGTTGAAAGCATTTTTGGCCATTTCTATTCTTTTTTTTATTTCTATTTCACTTCTGCCATCATCTGTTATTATATGTCCAACATAACATTGATGTTACAAGTGGTGATCATCATCATCATCATCTTCCACTTCTGCCATCAAACGTTGTGGGGAGGAATAATTTGCGTTCCAGCGCCCGGTGGGCGGCATTGGACAGTGTCATTCTGTGTGGTTGTACAATGTCTTTGATGTCGTCAATCTATTTTCTTCTTGGACCTCCTCGTGGTCTCGTCGCAGATGATCTTTGATGTAAGGCCAGTGATGGTAGTTGCTGGTGTTGCATTCTAACGACATGGCCAGACCACTTTATTTTCTGTCTTTCAATAAATGTGGCACAAGGTGTTGATCCCACATTCTGTCTGATAATAGAATTTCTTACTCGGTCTCGGATTGTTAAGTTGGCAGCTCTCCTCAGGCATCTCATTTCACAGGTGTTGATTTTGCGAAGGTGTAATTTGGATAAAGTCCAGGTTTGAGATTGGTAGCATAGGGTTGGTGTGAATATGCTGTTTATTATCTGTCGTTTGGCGGACATGGGTATATTTGGATGTTTCAGTAGGTACAAGTGGTGATAAATGGGATATTTAGTATTTATACAGAAATAAAGGAAATAGGTCCTCAGGCAAAGACTGACAATAATTACTTCTCAGCCCAAACAGCGGACAGTCAATAATTATGTAGCTGACAACAGCAGTGGCTATATGAGTTGTTACTAATACTAACTGAATAAGTCACATAAATTAAAGACAACACATAATGAAACAAAGCTCAGTAGGGATTATCACATCTTGAACTTTCGACCCCAATTCTGGCTTCCTGGCCTGAGTGAAATACCTAACCTTCTAAGATAAGGTCTAAAGAACAGGAGGTCCTACTTATTGGCATGGCACATGATGATGATGATGTACAGAAGTAAATATCTGGGTGGCTTGGCCACATGGCATGGTAGAGACAAGAACACGGAGCTGATCCACGACTTTGGTGATCGTGTGAAATGATGAAACATGACTGCCTATGCTTATCGACATGGCACAATATGATGATGTAAAGAAACTCACAAAAATGTAAAGAAGCCTTTCTCACACTATAGGGCTTATTGAATGTGTGATTAAAGGTCAAGGACCCTGTGTATACGCTTTGAGGAGTAGTGAAAAAAAGGCGCTAGTCCCATATTCGTAGACCAATCGGCATTCAGTGTGTGATACGCTCAATATCATCTAAAAACCGATCAGTTGGACTAAAATGTTGACTTCTCGTCCTTAAATTGGGGACATAAATTAAGTCGGAGTGGGTTCGCCTGATGGTGAGAGATATTGGTAATAGGGAAAGCTAATCCACACGCAAAAATCAGTCCAGTGCTACTAGAAGTAAGTGCACTTGTATGCACTCAGCTTGGATTCTAAGCGAGCGAACAAAAACCACAAATAAATAAATATCAGAGCTTTTACTTCCCAGAAAAGTTCCTGGTGCTCAGTTTTAAGCTAAGACAATCTGGGATTTCAGGTCTATGAACTGAAAACAGAGGTCTCTAAAACCATCTTTACATCAATGGTATTCAAATACTCTCCTGGTCCTTATCATTACATCATTTGTATTCAAATACTCTATGAACTGAAAACAGAGATCTCTGAAACAAACTTTACAAAGTTTACATCAATTTTATTCAAATACTCCCATGGTTCTTATAATCAATTTTACATCAGTTGTATTCACTCACCTGGTCCTTAAATGATCTTTACATCAGTTGTATTCAAATACTCTCCTGGTCCTTACAGTCAACTTTACATCAGTTGTATTGAAATACTCTCCTGATCCTTACAGTCAACTTTACATCAGTTGTATTGAAATACTCTCCTGGTCCTTACAATTATCTTTACATCAATTGTATTCAAATACTTTCTGGTCCTACAACCAACTCTACATCAGGTGTATTCAAATACTCTACAGGTCCTTACAGTCAACTTTACATCAGTTGTATTCAAATACTCTCCTGGCCCTTACTATCAACTTTAACATATTTACCTTAACACTGGAGCCTTTTCCAAGTCTCACCTCCCTTGTGTTTGCAGGTCTCTAGCCTTGGTGTGTTGCAATGCCTGTTAAGTCAGTCCTAACAATTGGAGGAGTAGCAGAAGGTTATGCAATGCCAGGTGAAAGGATTCTGTGCCATGCCAGCACTTAACACACATGGTTAACCCGGTAGTCGGGAGGCAAATCTGTGTCAAGCCAGGATCAGTTTGAAAACCCACATTGATAAGCCATGTCTGCTATTAGAGTTGGCAGTGTGTTTGTGGTACAAATTAATGTGGGACATTTTGATTAAAATTCTCTTTTGTGATTTTCTGCGTGTTAGCCTAGATTTAGAGTGGGCTGTGGCCGATAGGGTATGGTGTCTGCCTCAGGTTTGGAGTTTACCAAGTTCAATTCCATTATAAGGTTGTGAATTTCCCCATGAACCAATGGTGTTTGCGAGGGGGCTTCAAATGAAAAACTTTAAATTGTGATAAAAATTACAATAACCATGCCATTGTCTTGTAACCTGCCAGTATTGTTTTTAAGAATGTCAAGAGTGTGAAGTATGTGACATCACAGTGCAAACTAAAACAGTGACAGCTTAAAGTCAGTTTAAAGATGACCATCCCACTTTTGACATTCACCAAAGAGGACCAGCGTTCTGTTATCCGTTGTTTTTTAATCAGTGAAGGGGCGAAACCTATAGAAAGTCATCGGCGAATGAACATCCAGTATGGTGATGCATGTCTGTCAGTCCAGCAAGTGTATGAGTGGAGTAGGAAGTTTCAAAACGGCGTGACTTTTGTGACAGACTGTTCAGTCGGGTCAGACACACCGAGTATTGACCCCAGATAGTTATTTTCTATAGGAATGCAAGCACTTGATCGGCAATGGAGGACTGGCATTGAACGCACTGGTGACTACATTGACAAATGATACATTTGTTCTGTACTTTTTCAGAATATATTCACCAAAAAAAAAACAACAAGAAAGCTTACACATGAATAGACAGAGTCTGTTGTCTTATTGGAATTACGAATTGTCTTAATTGAATAACAAAGACACAAACAATAGATTGCACAATTTATTGCCTGGCATATTTTGCTGCATCTTGTCAGGTAGATACTGCAGAAATTACACAACACAGAAAGACAGAGTCAGTTTAAAATTACCGTAGTAGACCATTGAAATTGTGTTAATACATGTATATTTCAGCTTGAAGGATTTATCTAAACACTCTAGTTTATGTTGTGTGATTTCTGCAATTTGTACCCAACGAGATGCAGAAAAATATGCCAGGTAATAAATCATGCAATCTATTGTTTGCCTCTTCGTTATTCAAATTCACTACAGGCAAACATTGTTTTAATTGGAATTTGTCTAAAGGATGCAAACTGTACACAAAAACATATTAAAGTTGAGCAACTGACCTTTGAGATTCATAACTAGGGGTACCACACTTTCATTGAGAGAGGAACAAAGTAGAGGAGGAATGCGCTGTTGTGGTGTAGTGAAGTTACTTATCAACAGTAGTTTCTTGGCCAAGCACTGATGTACAAGAGGGCTTCACATGAAAACAAAAATTTGTTTTGGTGAATATATTTTGAAAAAAGTAAAGAAAAAATATATAATTTTTCGAAGTTGTCACCGTTGTGTTCAATGCAGTTTCTCCAGTTCCGATAAACTGCTTGGGTTTCTGTAGACAAAAATTACCTTGGTTGTGTGTGCTGTACCTCTTCATCCGACCGCAGTGTCTGTCACAGAAGTCACGCCATTTTGAAACTTCCTACTCCACTCATACACTTGCTGGACTGACAGACATGCATCACCATACTGGACCTTCATTCGCCGGTGAATTTCTACAGATTTCACCCCTTCACTGATAAAAAATCAGATAACAGAACGCTGCTCCTCTTTGATGCATATCAAAAGTGGGACGGCCATCTTTACCCTGTCCTTATGACATCACTGTGTTTGTCTGCACTGCGATGTCACATGTTTAAAATTCTTGACATCCTTCACAACAATAATGACAGGTAACAAGACAATGGCATGGTTATTGTAATTTATATCACACTTTTAAGGTTTTTATCTGAAGCCCCCTCGTTTGTGTATTTCCTCAGTAAGTTACTGTAGTGCAGGTTCAGTTCTTATATGCTTGTTGCTTTTAATTGTTTATGTTGTCTAGTGTGTCATATGATCTCTACTTCTTTTGTTTCTATGAGTACTGACTACTTTGAGTGTGGCACTGTGACTTAGGTTTAGTGGACCCGTTTCACAATCCCCTGACATGCTGAGTCAGTGGTTTGAAAGCATCTGCAGGACATTTGGAAGCAGATCACTTTGTGTAGATTTCATTGGTATGAGGCGTTGGCCATTCAGAAAGCAATGGCAAACTACTGAATGTAACAATTGCTTAATAAATCAGAAACAGTGCTTCCAAGTTGATGTGGACAAGGCCTTAGGTTCGTACCGGAATACCATTAGCGTTGCCAGTAGTGGGTTGTGTTCAATCTTTAAATCAGAAACAGCCAAAATATCCTGGGGTTGACTGCCACATCCTGTAAGGGATATACAATTATCAAAAAACTTCTAGTGTATTTTAATTCCCGTATTCATGTGTGTTCATACCTGTATATTAGATCCTGGCTATTAGTTAGTTTGTTAGTCTGTTTGGCTATCATCCTTGCACTCTGGAATTATCCAGAAGTGCTCAGATCCTGCCCCCAACATATCCATCAGCAACCGGCGGATAATAATGCTAATTCTGTGTTGGTTGAGAAGATCCCTCATTCTTCCGATATCCCTCTCATGTCTGGCCATGCCAATTCTTAATCTGAAGTCTCTCATTCTAGACAACAATGTGGATTTACTGGCATCAAAGTCTTCCACTCTCGACATCTCTCTAAGTTAAAAGTTAGTTGCGTGTCCTTTACAGGGCGATGCAGTCAATCCCAACATTCTTTGGCTGTTTGTGATTTCTTGGCAAGTTTATATTCAGTAATCTCTCTAAGGGCATTAGTGATATCAGCTTAATCCATGGGCTCTCATCTGTTAGGCATGCAGAGCCAGCTATTTTACCAGCTTGTTCATTTCTCTCCCGCATGTCACAGAATGAAGGTGAAGGTGAATCTACGAACCACAGACCTCTGCAGCGATTCAATCCACTGTCTATGTACAGAATCAGCTTTGATCCTTTCAGATAATGCTCATTGGTTCACTTAGGACGCAAACATCGGTATAGTTCTGTGATTCCAGCCATATGAAAGCCTGTCTGGCTGTAAATTAGTTCCTACTTGAGTTCATGCCTATATAGCTGAATATTTCTTTTCGTTGTTTCTTTCAGACACCCTAGATGGTGGTATGTCAGGGGGCATGCCTCCCATGGGCATGTCCATGGGAGGTCATCAGATGCCGGACATCAAGCCAGACATATCATCCCTGAATGCACCTACATCTACACATGGAGGCTACTACGGCTTTGGCCACGGCGGAATGTCTGGTATGGCCACCTCCACGCAACCGTCACCTGGGACTCCCCAGATGCACTCTCCAGGGATGCATTCTCCAACATCCTCAATGGGTTCTCCTCCAATGCTGTGCTTGAGCCCCACAGGACCCAGTCCATCCCCCGGTCTCCCTCACTCCTCGCTTCACACAAAACACATCTGTGCTATATGCGGGGATCGTGCATCGGGCAAGCACTATGGTGTTTACAGGTAAGAACAGTTTATTCAGACATCTCATCTGTATCATTTTCCTCTTCTTCTTTTTCTGACAGAAACATTCTCGTAACAATGGTACGGTATATAACTGCCTTAGAGAATTATAATTGCAATGTAAAAATACTTGTATTAACCCTTTACAGGGTAGAGTTTGTCTGTTTTGTAGCCCTGAACAGGCAAGAAGAATTTTCAGGTTCGGAAAAATTTTGGGTTACGTTAGTAAAAACATCACGTATAAGTTGTTAGTCAACATATTTTAGTCAAATAAACAGCAAAATGACGGGAAAAGCATGCAGAATATTTTACTCATGTGAAGGTTACAGCTAATCCATACATGAACACAAATATTTACAAAACATGACACATTGTTGGTGATTGTCAGTCATCTATACGGCAATTTACAAACACATTTTCAGAATTAGAATCACTTTCTTCAAAGTCTTCAAAGTGTCTATGTACACTGCCCACACTGGTATCACTGATATCTAGCTGCAATTCAGTAATCTTAGTGCACTTAAATGTCACTTACATTGAACCCAGCAAAATCTCCACTATCACTTGAAGAATCATCGAAATCAATTTTGAAATACAAAGCCCCAAAACTATAAAAAAGAATCCATTCAAATTCAAAGTATGCACTCGCAAATGGCGGCCACATTGTCAAGCTATCGGCGAAAACAAAAGTAGACGATCGGAAACCCCTGAAAGCCGCGAGATCGCGTTTTTACAATGCATAATAGTAACAGGCGGTTTCAGACGGTCTGCCCATAAAGGGGTCCGGACGGAGACAGACGATTTGCCTGGTAAGGGTTAATAAGTCATGTATTAATGATTGTTGCACATTTTCATTGCGTTTTAATACATATGTTGCTATTGTTGTTGTCTAAGATGATCCTCATAAGTGATGTGTGAATGACATCATATATAACAGCATAATCATCATCCAGTGCCCTCCCGGCTGGCGTGGGCGATCATGCCTGTCCACAAATTACGATCTCCGACGTCATGGATCAATTTGTGTGTTGACTCCCTTCCGTATCATGACACAAGATTGTCAAGAATCTTCTCATGCTGTCTTCCCCTATCCCTCTTTCCGCAAATCTTTCCAGTTGTCACAACATGTTCCAGTTTTTTGTCTTCTCATAACGTGGCCAAAAAAGAATGACTGCCTCTTTCTGATATTTGTGATAAGTTGTCTTTGTGACTCACCTTCCCTTAAAACATCCTGATTGCACACTTTAGCTGTTTAATTTTCTGCATTCTTCTATAAAACCACATCTCCAAGGTATAACAGCAGAGAGATAACAATAGCAGAATGTAATTCGGGCTTGCATGCCCAATTCTTATTTAACCCTTTGAAAAAAAAGTTAGTTTGTTCGTTCTCCTCTTTTGAGAGGATTGAGTCACACCTAGTTAAGCACCTCAAAGGTCAGTGTGTTCAACTTTGGCATACTTTTGTGTCAGATTTACTTCTGTGAGTAGGTTTTTCTTTTTTAACAATTTTGTCAGTTCAGTAGCCTAAAGGCCTACTCTTTGTTATTTCCAACAGTCATGGGATGTTTTACATGCACAGTTTCTTTATTAAGAATTTTGTCATGGCACAGCTTGCATACAGGACCTCCAGTCTTACACCCTGTGAGATTGGACACTCACTAAACAAGCTGAATAGTGCATACATTCCTTTGAATATAAATGTTATAAACGTATTCTAAGAATATCTTGGATACAGAAAAGAACAAATGTGTCCATACAACAAGAGCTGAATATTGAAGAAGGTTGGCTACTGAAGATCATAAAACAAAGAAATTTGAAATATTTTGGTCACTTGTAAGTTTGGAGAGAACAATCTTGGAGGGGTATATGCCCGGGAAGAAAGGAAGAGGAAGTCCAAAGAGAAGATGGGTGCAGTATGTGGCATATGATCTTTGGATGGGTGTATCGGATGCAGGATATCTTGCTCATGACTGAGAAGTTTTCAGGAAGGTTGTTATGGGAGCGAGGTTCTGCAAATGACATGCTACTGAATGAATGATTGAATGAATAGTTTAGTTTAGTTGACGGATCAACATCACAGCACGCGAGTGTAACCCATAAGTGCTCCGTTCTACTTATAACTCAAACCTGAGTCTGGAGAATATGAGCTCAGTGTATGAATTCTGTAGCACCGGCGAGGATCCTGAAATACTTTGGGTAGATTTTTATATCTAAATTTTTCTCGGGCAGCACCGTTAAAAAAAAATAAATTTTGTTGCGTATCCCTTACGGGACGTTGCAGTCAACACCAGCATTTTCAGCTGCTGTTGATGTACTAGGCAAGTGTTACGTTCAGTAGTTTGCCATTGCTTTCTGAACGACCGGCCCCTATACCTTTTTCGAAAAAACCGGCACCGCCGTGTTTCAAACCCGGGTATACGGGCTCACAAACTGCGTTCGCAAGCCCTTAGCCGACCGTTAGGCTACTCTTTTTCGATTTCCAAATGCCAAAGGATTTTCTACGTACGCAACAATACACACGGGCGTCTGATCTCACTACCCAGAGACCAGGGGAAAGTTTGTTACTAGAAGTCCACATGAAAAAATCCCGGCTCTCACCAGGGCTTGAACCTGGGACCTACAGCACTTGAGACAGACACCATACCTTGAGACTACTCAGCTCGCCGAATATGAATTGGCCTAAAGGCCTACTCTTTATTGTGTCCAACTGTCATGGGATTTTCTACATACACATTTTTTTTGTTAACAATTTTGCCAGGGCGCTAGCCTAAAGGCCTACTCCTTGTTATTTCCATCTGTCATGGGATTTTGTACATGCACAGCTTGCACACAGGACCTCCATTATTTCACCCGTATCCAAGAAGACACTACCCGAGAGATCAAGAGGACGTACACCGGGTCGTGAATGCAGAGAAATGGCAACGGGCCGCACAGAGTGTGAGGTGCAACAACTGATCCAGAGTAACACACATCAAGGTGACATAGTCATCTACACTGATGGGTCAGTGGTGAGAAACAGACCTAGAGGTTGGGGTTTCTTTGCAAAGGCTAATGGTCTAGTCTTGAAAAAGAAGAGTCTTGACAATTTGATACAGTCACCTCCAGCAAGAGAATGGAAGTGGAAGCAGTAGCAGCGGCATTCCATTGGTTAGAGAAGACCACTGCAACACATGCTGTCTTCATTATGGATTCAACAGGTATGCTTAGTAAGGTGGAGAAAGGAAAGTTTCGTGTGGAATGGCTCACCTCACTTCAGAGGTCACAGATTGTGACAATTGTATAAATTTTTTGCCCTGGTCATGCAGGGGTGTGAAGGGAATGAACAGGCTGATAGGCTGGCAGGGAATGCACCTCTTGATGGTAGATTATATCTGTCCCTGGCTTCCTTCTATATCTGTCTATGGCTTCCTCCTATATCTGTCTATGGCTTCATCCTATATCTGTCTCTGGCTTTCTCCTATATCTGTCTATGGCTTCCTCCTATATCTTTCTATGGCTTCCTCCTATGTCTGTCTATGGCTTCCTCCTGTATCTGTCTATGGCTTCCTCCTGTATCTGTCCATGGCTTCCTCCTGTATCTGTCTATTATGGCTTCCTCCTGTATCTGTCTCTAGCTTCCTCCTATATCTGTCTCTGGCTTCCTCCTGTATCTGTCTCTGGCTTCCTCCTATATCTGTCTCTGGCTTCCTCCTATATCTGTTTCTTGCCAGCATTTCATTGTTTGCCCGAGAGCTTGGTGTGAGTTGGTATAGGGGCTAGACTTATTGGGAGATGGAAGGCAGTAGATGAACAAGAAGAAATAACAGTTCACCTTTGATGTACGCACTTGCTTGTTATTTTATAAATAAATGTTTAGTGCAGAAGTCCAGTGCACACACTTTTATTTGCACATGTTTTCATGTTGTAAGCCAATCTGTGGCTCAGGGGTTTATGAATGCAATTTGTAATCCTGCATACTGCGGTTGAAACACAGCTGATGGTGATTTGAAGCACGCCACCTTGCGTTGGTTTTCAAAGAATGGTATGAGTGCCCGTCGTTCAGAAAGCAAACTTTCCCAGGAATCTCAAACAGCCCAGAAATGCTGGAGTTGACCGCTACATCATGTAAAGCAGTGGTTCTCAACCTTTTTTGGCCCGTGCCCCCCCCCCCCTCCTGGTATTTTCAGAACGTCATTACTCCCTTTCCTATCAAAAATTTGCCCCCCCCCCCCCCTTCTCGGTATTTTCAGAACGTCATTACCCCCTTTCACATTTCCTATCTAAAAATCCCCCCACCCCTATACAGTATACGTAAAAATGTAAGGTAAATTTAATAGCACATACTAAAACAAGTCTAGACATCCACATAAAACATGATTTGTGGGTCTACTTACTTTATAATATGAATTTTAGAAGGATGAGACGTACTTAACTGTAAAGTATGAAGGGAAAAACAATATCAAGTAATCGGTTCTTGTATTAACACGATCTTGAAATGGTCTTCATTCCCCCCCTAAAATGTTTGCGTATCCTTTTACAGGACTTAGCTGTCAACAACAGCATCTTTCAGCTGTCTGTTGATCTCTTGGCAAGATTACGCTCAGTAGTTTGCCATTGCTTTCTGAGCGGCCGGCTCAGTATCCGCAAGTCACGAGCGGGGGTCGAACCACCTCAGTTCTCGCTCCGCTGCGAGACTCTGCGTGATAAACGGGATTACAGAGAGAAAGTGTTGTAACCCCACAGCCAGAGAGACCGGCCATTCCCCCCCTGGAAACCCTAAAATTCCCCCTTGGGGGGAATTCCCCACCGGTTGAGAACCACTGACGTAAAGGATGTGCAACTAACTTTGTTTTAAAACATGCATTCATTTAAGAAAAATAGTGCACACAGCTTGCACACATTCATTTTCTTGCTGTAAACATTTATTGTAGAAATACAGTGCACATACAGAAATTCATGCCATCGAGAAATTGTTCATGCCAGATAGTATTCAGCTGTCTGTACACCGCCTGCAGCTACCATTCTGAAGAAAAACTAGCATTGCACAAAGAAATATTGATCTGGCGATGACATGAATGATCGTACATCTAGGTTAGAACGTGGGGGGGGGGGGGTGGAGACATGCAGATAACGAACATATTACCAGCTAGTGCTATTTCTGTGGTGAAAGAACTTCACAGCCGTTGAACTTAATTATGCCAACGTGAATATGTTTGATCGTTGCCATCTCATTATTGGTAACCTTTATCCCAGTGCGGTATCGTTACCCGTGATCTTTGGCTTACTTCTGTTGTTATTGTTTCTGCTGGGAGTGAAAATATCCGAGAAAAGTCCCTTGTGGCGAATCAATAAAATGACATAGCGGGATGAGGTGTGATGTAAAAACATGTTTTTCTTCCTGTCTTTGGGAGTATATAAAGCCTGAGTGGGCAAACATCAAGCATTTGAAGCTTTGGTTTGTGTGAGGAGAGGTGTTGGACTAGCATGTGGTTTATTACATTGGTTCTTTGATTTGCTCGTTAATATCCTTTCTACTGGTTGCCGAATCTTAATGCAATGTGCCTGTTCCCATTAAAACGGTAAGACTACCCAATGTTGCTTTTGTTTCTTGTCAGGGGAAATGGGGAGGGACACGAAGTGGAAATAGATTATAACAACCTCATTCTCTTAGAATATGTATACAATGGTGCTTTTCAAACTGGAATTAAACTGGATAATTGATTCAATGTAAATTTCTTTGTGAATTATTCTTGCAAGAATCAGACTGGATAAGTTTAAAAAAAATTAATTGATAAATTACTTATGCCAGAATTAAACTGGATAAATGGTTATAATTACTCTTGCCAGATTTGAACCGGATAAATTGTTATAATTACTCTTGCCAGATTCAAACTGGATAAATTGTAGGGCTGCGGAAGTTAACGATTAATCGTTAATTTTTTTAACGATTAATTTTTTTATAAAACGATTAATAAAAAACTTGTCGGAGATTTTAAACATAGTGCTGCAAACACAACCGAGTTGCAAAATTGTACTGAGTCACCATTGTGTAAGCTGCAACGAGATGTACCAGCAAGATGGAACAGTAATTTTATTATGCCACAGAGTCTTCTACAGGCCAGAGAAGCATTAACTGTCTACATGTCAGATGAAAAGAAGCAATACAAAGGTCCAAAACTGTCAGATTCAGATTGGGAGAAGATTTCGAAATATGTCAAAGTTGCTTTTACTTATTCTTCAGACCACGGACCTTTTGGCGGTCAAGATTATGTTTCATGTAGCTGTGTATTGCCACTGCTATCATCGTTGACAAAGCATATGACTGTACACGATGATGATCCGGGCTACATAGCTAAATTTAAGGCAGCATGTATTAATGACTTCAGCGAACGTGTAGCTAATATGACAAGTATTGAAATACTACAGATTGCAACAGCACTTGATCCACGCTACAAATACCTGAAGTTTTTGTCAAAAGATGCAAAAGAACGAACTTGGTCACGTATTGAACAACAAATAACAGTTAATGGTCATGATGAGCAGATGGAGACTGCTGCAACAAATAATACTGACATTGACAATGAAACTATATGTGAACCAAATAAAAAGTGTGTTAAGCTAATGGAGTCTGACTCAGACATGGAAGATCATGTCGACAGCTAATTTGATGAATTGCTACATTATAAAATGGAGAAGAAAGTTGCTCTACAATGGTGGAAACTTAATGAACATCGATATCCAAAATTGGCATTCCTTGCCAAGATCATTCTGTGCATACCGGCTACCTCAGTTCCATGTGAACGATTGCTCAGCTCTGCTGGTTATATTGTTAATAAGACGCGCTCGTCACTTTAACCAAATACTGTCAACATACTCGTCTGTTTTCATAGTTGGTTATTAGATGACATATGAGCAAGACAATCCAGCGTTATTTCAATTTTTGACAAATGGGACTATAATGTGAGTTATGTGACTATAAATGTTTTGCTTTAATCAAAATTAACTATTAATTAATCATTAATTTTTCAAAAGTTAACTATTAAATTTAAATTAATCGGTTGCAGCCCTAATAAATTGTTATCATTACTCTTACCAGAACCAAACTGGATAAATTGCTGTAATTACTCTTGCCAGATTTGAATTAGATAAATGGTTATAATTAATCTGGCCAGAATGAAACTAGATAAATGGACATTTCTTTAATAGCATTCATTTCAGAACTGAATTGAATAAATGTAACATTTTCTTATCACATATTGGGCTCAGGAGTTACCTAGTCTATTTCGTTTAAGGCAGTGGTTCCCAACCCCTTTTGACCCGTGCCCCCCTTCACCATATTTTCAGAACGTCATTCCCCCTTTCGTATTTCCTACCTAAAAATCCCGTCCCCGCCCTTACACAGTATACGTAATAATGGAAGCCAGATTTAATAGCACATACTAAAACAAGTCTAGACGTCAACATAAAACATGATTTGTGGGTCTACTTACTTTATGAATTGAATTTTAGAAGGGTGAGACGTACAGAACCGTACAGTATGAAGTGAAAAACAATATCAAATAATCGGTTCTTGTATTAATGCCATCTTGAAATAATCTTAATTCTCCCCCCCCCCAGAAACCCTAAAATTCCCCCCTGGGGGGGGGGGGAATTCCCCACCGGTTGATAACCACTGGTTTAAGGCATTGTTAATTTCTGTTGGGACATTGTCTGGGCAGAGGTCTTAGCGTTGTCATATTGTTAAGAGCACAGTGAACTTTCTTCTTCAAAATTGGTGGTCCTGCATTATACGGTTGCACATGTGCTCTTTCACGTAATCTGACTGTATTTAAGACCTGGTCGTTATCCATTATGATTCATTCTTAATGTTATTTCTTTCATACTGACAACATAGGTCACCAGCATCCTTTTATTTGTTGTGGGACAGCTAGAGAGCTATTGTGAACAATTTCATAGATTATAATTAATATGAATATTGATAAATGTTATCAGTTATAATAATTATTGTAATATACATATTGTTTATTTGATTGTAAGTTCATCTTGTCAGAATAACACTGGTTGAATTGTAAACTTGTTGCCAGAAACAGACAGGATCAATTGTAACAATTACTCTTGCTTATTGAATTCCAATTCCAATTCCAATTTTCAAAACAAAAATTCCAAATTCTGCCTCATTCAACCTGCTTCCTCAGCTGTGGTTATTGTTGAGGTCCGTGGTTTTTGTGGGTTCATTCACCCTAATTCTTGTCTTGTGCGCTCTTACGAGTAAGTCCTATCTCGGACTGGTTATGTAGCGTTTATGTCTGTGACGTCAGCAGAGGGATCGGTCGGCGGCTGTCCTTTGTGCATGTTTCCTCTTGTGGTTTTCTTTGTTGGCGTAGCTTCTGGCTCGTCTGGCTTGACTGGTTGCAGTCCTTAAAAGGACTTTTTATTTGGTATTTTTGCCTTCTCATTTGTGTATTGCCTGTAGAAGCTTTTCGATGTGATATACCTCCTTGCGCTTTCTTTCAGTCCGCTTCCCGCGTTTGAGTTCTTGCTGTCTTTTGATTGCTTCCTCCGTGGTCAGCCATGGGATGATTTCTCTGTCTTCTATATAGTATTGCCATGGGTGTTGTCATATTGAATGTTAAAAATCTGGCTCTTATACATTGTGTATTGTAAACATTTTAAACTATTCTTGCCAGAATCAGACGGGATTAGATGTTACAATTTTAAGTTATTTTGGCCAAAATCAGACTTGAGAAATTGTAACAATTATTCTTGCAGATTAATGGAATCAAACTTGATAAATGGTAAAATTCATGAGTAAACTTTTTTGCCAAAATCAGTCTTGATGAATTGTAACAATTATCCGTGCTGAATTAATGTTTACAATTTGGCTTTCATATACCACAAATTGTAACATCATAAGCCACAACAGCAGTAGCAGCAGTATTTTACCGTGTCTGTGTTTCATCTCACAACGGTAGTTGTAGTAGTAGTAGTTGTAGGAATAGTAGTTGTAGGAGTAGTAGTAGTTGTAGGAGTAGTAGTAGTTGTAGGAATAGTAGTTGTAGGAGTAGTAGTAGTTGTAGGAGTAGTAGTAGTTGTAGGAGTAGTAGTAGTTGTAGGAGTAGTAGTAGTTGTAGGAGTAGTAGTAGCTGTAGTAGTTGTAGTAGTGGTAATAGTAGTAGTAGTTGTTGTAGTTGTAATAGTAGTAGTTGTAAGAGTAGTAGTAGTTGTAGGACTAGTAGTAGTAGTTGTAGGAGTAGTAGTAGTAGTTGTAGGAGTAGTAGTAGTAGTTGTAGGAGTAGTAGTAATTGTAGGAGTAGTAGTAGTAGTAGTTGTAGGGCTAGTAGTAGTAGTAGTTGTAGGAGTAGTAGTAGTTGTAGGACTAGTAGTAGTAGTAGTTGTAGGAGTAGTAGTAGTTGTAGGACTTGTAGTAGTAGTTGTAGTAGTAGTTGTAGTTGTAGGACTAGTAGTTGTAGGACTTGTAGTAGTAGTTGTAGGACTAGTAGTTGTAGTAGTAGTAGTTGTAGTAGTAGTAGTTGTAGTAGTAGTAGTAGTAGTAGTTTTAGGAGGAGTAGTAGTAGTTGTAGGAGTAGTAGTAGTTGTAGGACTAGTAGTCATAGGAGTAGTTGTAGTAGTAGTAGTAGTTGTAGTTGTAATAGTAGTAGTAGTAGTAATAGTAGTAGTTGTAGTTGTAATAGTAGTAGTAGTAGTTGTAGGAGTAGTTGTAGTAGTAGTAGTAGTTGTAGTTGTAATAGTAGTAGTAGTAGTAATAGTAGTAGTTGTAGTTGTAATAGTAGTAGTAGTAGTTGTAGGAGTAGTTGTAGTAGTAGTAATAGTAGTAGTAGTTGTTGTAGTTGTAATAGTAGTAGTTGTAGGAGTAGTGGTAGTTGTAGTAGTAATTTTAGTATTAGTATTTGTAGTAGTAGTAATGTAATAGTTATAGGAGTAGTAGTAGTAGTAGTTGTTGTTGTAGGAGTAGTAGTTATAGTAGTGGTTGTAGGAGGAGTAGTAGTAGATGTTGTAGTAGTAGTAGTAGGAAGAGGAGGCAGCCTACTTTGTTCCAGATGTACTGGTTATCCTTTCCTCTGTAGTAAACAAGGCAAGGCCGAGAGAGGGAATATGCTGCATGGACAACACATGTTCTCTGAATCCATGCCCAGGCATTGTGCGATGGAATTTCCAATCCACATACTTTTGTCTGTCAAGACGGCAAAGTGCCACTCACTCACTCAGGAAGAGGAGGAGGAGGAGGAGTCTCCATGGTGAAATGATCTAGCCATCTGCTTTGAACTACAAAGGTCATAGATTTGTTTTCTGACTCCGTGAGAGTGCAGCTTTTTATTTGGAGACTCCATCAGGTAGCCGCATTAGCTACAGAGTTGTACTCTGCACAGTGCTGTTATTTGGAGACTCCATGTGGTAGCCGCTGGAGCTACAGAGTTGTACTATGTGCAATGCTTTCAAGAGGCTACTCTGTGAAAGGAAACAAGCTGTATGTGATAGAATCTTGTGCAGTGAAGTCAATTGTCTGGTCTTTATCCCTTTTACTCTGAAGATATCACTTAAAGCCTTTGGAATTCATCACGACATATGGGAGACTGCTGCCTAAGATCAAAATTCATGGTGTATAGCATTACACTATGGTGTAGTCACTAGTGAAGCAAACAGGACTGCAATAGCTGTGAAAAAAAGACTGGACAAAAATACATCCGCAGGAGATCCTCCTCCTGGAATGTCAAGCATTCTTTGCCCACATTGTCAAAGAACATTTCAAGCCAAAATAGGCCTTATCAGCCATCTTAGAACTCACGGCTCCAAACTTTCAAGTCCACTGGATGAAATGATTGGTCATCATCATCATACACGATGGACAAACACCACAACCCTTTTACAGCTACGTTTTCTACAGGATGAGGCTGCTGCTGTCACCACCAATCCTCTCACTCTCACACTAAGCCTCTCGCTGTTACACCTAGCCTCCTAACCCATCTCTTGTTATATGCCTGGTATACTGCAGTGTTCCTATTCTTTGCTTCCTCTATCAGCCTTGGTAAGACATAAGTGAGAAAAAGAGTGTTGAAGTGCTACATAGAACCTGTTAGTTAAAGTTAATATTGCATATCCTTTACAGGACGTCATAGTCTACACCAGCATATTTTGCTGTTGTGATCTCTTGGCAAGTTTATGTTCAGTAGTTTTCCTTTGCTTTCTGAATGACCAGCACACATACCATTTCATAAAAAAACCAATGCAAGACGGTTTGCTGTCAAATTGTCTGCAGCTGTGTTTTGAATGCGGGTAAGCGGAATTACGAATTGCGTCCGTAACGCCATCACCACGGAGCCGGCACATAGAACCTGTACTCTTGTATAAATGTGAGACATGGACAATGAGCAGACAAGCTGAAAAAACATCTCATGACAGTGGAAATGCGGTTTCTGAGGAAAAAGTTAAGAATACAATGGACAGAAAAACCAGCAAGCAATCCGACAAGAAACAAATGAAAACCGTAATCTCATTAGAGGAATTAGAAGTAGTCAGTCAAGATATTTTGGGCATGCTATGAGAAGAAATAAACCGGAGAACTTGGCGACAACTGGCAAAATTGAGGGGAAAAGAAACAGGAAGACAGAGAGGTATATAAGAGAAGAAGGCTTGGTCACATGGCATAATTGAGACAAGAACACAGAGCTGATCCATGACTCTGGTGATCATGTGAAATGGTGATCATGTGAGATGGTGATCATGTGAGATGGTGAAATGGTGATCATGTTAGATGGTGAAATGGTGATCATGTGAAATGGTGATCATGTGAGATGGTGGAATGGTGATCATGTGAAATGGTGACATTGTGATCATGTGAGATGGTGATCATGTGAAATGGTGATCATGTGAGAGGGTGATCATGTGAGAGGGTGATCATGTGAGATGGTGAAATGGTGATCACGTGAGATGGTGGAATGGTGATCATGTGAGATGGTGGAATGGTGATCATGTGAAATGGTGACATTGTGATCATGTGAGATGGTGATCATGTGAAATGGTGAAACATTGCCGCCCACACTTACCGTGATGGCACATGATGATGATGAACACATGAGTGAACAACAGCATTAGTAATACTCATCTTTACATTGTTGAATACAAGGATGATGAACACATGAGTGAACAACAGCATTAGTAATACTCATCTTTACATTGTTGAATACAAGGATGATGAACACATGACTGAACAACAGCATTAGTAATATTTATCTTTACATTGATGAATACAAGGATGATGAACACATGAGTGAACAACAGCATTAGTAATATTTATCTTTACATTGATGAATACAAGGAAAAGTAAAGTTGAATTGATCCACGATCAAGAACATCATCACAGGCAACAAAATGGGCATTGTGGTGACAAAGCCTTCATCAGCAAGCAAAAACACATGCTTATAATAGTTGTATTTGTCCATTTATCTGTTTTAATTTACTGATGAAGGCTTTGTTGTCACAGTGTTCACCTTGTTGCCTGTGGCCATGTTCTTGTGCAGCTGTAAGTTTTTCTGCGTTCTGTTTTTCCTTGTGTTCATTGCATTTTCATTACTTGGTGACAGATAACCGCACTTCATTGTTGTGTTTAGTGTTGTGTTCTTGTTCTCTTCCACAGCTGTGAGGGGTGCAAGGGCTTCTTCAAGAGGACCGTACGTAAGGACTTGACGTATGCTTGCCGGGACGACAAGAATTGTATGATTGACAAGCGGCAGCGAAACCGGTGCCAGTACTGCCGATACATGAAATGCCTCTCAATGGGGATGAAACGAGAAGGTGAGTATTCTTATTTTATGGTGTAGCAGCAACATTAGCTGGAGGAGCAGTAGTAGTACTAGTAGTAATTGGTAGTAGTAGTAGTAGTAGTAGTAGTAATTGGTAGTAGTAGTAGTAGTAGTAGTAGTAGTAGTAATTGGTAGTAGTAGTAGTAGTAGTAGTAGTAGTAGTAGTAGTAGTAGTAGTAGTAGTAGTAGTAGTAGTAGTAATAATTGGTAGTAGTAGTAGTAGTAGTAGTAATTGGTAGTAGTAGTAGTAGTTGTAGTAGTAGTAGTTAGTAGTAGTAGTAGTAGTAGTAGTAGTAGTAGTTAGTAGTAGTAATAGTAAAGTAAGGTAGTAGTAGTAATTGTAGGAGAAGGAGATTGGGATCCTCCTAACTGAAAGATGATATAGTCAGTAGAGTAGTAATTTGGCCACCTAGACCTCCTGGACCAACAGGCCAGAAGGTGAAGAGTGTAGAGTAGTAGTAGTAGTAGTAGCAGTAGTAGTAGTAGTAGTAGTAGTAGTAGTAGTAGTAGTAGTAGTAGTAGTAGTAGTAGTAGTAGTAGTAGTAATAGTAGTAGTAGTAGTAATTGGTAGTAGTAGTAGTAGTAGTAGTAATTGGTAGTAGTAGTAGTAGTAGTAGTAGTAGTAGTAGTAGTAGTAGTAGTAGTAGTAGTAGTTAGTAGTAGTAGTAGTAGTTAGTAGTAGTAGTAGTAGTAGTAGTAGTTAGTAGTAGTAGTAGTAGTAAAGTAAGGTAGCAGTAGTAATTATAGGAGAAGGAGATTGGGATCCTCCTAACTGAAAGATGATATAGTCAGTAGAGTAGTAATTTGGCCACCTAGACCTGGACCAACAGGCCAGAAGGTGAAGAGTGTAGAGTAGTAGTAGTAGTAGTAGCAGTAGTAGTAGTAGTAGTAGTAGTAGTAGTAGTAGTAGTAGTAGTAGTAGTAGTAGTAGTAGTAGTAGTAGTAGTAGTAATAGTAGTAGTAGTAGTAGTAGTAGTAGTAATAGTAGTAGTAGTAGTAGTAGTAGTAGTAGTAGTAGTAATACTAGTAGTAGCAGGAGCAGGAGTAGTAGTAGTGGTAGTAGTAGTAGCAGCAGCAGCAGGATGAGGAGGAGGAGGATTAAATTGGGACCCTCCTAACTGAAAGGTGATATGGTAGTGTCATGGCAGCCGCCTTGCTTCTTAAGGCATGTTCTGGTGCCCACTTCAGGCTGGTTTGAACTGAGAGTCCAGGCCAATATAAACAACCATCTTTGTGCGGGTCTCGACCCTGGATCACCAGGCCGGGAGATGGATTGTAGTCTGTAGAGTAGTAATTTGGCTACCTAGTCCTCCTGGACCAACAGGCCGGGAGATGAGTGTTTAGTTGGTAGAGTAGTAATTTGGCCACCTGGACCAACAGGACAGGAGATGAGTGTGTAGTTGGTAGAGTAGTAATTTGGCTACCTAGTCCTCCTGGACCACCAGGCCGGGAGATGAGTGTGTAGTTGGTAGAGTAGTAATTTGGCTACCTAGTCCTCCTGGACCACCAGGCCGGGAGATGAGTGTGTAGTTGGTAGAGTAGTAATTTGGCCACCTGGACCAACAGGACAGGAGATGAGTGTGTAGTCGGTAGAGTAGTAATTTGGCCACCTGGACCAACAGGACAGGAGATAAATGGTAGTCGGTAGAGTAGTAATTTAGCCACCTAGTCCTCCTTGCACTCAGGCTTTCAGAATGGGATAGTCCTAACACTTCACATACCCACAGCAGGCTTGAGTCCTATTACAGGACTTTGTTGTTTTTGTTTTGGGAAATACTAGGCCAGTGACGCAAAGGAAAATTGACAAGGATGTACACTTGATGTTTCTACAGTTTCTGAGTTAATCCAGATGTGCTTTGGTCCATTTGTGTCCCTGTTTGAATGTGTGTCTATTGATTTGTTTCCCCTTCTAAGATATTGACAATGTGATTCTAGGATATAGTTCTGAGGTAATCCTTCAACCTTGACATTTGTCCTGACTTGGTTTGAGAGACTACCCACTGAACCACAGTTCTATTCTAAGCTGATTATTAAGCTCCTTATAAGGGAGGTTTAGAGATGTGGTTCTATAGAAGAAGGCTGGAAATTCCTAGTACAGCCACAATGAGCAGTCAGGACATTTTGAGGGAGGCAAAGTCATGAAGACAACTTATCACAAACAAATGTAGTGGAAGGCTAAGTCACAAAGACAACTTATCACAAACATCTGTAAGAGCTAATCTTTATTATTTGGCCACATTATTAGAAGACAAAAACTGAGAAATAGAAAGATTTATAGAAAGAGAGATAGAGGAAGGCAGCAACAGAAAATTCTTGACAGTCTTGTGTGATGTGACGGAAGAGAGTCAACACATGAACTGATACATGCCATTGGAGATTGCAAGATATGAAGATATGATCGCTCATGCCAGTCGACAAGGCACTAGATAAGGGAGCTTCAGTAGCATAGATATTGCCTGGTGGATGTGGGTTTAAATTCTATGTCAGGTGGCATTTGCGCCTGACCTTATGACTTGGTTTAAATCCCCTTCAGAGGCATTTGTTCCTGACCATATGACTTGGTTTAAATCCCCTTTAATGGCATTTGTTCCTGACCATATGACTCTGTTTAAATCCCTTTCAGTGGCATTTGTTCCTGACCATATGACTTGGTTTAAATCCTCTTTAATGGCATTTGTTCCTGACCATATGACTCTTGGTTTAAATCCCCATCAGTGGCATATGTTCCTGACCCACTCTCTTGGGTCATGAGGGATTCTCCCTCATTTAAACTCTTGGTTTAAATCCCATTCAGTGGTATTTGGTCCTGACCATATGACTCTTGGTTTAAATCCCCTGCTGGTGACATTTGTTCCTGACAATATGAATGTCGTTTTAAATCAGCTTCCGGTGGCATTCATTTCGGCCCTTCGGTGGCATTTGTTTCACATCATATGGATTTGGTGCATGCCGGTCTGGGGGTCATATGTTTGTATCTGTATCAAGACGGATTTGTTACATTGACCTGGGCTCTCAGGTAAACTCAGCATAACATGAGTACCACACAAAGTTTTGATAATGATGATGATTAGTATATTATGAAAAGGTTGCTCAGAAAGTCGTCACATATCCTAAGCTAACTGGTGGACAGGTTGCTCAAAAAGTCGTCACATAGCCCATGCTAACTGAGCCTGTATTTTTTGCAGCTGTGCAGGAAGAGAGACAGAGGGTCAAGGAGAAAGGCGATGGAGAGGTTGAGAGCACCAGCGGGGCGAACAATGACATGCCCGTGGAGCAGATCCTCGAGGCTGAGCTTGCTGTAGATCCGAAAATAGACAACTATATTGATACTCAGGTGAGACAACTGTTTGTTCTTTTTCCTGTCCAGCCACATTGTTATAATCATTCACGCGGTATACAACCACACACGTGGCCAGTCCATAACGAGTAAATAGATCCGATCTGAGCCGATGTGTAGAAAAAAAATAAACAAGTTTCCACCTCGTTCAACCGGCTTGTTCAGCCTTGTTTATAGTTGTAGTTCCTTTGTGCATTAGATGACTTCCACTGATGCATGCCTGGCAGGGTCCTCTTTGCCATTGTCCTTCATTCCTTCCTTCACTGATGACATCCTCGATGCTTGTTCCATTGCTTCTGGAGATACCTTTCAATACAATGGCATTACCGATGGCTTTACAATTGAAACAGATGAGTAACTTTTTTTATATATCCTCATGTAGTGTTTTTCATGTATCAGTGTATGTTTCTTGTTTGTGTGCTCACGATGGCTTTGGCCACAACTCTATTTTGTCACTTATGAACATGTTCTAGTAAAGCTTACAGATTCTGTGTCATGTTTTTTTGGTGATTCCTTCATTGTTCTGTCCCCAAGCATCTTGTGGCTCATTTCTGTTTGTCTGTTAATCAGTCTAAGAAACCTGTGCTTCTCGGCACGATAGATAGTTCAAGGATTTGAATTTGCATTGAAGCAGATTTGAAAAATTGACCTATGCTATCACATTGACCCATCTTAACATGGTCATGGGGGAATATTTGGGGAAGTAAAGTTGGCTGAAGTTATAGACCAGCCAGCAAGCACTGAAGGGGTGATGTGAACCATATCACCCCTATAATGTTGATTGATCTTTAAAAATAGCACCATATACCCAATATGTTGTATGGAAGGTCAAGAGGGCTCTTTAAAATCCAGAAGATCATAGCAGCTACCAGGGGACGGAAGGCAATAAAAACAGCAAAATTACCTGTGTATTGCTTTCACAAATTAGGATGAGTTTGGGAGCAACAGAGATGTGGTTCCTGAGAATTCCTTGGACTGCTAAGTAATTAACAACAATTGCCTGGATGAGGCTATTGAACACACAGCATTTGTTGGTCTTGTGATAAAAAGATAATTGGAGAAAATTGTGAAGACTGGAATGAAAAAAATCAGGATAAGAGGCAGGGGCAGAAAGATTAGATCTAAGGAAGTTTGTTACACGATACAGAATCCATCCTGACAACAAAACTGTTGTCTTGAACTTTTGACTGTGGTCTTGAACTTTGACTGTGGTCTTGAACTTTGACTCTGGTCTTGAACTTTGACTCTGGTCTTGAACTTCAATTGTGGTCTTGAACTTCGACTCTGGTCTTGAACTTTGACTCTGGTCTTGACTTCAACTGTTGCTGCAAGATGCAAGAAAACAACTTTCCTGGTATCTAACTTGACAGACGATAGTTTGTAAAATACCTCTCCATAACACAAAGCCTGGGCTGAATTTAGAGACCATGTTTTGCCCATACAGCATGATCCCTCTCTCGGCCTGCCTAGTTTACTCCAGAGGAAAGGTAACAGCAATACATCTGGAAAAGACAAGCTGCAGAAACTGCCAGATCTACAAAGCAATGCTCTAACTGTCCACCTGTCAGAGCTTCCATTCTAAATCAGTTGCAGACCAAGGCTTAGGGCCTGGTCTGCCCTGCCATGACATTTAGTCTTTAGGTTGCATTTCCTTGCACTAGGGTAAGGCTTGTACCCTCCCAATTGTGCTCCTCTGCCCGAAGCCTAATGTCAGGGTGTCGGGTTTGGTGAGTGACGCCAGAAAGCAGGTAGTACCGTCTACTGTCATACGGTATAGCTCAGTCATATCTAAGACCTGACATTTGGTATCTAAATATGTCATGAGGTAACATAATAGGCAAGTAAAGTAATAAATGACCCTTTTACATGTCTACAGACATATTGAGCATGTAGTGCTAGACCCATGATTTTATAGATCCGTCGGAATTCTAAGGGTAATGAGGTTAATACCACGCCCCCCATGTTTACTTCCCAAAGCATTTCGTGGTAGCTATTTTAAGCCTTGAAGCCCAGGTCAATTCTGAAAATCTGCTTGAATGTGAATTTGAACTCATAACCGCCAGGCCAGCATCTTGCAACTGTGTTACAGTGTCAATCGTGTGGTTACATGGTATATTAATTTGCTGCACATGATACATATTTTGATGCCGGTGACCTGTCATGTGACCAGATGTCCCTTGTTGCTGTTGTCTCCATAGAAAGATCCAGTGACCAACATTTGCCAGGCAGCAGACAAACAGCTGTTCACATTAGTCGAGTGGGCCAAGCGGATACCACACTTCACTGAGCTGCCACTGGAGGACCAGGTGATACTTTTAAGAGCAGGTCAGTGTATCGATTTTTTTGATTTTTTTTTTTTTACATTTCTTCTTCATATTCTCCTCCCCCTCCTCCTCCTCCTACTACTACTACTACTACTACTACTACTACTACTACTACTACTACTACTACTACTACTACTACTACTACTACTATTACTACTACTACTACTACTACTACTACTACTACTACTACTACTACTACTACTACTACTACTACTACTACTACTACTACTTCTCTTCCTCCTCCTCCTCTCATAAACCATTCCCCCACGCTCTTCCAGAAGAGGTCAGATGTGATGCAGAAAAAGTCGCAGGGAGTCTTGACCACCGATTTCCTCCTTTCATCGTGGAAATTCTCCAGAATGGACACCTGGAGCGGGGACATCATGAAGGGAACTGAAAGAGACAGAGAGGGATAGGACGGTTTGAGGGCCTAGGTTGCTCTGGAAGATACACGGCAGAAAATAGGGAGAGACTGAGAAACAGAGTGAGAGAGAAAGATAGAGAGAGAAAATGAAGGAGCGAGAAAGAGACAGAAGAAAAAGAGAGAGAGAGAAAATGAGGGAGTGAGAAAGAGACAGAGAAGAAGAAGAGGAAAAAGAGAGAGGGGGAGAGAGAGAAAGAGAGGGGAAAAAGAAAGAAATTGAGAGAAAAAGAGAGAGAACAAGAGAAAGAGGAAAACTAGAGAGAGAACAAGTAAAAGACAAAGAGAGAGAGGAAAAAGAAAGAGAGAGCAGTTACCTGGAGTAAATGATGGTTTCTTATCCATGGAAACAAAGCTGCAGATGTAGTAAGAAGAAGAAAGACGAGCAGAAAGAAAAAGGCAGTGAATATGATGACCACAGACACAATGACAAAGATGTAGTAGTTGTAACAATATTGTCATGTTTTTAAAGATTCCCTGTCTTATGCTGTGCACTCATGTTATTTATATGCCAACCTCTGTCCTACAGGCTGGAATGAGCTGCTCATAGCCGGCTTCTCCCATCGATCCATCATGGCCAAAGATGGCATTCTTCTGGCCACGGGCCTGCATGTCCACCGCAGCAGTGCGCACCAGGCTGGAGTCGGCACCATCTTTGACCGCGTCCTCACAGAACTGGTGGCCAAGATGAGGGAGATGAAGATGGACAAGACAGAACTGGGATGTTTGAGGGCTATAGTTCTTTTTAACCCAGGTCAGTGTAGTGAGTCTGAAACATTAGTGGCAGCATCATCATGAGAGTCTTCAGTCATTCTTTACCTTCCTCTTCTGTGTCTGTATACCAGGACATCATCTGTTTAGTTTAGTCAACGGATCAACATCACGGAACACAAGTGTAACCCATAAATGCTGCGTTCTACTCCTAACTCAAGCCTGAGTCTGGAGATTCTCAGCTCAGTGCATGAACTCCGCAGCACCGGCGAGGATCCTGAAATACTTTCGGTAGATTTTTAACTCAAAATTTTGTACTCTTTTGATTTCCAACTGCCAAGAGATTTTTTTACATGCGCAACAATACACATGGGCGTCTGATCTCACTACCCAGAGACCAGGGGAAATGTTGTTACTGTAAGTCCACGTGAAAAAATCCCAGCCCTCACCAGGGCTTGAACCCGGGACCTTCAGCACTCTAAGCGGACACCATACCTCGAGACCACTCAGCCCCACCCCCTCCCCCCTCAGGACACCATCTGTGAATGTCAAAATTCTACCAATTCCTGGTTTCCCAATAGCTGTTACTGTGCTGGTGTAGACATTAAAGAGCACTGGGGATATGGTAGATCACTGTGGCAGCCCAGGTGTAATTATGCAGGAGTCAGAAGTCCATGAACCCACGTGAAGTGCGATTTTACGATTTTTCCCCTTCCATACATCAGAACTTGTTTCTTGTGTTAATTGTCCATGATTCCCTTCCATACATCAGAACTTGTTTCTTGTGTTAATTGTCCATGATTCCCTTCCATACATCAGAACTTGTTTCTTGTGTTAATTGTCCATGATTCCCATCTATACATCATAACTTGTTTTCTATTCATTGTCCATGATTCCCTTCAATACATCAGGATTGAGTCTTCTGCTAATTGTCCACATTTCCTTTCTTACATCAGAACTGGTTTTGTGTAATTCTCAACTTCTTTCTGCGATATGACAGTGTACAACTTCCCCAGGAAGTCATGGGCAGCCTGTGTTTCATCATCTTCATCAGATCAATCAGCCCAAAGCCTGATGTTCAAGTCATCTGATCGTGTACCCCCATTGTCTGCTATTCTCAACAACAACAATTCAGGATAGGATTGTAGTCCAATGTCCTTGTTTGTTTGTGAAACATACTTTTCCAGTGGACGTCCTCATATTCTTCTTGCCCTCCAGTTACTTCAGCAATAAACCTTCATCTGTCATGTTGCGACCAGCCCAAGGTAAGCTTCATGTTTGTATGTTGTTCAGTAGTTCAGCAGTCAGTAGTTCAGTAGTTCAATAGTTCAGTAGCCAGTAGTTCAATAGTTTAGTAGCCAGTAGTTCAATAGTTCACTAGCCAGTAGTTCAGTAGCCAGTAGTTCAATAGTTCAGTAGCCAGTAATTCAATAGTTCATTAGCCAGTAGTTCAATAGTTCAGTAGTTCAATAGTTCAGTAGCCAGTTCAGTAGTTCAATAGTTCAGTAGCCAGTAGTTAAATAGATGCGGGAGTTGTCTTCTGAGCCGATAACGATATGTCCAGGATTGCCGCAGGGTTCACCACTGTCACCAGTACTATTCAATGCATATATGGTACCGATCACTGAACAACAGTTGGACGGGAGGATAGGACTCTGTCATTTGCTGACGACATTCTCGAGTACCAACAGGGTCGAGATAGACAGGTGGTTACCAATGATATGCGGGGCGAACTAGATCGAATTTCCTCATGGTGCGCTGATGCCGGTGCCCTTGTCAACCCCGCAAAGGCATCGGTTACATGGTTCTCCCTAAACAACCATATTGTGAACACAAACCTGCTGCAGTAAGAATGGATAGCCTTTTGAGTAGAACCCAGTCAATGACATATCTTGGCTTGAGGCTTGATCGAAGCCTGTCCTTCAGAGATCATGTCGATTATGTCATAACGAAAGCTCGAACAGATTTGTCAGCAATGAGAGTCATGGCGACTGCCAATATCGAGCAAAGACTGCTAATACTTCTGTTCCAAGGACTGGTGCTTTCACGCATCGAGTATGCTCTGGCCATCCTCACTGTCAGCCCTACACAGACTGGAAGACTTGAAAAGGTAGAAAACGAAGCCATGCGCATCATTTTGGGCTGCACGAGAGACACCAGCTGTGTAGCAATGAGATACCTCCTTGACTTCTCGACAATGGAACACAGGATCAAGATCTGGAGAGCTCGTGTGTACTTAAAAATAAGTGCAGATCAGCAGCACCCTCTGCATGACGCTATATTCAGAGAAAAGGGTGACAGGCTAAAGAGGGGCAAATCATGGATGGGTTGGGCGGAAGATGTCGTCAGACAGGTCTGCAGTCTTACCAGTATCAACCCCGGCAAGGAATGGGTGTCGGTGCCTCCAGCTTTTAAGTGCACTTTCTCCTGCATTATCACACTTGACAGACGGTGCAGAGAGCAGAACCCTGTCGCTGTCAATGCAGAAGTCAATGTGCTCATCTATGAACACTCAGATAGCCCCGAAGTGCTCATCTATACAAATGGATCTGTTGTAAAGCAGCAGAGAAGTGCGTGGGCATTTACAGCCCGTTCAAATGGCCGAACCGTTCAAGAATCCAGTGGTGCCCACTCTATGACCACGAGCAGCATGACGATGGAGGTGATGGCAGTTACACAGGCTTTCATATGGCTGGAATCGCAGCATTATACCAACGTGTGTGTACTAAGTGACTCAATGAGCATGATTCAGAAGGTCGAAGCTGGATCTGTACGTAGACAGTGGACTGAGTCGCGTGCAGAAGTCTGTTGTCTGTAAAGTCACCTTCATCTTCATCCCGGGACATGTGGGAGTTGAGGGAAATGAACGAGCTGATAAACTGGCTGGCTCTGCACCCTCTGTAGATGGCCAGCCCATGGATCGTGCCAATGTTATTAACGTCCTCAAAGATATGGCGAGAACAGAGGACTTTGACGTCAGTGAATCCACATCGCTGTCCAGGATGAAAGACTTGGAAGTAAGACGCGAGAGGTACATCAGGAAAACGAGGTGCCTCGTCAACCAACACAGAACTGGCACTATTAGCCACCGGACGCTGATGCATATGCTGGGGGGAGGATCTGAGCACCTATGGACATGTCCGGAGTGCAATGAAGATACCCCAACTGATAACTGATAGTTCAATAGTTCAGTAGCCAGTTCAGTAGTTCAATAGTTCAGTAGCCAGTAGTTCAATAGTTCAGTAGCCAATAGTTCAGTAGCCAGTAGTTCAATAGTTCAGTAGCCAGTTCAGTAGTTTAGTAGCCAGTAGTTCAATAGATCATTAGCCAGTAGTTCAATAGTTCATTAGCCAGTAGTTCAATAGTTCAGTAGCCCATAGTTCAGTAGTTCAATAGTTCAGTAGCCAGTACAATAGTTCAGTAGTTCAGTAGCCATTATTTACAACACAACTTGTCCTTCACCAGATGCCAAAGGGTTAACAGCCGTCCAGGAAGTAGAACACCTCCGTGAGAAGGTCTACGCATCATTGGAGGAATACACGAAAACAAGGTACCCAGAAGAACCTGGCCGATTTGCTAAGCTGCTTCTGCGCCTGCCGGCACTGCGATCCATTGGCCTGAAATGTTTGGAACATTTGTTCTTCTTTAAGCTAATTGGCGACCAACCAATCGACACATTTCTCATGGAAATGTTGGAAAACCCCAGCCCGCAGTCATAGCAGACGTCCACATTCTGCCTTGCTAAATGTTGTTTTATTGTCTACATTTATGTTTGGTTTGCGCTAATTATACATTGTTTTAGATTCTGTGTGGGTATTTGTGTCCCCAGATTATATTTTGTCCAGGTTAACTTTCTTGGTAAACTTTGGATCAGCTGGTGTGGTTTTTAACTGTTTGGTTCAGTTTAGGAGCTGTGGTTAGCGTTCTGACATATGAACACATTGGTCCGGGGGTTTTATCCCTGGAAGTGATGGTGTCGTGGCCCCAGGACTCACCAGAAATGTTGTTAGTTAAAATGGTTTGTGAGGGAGGGCGGCTGGGTAGACTGCAGTGCAGTGATGTGACCTAGTGTACGATAATAAGTCACATCTCTTGACTTGCTGTGTAAAGACCTTTTTATTATATTTATTGTGCCAACTGTCCAATAGACATATGTTATTTGTTAGTATATTACACTTATTGTTTTTAAAAAAAAGGAAACATGAAAATTTGGCTGTGGTAGTGCGGTTAGTGCATTGAGCTAGCAATATATTGCTCGTGGGCTCCTGTTTTGGGAGAGGTGGGGGTTTGTTTCTGAGCAGTTTGTTTGTGGGATTTGTCTCACCTTGTAAGATGAATACCATACAGTGAGGCAGTGAGTTAGTCACCCCACCTGGTAAAATCTGAGACCTAGTGTATGTTAAGGTCTGACACGTAGAATCTGTTATGAGATAACCTAATTGTTATATCTGTGTTCACTGTGCCAACTGTTTAACATACAAATGTTATTTGTTAGTAGAGCACATTTATTGGGAGTAAATATACAGTAAATATACTCCATGTCCACATGTTACATTAACACTACATAAAAAGCCCTCTTTCATACATTGCACTGCATCAAAAGCCCAGTTTTACACATTAAAACTACAGCAGAACCCCAGTTTTACACATTGCACTACATGAAAACCCCACTTTCACACATTACACTACATCAGAGCCCCCACATTCACACATTGCACTACATCAGAACCCCAAGGTTCACACATTGCACTAAATCAGAACCCCAACGTTCACACACTGCATTACATCGGAACCCCCACGTTCACACATTGCACTACACCCAAACCCCCACATTCACACATTGCACTACACCCGAACCCCCACATTCACACGTTGTACTACATCAGAACCCCCATATTCACACATTGCACTACATCAGAACCCCCACGATCACACATTGTACTACACCCAAACCCCCACATTCACACATTGTACTACACCCAAACCCCCACATTCACACGTTGTACTACATCAGAACCCCCACATTCACACATTGCACTACATCAGAACCCCCACGATCACACATTGTACTACATCAGAACCCCCACGATCACACATTACACTACACCCGAATCCCCATATTCACACATTGTACTACATCAGGACCCCCACATTCACACATTGCACTACATCAGAACCCCCACGATCACACATTGTACTACACCCGAACCCCCTCATTCACACATTGTACTACATCAGAACCTTTACTCACACCTAACCTAGTGCTGTGGCTTAGAGGATAGTGAGACACAGTTTCATAATTCTCTGACATACCCAGTTGGATGTTGCAGTCAACCTCAGTGTTAATTAACGGCTCGTGATTTACCTGGCAATGTTAGTTCAGTAGTTTGCTGTTAGCATGGCTGAAAGGTGCCTGCTCTAAAACTTCTGGTGCTGATGACGAGGTAGTCGGTTAATTCCATACACCGGTCAGTTGGGCTTTAGCATTGACTTTTTGTTCAGAAAGCAACGGCAAGCTACTGTATGTAAAATTGCATAGAAAATCAGTCTGAGTTTGATCGCAGCGGGCTGGAAAGGACCTTCAACATTTTATAGTTGATCATTGCTTTCTGAAGGGCTGAAGTCTCATAGCTGGGATGTCAATGCAAGGCAGTTTGTTTACACATTACCTGCTGATATTGAACTCTCAACCTGGGATCTCGGGTGTCTGTGAAACTTAATTTTTAAAAAAAGGGACAGGTCCAAACACAAAAACATGGTAGTCTTATGAAAGCCATATTTGAGGGAAAAGTCGAAGGTAGTTAAGCAAGAGATAGATAGTGATACAAGTGGGAAGATAACATCCAGAGATAGATGCTGTTACAAGTCAGGAGATAACACCCAGAGACAGATTGTGGTACAAGTGGGAAGATAAAATCCAGAGATATATGGTAGTACAAGTGGGAAGATAACATCCAGAGATTAGATGATGGTACAAGTGGGAAGATAACATCCAGAGATATATGATAGTACAAGTTGGAAGATAACATCCATAGATAGTGGTACAAGTGGGAAGATAACATCCAGAGATTAGATGGTGGTACAAGTGGGAAGATAACATCCAGAGATTAGATGGTGGTACAAGTGGGAAGATAACATCCAGAGATAGATAGTGGTACAAGTGGGAAGATAACATCCAGAGATAGATGGTGGTACAAGTGGGAAGATAACATCCAGAGATAGATTGTGGTACAAGTGGGAAGATGACATCCAGAAATGGATGAAAGCAGTCTGTGTGAGGAGACAGAGTGTGTTTGAGATTTGTTACTGCCATGCCTTTATTGTGGAGACGTCACTTGATTGATTGAATGATTGATTGATAGGTGGAATTTGTTTCCAGTCATCATAGCTCATGGGTGAACCCAGCTTCATAAGATGGGTACTGAATGGCTAGGAAGTGAACTAGTCACCTGACCTGGTAAAATCTAGACCTAGTGTATGTTAAGGTCTAATAGTTTGCACTTTTATTACATAATCTGCTTTAGGATTACTTTTGTGTTGTATTTATGTAAATAATACCAGCTGTTCTACAGGCAAATATTACTTGTTAGTAAATAACAGTTGTGACAAAACAGAAAACAAAATGAAAAGGAAAATAAATATTGGCTGTGGTAGAACAAGTTAGAGCAGTAAGCTTGCAGCGCATTGCTTGTGGCTTCTGCGTCCTGTAGACATGGGGTTTGCTTCTAACCATCATAACATATATACTAGGTGTTAAGGTGTTGTGCTAGTCATTGCAGGTAGTGTTGCTGTCATCTAGTATATGCTAGTCTATGGTAGAATCTGGGCTGTGTTAGTGGTTCTCAACCATTTTCAAACTCTGGGTACACTGTCTGAGATGTGCCATGACGGCTCCTCCCTTCTCTTCTGAAATTGTATGAGTGGAAAGTGGCATTTGAATTAGTACCCATGCAATTAATTTCTACAAATTGAGTAGGAAGAGAAGCAGTTGATGAGTTTTTAAATGACACTATCATGAGTTTTTCAGTTTTAAAATGACACTAATGCTAGTTTTTCAGTTTTAAAATGACACTTACTTTCATTTTTCAGTTTTAAAAATGACACAGTTTGGGTCTGTGGTCCATATTCTGTCCTGGTTGAGAACCATTGGGATGTCTGGTAACCTGTCATTTCTTCTTCTTCTTCTTCTTCTTCTTCTTCTTCTCCTTCTTCTTCTTCTTCTTCTTCTTCTTCTTCTTCTTCTTCTTCTTCTTCTTCTTCTTCTTCTTCTTCCTCCTCTTCTTTTTCATTAAAGTGAAGCCAGGGGTATTTCCTCGGCAGTAAAAATGACGAGATATTGAGTTGGTGAATTTGTCTTACAGTAGGATTATTCTTTGTTTTCTGTAACAAATAGGTGACCTGTCATTTACTTTTATGCCAATCAACCGAACTGTTCAACCAGACATTGAATATTTTGCTGTTTAGTAATTTATAGTTATTTAAAAAAAAAAAACCGAAAAAAACCAAAACAAATAAATAAATAAACTATTGGCTGTGGTAGTGAGGTTAGTTCACTGAGCGAGCAGCACATTGCTCCAGGGTTTAATCTTCGGCAGGGGTGAGTTATTTTGTTGTTGTTCTTGTTGAAATCAGTGTGGCTTTGGTTTTAACCCTGCCTCATTTAAATGGTGCCAGGAGACTTTTTTCAGGGAAGTAAAGATAATGAAGGATTCAGTTGGTCAGTTCATCTTCTGGTAGGATGATCCAGTATAGGTTAAGATTTAGCACTTCCTGCCGCTGCGACAGTGTTAGATAAGCATGTGTGTACTTGTTACATTTATGTAAATGACTCCCAATTATTGGAAAGATACACATTAATCTTTACACATGTTACCTGTTAGTAATTTACAGTTGTTGTAGGCAAAGATGTATTAGCTGTAATTAATTAGATGTTTGTGTTTTTATGTTACTGTTTTGTTTTATAAAAATGTATCATTTATAGGCAAGATAATACAGTGTCCTTGTTTGTTTGTTTGTTTGTTCGGACTCATTGTTTTGTTTTAACTCATTAACTACCTACCTTATGTTGCTGACGAGACCAAACTTTATTCAGTTTGATATAGAGTTAAAAATAAGATAGCTTGTCAAAGTTGTGAACATTTATTTTTTTTTAAAATGTGACTAAACGGTAGCTGGAAGAAATGGAGACACTTCTAGTTTGGAAATGTGAAAAAATCTGCCACAGCTTGTTTTGTAGTTAACAGCATGGCTTTTACAGGACATCACAATCAACCCCAGCATTTCTTTGGATGTTTATTTACTAGGCTATGTTAGTTCAGTAGTTTGCTATGGCTTTCTGAACAATCGACACCCGTATCGTCAAAATCAACGCAAGACAATGTGCTTTCAAATGGCCTGGCCTGCAAATGATTTCAAACCTTTGATTCCATACGTTGGGGAATTGTGAAACAAGTTCGTTGCATTTGGTCACACCCCCGGCTATTTTGTAGTTAGTTGTATATCCTTTACAGGATGTAGCAGACAACCCCAGCATTTTTTGGCCATTGGTGATTCCTGGGCAAGTTAACGTTCAGTAGTTTGCCATTGCTTTCTGAACGACCGGCACTAAAGCCATTTCATAAAAAAAAAAAACTCAAGGCCGACTGCTGCCAAATTGCCCACAGCTGTGTTTTGAACGCGGTATGCAGGATTATGAACTGCGCCCATAATTCCTTTGCAGCGGAGCCTGCGGTAGTAGGGTAGCTATTCATAAGTTAACAGTGGTCAGCATGACTGAATGGACAAGAGCACTCGTTAAACATCCAGTGTGCTGATGCTGAGGTAGAGGGTTCAACCCCTATAACCGACAGTTGGACTAACATGTTGACCTGTCGTCATTGACTTGGGGACGTAAATTGCACGTACCTCTGAAGACGGGGGACAATGGTAATATGGAAGGCTAATCCACATGCAAAAATCAGACCAATGCTACTAGAAGCAGCAGCCCATGTATGAACTACGCTTGAGTTCAAGGCGAGCAAATGTTAAAAAAAAAAATAAGTCAAGATTGTGAACTTGCCTCATTTGAATTTACAGAGTGTGGGGAAGGGATTTGAGAGCTACTGTGTAGTGTGCTGAAAGTTATGTTATAGCTGAGATAGAAGGGGTCAAATTTACAACTGTCTGAAAGCAAAGTTATGTTATGTTTGAGATAGGTGTGGAACTTGGAACTGTCTGAGAAGAATGTTATGTTATAGCTGAGATAGAAGGAGTCAAATTTACAACTGCCTGAAAGCAAAGTCATGTTATGTTTGAGATAGAAGGAGTGGAACTTGGAACTGTCTGAGAAGAAAGTTATGTTATGACTGAGATAGAAGGAGTCAAATTTACAACTGTCTGAAAGCAAAGTCATGTTATGGCTGAGATAGAAGGAGTGGAACTTGGAACTGTCTGAGAAGAAAGTTATGTTATGGCTGAGATAGAAGCTAAAATTACAACTGTCTGAGAAGAATGTTATGTTATAGCTGAGATAGGAGTTAAACTTAGGTCTGTCTGAGAACAAAGATATGTTATAGCTGAGATAGGAGGAGTTAAACTTACAACTGTCTGAGAACAATGTTATGTTATAGCTGAGATAGGAGGAGTTAAACTTACAACTGTCTGAGAACAATGTTATGTTATAGCTGAGATAGGAGTTAAACTTACAACTGTCAGAGAACAAAGTTATGTTATAGCTGAGATAGGAGGAGTTAAACTGACAACTGTCAGAGAACAAAGTTATGTTATAGCTGAGATAGGAGGAGTTAAACTGACAACTGTCAGAGAACAAAGTTATGTTATAGCTGAGATAGGAGGAGTTAAACTGACAACTGTCAGAGAACAGGGTTAAGTTAAAGTTGTAGACACATGTCTACATGTTTGGCCCAGGGTACCTGATCATTCTCTTTGAGATTAAACTTGTGCTGTGATAGTGACCCCTGTGAGGTGAAGCTTGTGCAGTGATAGTGATCCCTGTGAGGTGAAGCTTGTGCTGAAATAGTGATCCCTTTTAGGTGAAGCTTGTGCCGAGATAGTGGTCCCTTTGAGGTGAAGCTTGTGCAGTGATAGTGATCCCTTTGAGCTCTCATATCTCATGCGTCTTCCTGAAACTTCCTTTGTTTCATCCCCGGATTACCCATCTCAGCCTCTAATGATCTTCTCCATGTGATTTTAAGTCTTCCTCTGTTTCTTTTGCCTTGTGGGTTTCAGACGAAGAATTTTCAACTGTTATCAGGTTTTGCCAATGTGCATCCTAGCCAGCGCTGTTTCCTCGCCTCCTGATTCACTGAGTTGGTTCTCTCTGTGAGCTCCACATTGGTGATTCTGTCCGTGAGCTCAACATTGGTGATTCTCTCCATGAGCTCCACATTGGTAATTCTCTCCATATATAACATCTCGATCCATTTACTGATCTACAGCAGAACACATTAAGAAGAGCTTGGAGGCAACGGCAATTTGGTTTCCGAGACATGGTGCGATACCATTAAGTAACTAACATTGATTGTGTGAGAAAAATTAATGAAAAGTAGAACATTACATACAACTATAGAAAGATACGGTGTTCGTTGGTTATATAATGAGAAAGGAGGCATTGGAAAATGTAGTGATGACTGTAAAAATCAGTGGTTGAAGGGGGATAGGCCGGCAGGGAGGAATAATCCTGGTTGGCCTGAGATGGTGGCGTGGACTGTCAGGACAACTTGCAGGGAGGACACGGAGTTGGAAATCTGTTGCCTTTTGTCTTCATTGTGAAAATAGCACTTGATTGTTGTAGTTGTACTCTAGCAGCTGGCCTGTAAGTTTAGTGCACCTGTCTGCACAGACTTGTATTCTAGCAGCTGGCCTGTAAGTTTAGCGCACCTAAAAGTCAACAGGGTTGACTTCATTGCACCGGGTTTTTATCCCATATGGCTCAGTCTCTTTCCACAGCGTGGAAAGCATCGCACAAAGCACGAACTCCATAGATCCAGCGATGACCCCCAGAAGTCTAAAAAATGTACTCTAGAGTGGAAGAACGTAGCCCGGTATCGAACCCACAACCTTCCGAACGCGAGACAGATGGCTTGACCACTTTGCTGTGGAGACTCCAAAGTGGTTTGGGAGTTTCTGTGGTGAAGTGATCAAGCCATCTGCCCCACACTCCGAAGGTTGTGGGTTAGCGCGTGAATTTTTCTCGGAGACTGCTGGGGGCTGTCGCCAGAGCTATGGAGTTTGTGCTTTGTGTGATGCTTTCTGCGGGTCGCCCTGCGGAAAGAGACCGGGGTAAAACCCGGGGCAATGAAGTCGACGCTCTTGACTTTTAAGACATTTTAGTACACCTGTTTGCACAGACTAGAGATGAGTGTGCTGATGTTGACATGGTATGATGCATTTTTCTAGCTCCTAGGTTCATGTCAGAGCTAAGGTGATGCTAGGTTCATGTCAGAGCTAAAGTAGTGCTAGGTTCATGTCAGAGCTAAGGTATTGCTAGCTTCATGTCAGAGCTAAGGTGGTGTAGTGGAAAGCACACTTGCCTGCTGACCCAGTAGAGATGTGTTCAAACCCCCATCCGAAAGCATTTTAAAAGATGGACCCTGACTCCAAGTGAACCGAACATAAAGCAGATACCAGGAGATGTCCCGGCGAGTAGAGGCGGCTAGTGTGATGTTGATTACATCACCCATTGAGTGCTGACTGGTTTACAATGACATGGCTAGCACCATACAGCCAGTACGCATGAACGTGTGTGAAATGGTCATATACTGTTTGTTTACTAGGTCTATATGTACTAGGTCTGTATGTACTAGGTCCATATGTACTAGTCTCTATGTACTAGGTCCGTATGTACTAGGTCTCTATGTACTAGGTCTGTATGTACTAGGTCTCTATGTACTAGGTCCGTAGGTACTAGGTCCGCATGTACTAGGTCCGCATGTACTAGGTCCGCATGTACTAGGTCCGTATGTACTAGGTCCGTATGTACTAGGTCTCTATGTACTAGGTCCGTATGTACTAGGTGCGTATGTACTAGGTGCGTATGTACTAGGTCCGCATGTACTAGGTCCGCATGTACTAGGTCCGTATGTACTAGGTCTCTATGTACTAGGCCTCTATGTACTAGGTCCGTATGTACTAGGTCCGTATGTACTAGGTCCGCATGTACTAGGTGCGTATGTACTAGGTGCGTATGTACTAGGTCCGTATGTACTAGGTCCGTATGTACTAGGTCCGTATGTACTAGGTCCGCATGTACTAGGTGTGTATGTACTAGGTCCGCATGTACTAGGTGCGTATGTACTAGGTCCGCATGTACTAGGTCCGTATGTACTAGGTCCGCATGTACTAGGTCCGCATGTACTAGGTGCGTATGTACTAGGTCCGCATGTACTAAGTCCGTATGTACTAGGGCTATATGTACTAGGTCCGTAGGTACTAGGTCTCTATGTACTAGGTCCGCATGTACTAGGTCCGTATGTACTAGGTCCGTATGTACTAGGTCTCTATGTACTAGGCCTCTATGTACTAGGTCCGAATGTACTAGGTGCGTATGTACTAGGTCCCTATGTACTAGGTCCGCATGTACTAGGTCTGTATGTACTAGGTCTCTATGTACTAGGCCTCTATGTACTAGGTCCGTATGTACTAGGTCCGTATGTACTAGGTCCGCATGTACTAGGTCCGTATGTACTAGGTCCGCATGTACTAGGTCCGTATGTACTAGGTCCGTATGTACTAGGTCCGTATGTACTAGGTCCGCATGTACTAGGTGCGTATGTACTAGGTCCACATGTACTAGGTGCGTATGTACTAGGTCCGCATGTACTAGGTCCGTATGTACTAGGTCCGTATGTACTAGGTGCGCATGTACTAGGTGCGCATGTACTAGGTGCGTATGTACTAGGTCCGCATGTACTAGGTCCGCATGTACTAGGTCTGCATGTACTAGGTCCGTATGTACTAGGTGCGTATGTACTAGGTGCGTATGTACTAGGTCTGTATGTACTAGATCCGCATGTACTAGGGCTATATGTAATAAGTCTATATGTAATAGGTCTATTGCGGTGGGAATGATTAGTAGTGTGAATCTTTGCTGGCTGTTGAATGGGGGGGGGGGGGGCAGAGCGTTTATGGGAATGTCCTGAGTGCAATGATGTCAATTCTTAGCTCAACTCACCACAACTCAAGGCATCAAAGTGTGTGAAATGGTCGTATATTTGTTATATGCTACGTAAGCTATCACGTATGCTACAACTAGTCGGTAGCCGAGTGGTTGTGTGTTGGTTTCAGCTGTACAAGTATGTTTCCTACCATTACAATCTTGGAACTTTGGTTCGGTTTGGTTCTGTAAAGCGGTTGACATGGCCGAAAGGTGTAACGGTGCTCGCGTTTATCCTTGTTCTGGTGACTGCGGTAGTGGCTCATTTCACACATGGGTCAGTGGGACTTTGGTGTTAACTTCTTGTTCAGAAAGCAGTGGCAAACTACTGAATGTAAAAATTGTCTGGTTAATCACAAACGGCCAATAGGGGCCCATTTGGTTTTGAAAAGGATGACTTCCATATAGACAACTTCATATGAGCTTCAGTCTCCCCATACACCTCACAAGCAAGATCTCAGCACAGCACTCTTGGCATCTGTGAGCGCCCAAAGGTGTGTACTAGAATTACATATGCTATACATAATTTTTGTGGGTTTTTTAATTTGAAATTGATAAATAAATTGGGGGGTGTGTAGTTGGTCATGTGTCAAAGTACACCTATTCCCGCAGCCAGACACCATCATCATGTGGAGGTGACAGGTTGGAATCCTGGTTGGCAACTATAGCTTTCAATTTGTATGTTGTCTAGAGTGTCTCCCAGTCTCTACTTCCTTCTCACTTCTGTGAGTGCTAAACAATACATTTGTGTTTATTTTTGAACTATCTTAGTGGCCTCAAGGGATTCCCCAATTGATATTTCTGTGTAATTTGAAAGTTAGGATGGGCAGTGGCGGTCAGCAAGGCAGAATGGATAAGAACACTCGCTCTTAACTTTCAGTGTAGTAATGATGAGGTAGTGGGTTCAATCCCTACAACAGTCGATTGGACTAGAATGTTGACTTCTCGTTCTTGACTTGGGGACATAAATTACAAGTACCTCAGAAGTCGGAGTGGGTTCGTTTGATGGCGAGGGACACAGGTAAAAGGGAAGGCTAGTCGACACACAAAAAGTCCATTTCGAGTTCAAAGTGAGCAAATGTAAAAGACAAAGAAATGGTATGGACAGTGGCCTAATGAAGAAGCTAATGACAGTAGAACACTACACACTACTAGGGGTTCATGTCTTTCCACAGATCTCGTTCCTTGGTGCTCTGGATCAACTTTACAGATGATATTCCTCCATGCAACTGTCCACACAGCACCATTTCTCTTGTTCAGCCTCTGTATCTTTACCCATAGACCTTTCCGGTTGTCACAATGTTCTCCAATGCCTCTCTTCTCATCATGTGACCAAAGAAAGATGTTTGTCTCTTTCTTATAGTTCTATATAATGTTCTAATTTAAGTTTGCAGATACTGTTAAAATATAAGAGTCTTATTTCTAAGTCTTTTTAAATGATGTCGGTTTTTAAAAAAAAGGGTAGGGGTAAGGGGGTTAAACGGAAGAAGATCAGTTTCATTGCACCAGGTTTTATCAATATTTCTTAGTCTCTGTCTGCAGGGCAGTATGCCAAAAACATTGCATACAACACGGGCTTGTAGCTCCAGCAACGACCTCAAGGGGGTCACCAACAGAAATGACATTTGTGAACCGAGTGATGGGAGCTTAAAGATTAACCCACAACCTTTTAGGGCATGAGGGAGACGCTTTAGCCACTGTGCCACAGAAACTCCCTGAAATATTTAACGATGTAGGAGTTATATGTGATTGTAAGGAGGTGGCTGAGAGTATGAGAGGCCAGTCTGGCACATCCTGGGGTGTAAGTTTAATCTCTGGTAAGGTAAGGGTTTTTTGTGTATATAAATTTTTTGGTTTTGGTGCTCGTTTGTTTTTAACTCAACCTTAGTCCATACACGCATATGTTGCTTTGAACTGATTTTGTGTGTAGATTAGCTTTCCCTATTACCAATATCCCTTGCTATCAGGTGAACCCACTCCAAATTCAGAGGTAATTTACGTTCCCAAGTCAAGGGCCAGAAGTCAACATTTTAGTCCAACTGACCGATATAGAGGTTGAACCCCCCTACCTCAGCATCAGCACACCGGATGTTTAAGAATAAGGGCTCTTATTCATTCAGCCATGCTGACCTCATTTTTTAAATATTAGAAATGAAACACAAATTCTTTCCTTTACACTGAACAGGGGAAACTTGGAAATGCCAGAAACCTTTTTTGGCCACTTCCAGTACTAACACAAATGCAGTGATGATAGTTATTTTGTAAAGTTTACACATCATTACGACATAAATATTTACAAATTATATCTACATCATAACGAACCAAAAGAAATTATTGCCACAAATAGTGGCCTTCTGTCACAAATGCTTGGAAATGTCCATCCCAACTTGTGGCCTTTCATTTTGTATGTTAATGATGTATTTCCTTGTTACTTCTTACTTTTACCGAGTCTAGTTACTTATAGATATTGTGATATTGTTATTTTTTAAATACTGTTTTATTTGATTGTATTTGAATAATGAAAGCACACATAATATATTGCCAAATTTATTGCCTGGTATACCTCATTGCATCTCATCTGCATACTACAGAAAAAACGTTCAGCATTTAATGAAGTTACTAAGCTATGCTGAAGCGCCTGCTATATATATGGGTAAGCCACATTTATTTAAACAAAAAGGCATGATACTTTTTAACATATTCTGTGCCAAACAAAACGTAGGTTTGGACAACACAAAAATGGATGGTGGAAAATAGGAAGTACGGGTGTGTCACAGTTATGACTTAAAAGTTGTTAATATAGGAGCAGACATATTGTATTATATATGAAGGGGTTTGTACAGGGAAAACTACTGTATCGATATTTAAATTTTAGTATGATTTATAAGCCCTTGGCAGTTAAGGGTAGTTTGAATAAGACAATTTATCATCTCATGGCACTTAATAAGCTAAAACTACTGCTGTGAAATTGAAACATATGACAATGTGTTTCACGTATTTTAGTTGAACTGTTTTCTGCACCTGATAAGGTTCAGCGAAATATGCCAGGCAGTAAATTGTGCAAGATATTGTTTGTGTCTTCGTTATTCAAATTCACAATGGAAAATCATTGTTTTGAACTTTTTTGGTTTTATTATATTAGATTCAGTAACAATTACAGAAAATGTGAGACAATATTTCTGTGCTGTCTGTATCTGTGCCAGGTATCCTTGTACCTCTTATGTTGTATGTGCAGGGTTTGAATCCACTTGACATGTTTTGTTTTTATATATTCACTTGTACATGCTTCTGCCATTTGTCTTTTTATGCCATGCAGCTTATTCACTTTTTGTCAGCGTTGTTGGGGATAACTTCATTCAAATTGACTTGTGTTTTATAGTGAACATTCGAGAGACATTCTATGCTTATATTTACAGCTATCTGCTCTGTGGTGATTGCGACTGTGTGGAGTTGTTTCATGCTATTCTGTTCATTTTGATGTCTTTACAAATACAGGGTGTTTGTAAAGTCTCACGACACTTTGTATGTAGAACAAATTTGAAAAATTCTTTTTTCCATTGATAACACTATTCTGCTTGGAGTCTAAAGAATTACTCCAGCAGACGACAACCATTCACTGCAGATTGCTTCACGATGGACTGTGGAGCACATTTTTTTTATGACAACATGTACTTCATGTTTCAAATTTGTTCTACATACAAAGTGTAGTGAGACTTTACATACACCCTGTACTATGTTTTTGTGTGCATGATGTCTTTGTTGTTATCATAATAGTTATTGTTAAATTTGCTTCTGTATAAGAGTATCTAAATGATACTTGAAAACAAAGCAACATGTTTAGCAAGAAGATCATTGTAATGTTTTTATTAAGTTTGGATGCTTCATAAGACAACTTGAACTGCGTGGTTGTTAATTAATTGTCTGTATTAACTACAGATTCTTTATGGGGTATCTTGAATTGGGTGACAAGCAGTTAATGTTTGTATTGAGTGTAGATGATTTATGTGACAACTTGATTTGGGTGACAAGTAGTTAATGTTTGTGTTAAGTATAGATGAGGTATAAAACCACTTGAACTGAGTTAAAAATAGTTACTATACCAGACCGGATCATGTGCCATCTTCACATCAACTGTGACTTATTAGAGTCTATTTCTCACTTTCCACAACCATTGTATCTAGAATATTCTGTGGTTAATTCTGATTTGTTGCTATCAAGATGGTATCATCAGCATAATGTGTTATTTATATTCTGACCACTAACCAGGATCCTTGATTATTGCTTTATGTATTATATTATATTCTTCCTTATCTTGCCTTTTTTTTTCTCCTTTCATCCATCATCTACAGAATTTCATCTGTCATTCATTTCTTCTAGCATTTCTAATTTTAGGAGGAAAGATTTCTTTTGATGTCTGAATACCTTTATTAGCCACTCATTTTTGACCTAACAACTTTCAGTTGTGTATGAGAGAGAGAGAGAGGGTGGGGGTAGAGAGAAACATAGAGGGAAGGAGAGAGAGGGAAGAAAGGGAAAAGAGAAGTAGTGAGGGAGATAGAGAGAAAGGCAGAGAGAGGGAGGGAACGAGAGGGAGGGAGAGGTAGGAGGGAGGGAGAGAGAGAGATGAAGGAGGAGGGAGGAGTTGAGAGAAGCTAGATGTAAAACAAGTGGCAATCAGCCTGTCAAGTACACCATCAAGTGGGAGACTGTAGTTGTTTCCACCCAACCTTTATTGTGGAGATGGCACTTGAATGTGATGTATGGAATAACTTTTGAACAAATCATGTATTGATTGGTGTAAATTGAGACAGTACAGTTACAAGTGTGTTACCAAAGAAGTTATTCAATGTGTGATGAATTGTCTGGTATAAAAGCAGTTGATAATATTGACATCAAAGTATGTCTGTTATGAGAGCAAGAGGATGCCCAAGAAGAAAATGGGTTGGCGATATCAACGACATTGTACAATCACACGAATTGACACTATCCAGTGCCACCCATCGGGTGCTGGAATGTCAACTGTTCCTCCCCATAACACTTTATGGTGAAAGTGGAAGATGATGATGGTAATGTTGACAATTCTTGGTAATATAAATTGTTCAGTGTGTGATAAATTTATGGTATATGATATTTCAGCACAATTAAATATGCTTCACCACAGAAATTGTTCAGTGTTTGGCGAATTGCTCATTATAAAATGATTCACTAAAATTGTTAAACTAACCAAATGATGCTATGAAGTGTCGGCCCTCACATTACCATGTAAGTCACAAATAGTCAGTAAATAATGGGGTTGATTGTCACATCCTGTAGAGCACATGCAACTAACTTATCAAGTAGGAGTTTCCAAGGATGCATGTGTTACTGGGACGGTCTGTTTTGTGAAACACCACACACAGCCTTGAAATCAGGCTGGTTCCCTCAGCCTTATGACATGGTTGCTGAAAATGTCTCAGGGATTGTAAAGATGGCTGGTGTTAATACCTCCAGTCCATATCAGCCCTCATGTACTGTTTGGTGTCTGAAACATGTGTCCAACCTGCCTAAATGGCATGATAGCCAAGTTATAGTTAGTTAGTTGCTTATCCTTAACAGGACGTCATAGTCAACACCAGAAATTTTTGCTGTTGTGATCTCTTGGCAAGTTTACGTTCAGTAGTTTGCCATTACTTTCTGAACGACCGGGTTTGCCATTGCTTTCTGAATAACCAGCGCCCATACCATTTCATTTAAAAACAACAACACAAAGCAGTCTACTGCCAAATTGCCTGCAGCTGTGTTTCAAACATGGGTATGCACGATTACGAACTACATCTGTAACCTATTCACCACGGAGCCGGCCAAGTCATTGTACTTCTGTCTTGATAAGCACATTAAAGAAGTTGTGCCAGAGCAGTTTCCTGCCATAGGTCTGTAATCTGATAGGGCCATCATATTCTGTAGGCCTGAATGTGCGAACGAATGGGTGGTCAGCTTTTCTCTCACTTAGCAGGTGATGAACCCTCTTTCAGCTGTGCTCAATGACAATCAGTGGGGGGGGGGGGGGGGGGGGGGCTTCAATCAACTGCACTACAGAAGCCTGAAGCAGGAACCTGCAATGGGTTGTAATGTGTTGGACCATCACACGTAGTCAGTCTTTCCCTCACAAAGCAGATGGCAAATGAGTGGAACCCCTCTACTGACCAGCAAATAGGGTTTTGTCGCCCCGCTACAGAATTGAGTGTCTGGAGTGACACTGTGAGCTGTGGATTTCATGGGGAGTGCTTTTACATCTGTCCGTGGTTGTTTGTAGCGTGAACTGCATGTTCAGAAAAATGGCGGCTGGCCGGTTGCTGAACTAACTGGGTTACCTTATGCAATAATGTGTGGCTGCAGGCTTTCTAGTGACTGTCGTTTCTATCGATGATGAACTGTATTTTTCGTGGCAGACTTTTGTGTTGGCATTCTGTCAGCGCCATTATGCATAGTATACCTGTGCGGGCTGTTGATTTGTCGAGACTCCTGTCTCTTCCACTTTTCACATGGGGCAGTGAGGAGCGTTTTGTGTGACATTCACTGGCACAGGAACAGAGCATAATGGGGACGACCCGTTGCAGTGAAGTTGGAACCACAACTAACTAACTAACATAAAAACACAAATTATTCAACAGTAAATGTGCCGACTGCGGTAGTGTCTGTAGTGTTGGTTTATCCGGTGACAATATCATGTTTCTTTCTTGATTTGTTGCATTGTTGCCTGTATATTCACTGTTGCTTCAACTCAAAGCTTAAGCTGCTTCGTGCTTTTATTTGTCTCCTTTTCCATTTGTTTTCGGTTGTTTCTTGTTAATTCTTATAATTCGTCTGTTGCTGTTTTTGTTATCTAAACTGGCAATTTGTATTTTGCTATTTTGATTTTATTGTTTTATTTTTCTTTGTATTGAATGTGATTTTGGAAATAATAAAAGATATGTATTGATCGATCAATAAATCAACAGTTATTATTTTTATTATTTTTGTTTGCGCTTGATCGCTATGAACTCAAGCATAGTCTACACACATTATTTATAGTAGTGATGGACTGAATTTTGCGTGTGGGTTAGCTTTCCCTATTAACAGTGTCCCTCGCCATCTGGCGAACCCACTCTGACTTCAGAGGTTAACAACAATTATTGTGATCTGTAAACAGGTATGTGGTTTGACTTGATCACATGTATGTGTACAGTTGCTTGTTCACAGTATCAAGTTTGGATTTATGCTTCCAGGGGAGCACATATGGTATTGAGGAGACTGGTGACTTGAATATCTATTAACTAGTGTTTTGTTTTGGTTATGTACAGATACAAAAGGAATAAGACAAGGATGTGGATTATCACTGGATCTATTCTAGATGACGAAGAAGACTAAGAAGAAGCAAGAGATATGAGGTTGAAGAAGAAGACGACTACGAAGAGATTGAAGAAACAGAGGACAAAAAAGAAGACGAAGAAGAAGAAGATAAGGATGAAGAAGAAGGAAAAGATGAAAAAGGAGAGGATGAAGAAAGAGGAGAGGATGAGTAGAATAGGATGAAGAAAGAGGGGACAAAGAGGAAGAGGTCTTAGATGACGAAGAAGAAAATGAGTACGAAAAAGAAGAGAACAAAGAAGAAGAAGAAGATGATTATAAAGAAGAAGATGAAGATGAGTATGAAGAAGGAGAAGATGATTGTGAGGAAGAAGGTGAGTATGAAGAAGAAGATGACCACAAAGAAAAAGATGAGTATGAAGGAGATTAGTATGAAGAAAAAGATATGTATGAAGAAGAAGATGAGCATGAAGAAGAAGGTGAATATGAGGGAGATAAGTACGAAGAAGATGAGTAGGAAGAAGAAGAGTATGAAGAAGAAAAAGGTAAGTATGAAGAAGGTGAGTACGAAGAAGAAGAAGAGTACAAAGAATATAAGTATGAAGAAGATGAGTACGAAGAAGAAGAGTATGAAGGAGAAAAGTACTAAGAAGAAGAAGAGTATGAAGAAGAAGATGAGTATTAAGAAAAGTACAAAGAAGATGAGTATGGGGAAGAAGATGAGTATGAAGAAGAGTACGAAGAAGATGATGAGTTTGTGGAAGATAAGTATGAATAAGATGAGTATGAAAGGAAGAAGAGTATGAAGGAGAAAAGTAAGAAGAAAAAGAAGATGAGTATGAAAGAGATAAGTATGAAGAAGAAGATGAATACAAAGAAGAAGATGAGTTTGAAGAAGATTAATATGAAGCAGATGAGTACGAAGAAGAAGATAAGTATGAAGAAGATGATGAGTACAAAGAAGGAGATGAGTATGAAGGAGATGGTAAGAAGAAGAAGAGTACACAGAAGAAGATGAGTATGAAGAAGATTAGTAAGAAGAAGAAGAGTACGAAGAAGATGAGTATGAAGAAGGAAAAGAAGACTATGAAGAAGAAGAATACGAAGAAAAAGATGAGTGTCAAGAAGATAAGTATGAAGCAGAGATGAGTATGAAGAATAAGATGAGTATGAAGAAAAAGAAGAGTATGAAGAAGAAGATTAGTACAAAGAAGAAGAAGATGAGTATGAAAAAGATGAATATGAAGAAAAGTTCAAAGAAAGTGAGTATGAAGAAGAAAAAGAAGATGTGTACAAAGAAGATGAGGACAACGAAGAAGATGAGTACAAAGAAGAAGAGTAAGAGGAAGATGAGTATGAAGAAGAAGATGATGAGTATGAAGAAAATAGGTATGAAGGAGAAGAATGTGATGAGTATGAAGAGGACGAATAAGAAGAGGATGAAGAAGTCTACGAAGAAGGAAAACAAAACATTCATACATTGCAATCAATAAACATTTTACCATCAATTCAACATTCATTTCGATCAATTTATTTCAAAAACAGAAAGAAACAAACATATGTAGTGGCGGCTTTAACATGCTCACACGACTAATACCATAGGATGATCTGGTGAGCTACTTTGACTGGTGTACCAGTCAGGTCTTAGTCAGATATGACTGAGCTACCGTATAACAGTAGACGGTACTACCTGGTTTCTGTTAGCGCCGAACGTTGGGCGGCGCTTACCAAACCCGACACCCCACATTGTGCCAACGGCTTCGGGCGGAAGAGCGCAATTGGGAGGGTACAAGCCTTACCCTGGTGCGAGGAAATGCAAGCTAAAGACAAAATTGTCATGGCAGGGCAGACCAGGCCCTAAGCCTTGGTTGGCGACTGGTCTAGGATCGAAGCTCCGACAGGCGGACAGTTAGAGCATTGCTTTGCTGATCCGGCAGCTTCTGCAGCTTGTCTTGTTCCAGATGTAGGGGTGTTACCTTTCCTCTGGAGTGAACTAGGCAGGCCGAGAGAGGGATCATGCTGCATGGGCAACACATGATCTCTATATTTTAGCCCAGGCTTTGTGCTATGGAGAGGCAATAACTCCATCCCTGGTCTTAACTGGTCTCGGAATCAAAGCGAGAGGCAACTGTTACGGGTTATAAGTCCTTGTCAGTTGGCGTAGACATGGGGCGCCACGCGTTGCCTCTGACGGTGGGAGACACCTATAGGTGTCACTGATCAGCTACCGCCCGCCTCAAGCTGGGCAGCCCCCAGCCAATTGGGTGCTGATCCGCCACAGCCTGCCTGCTTCAATGGGTGCTTGGGGCTAGGACAAAATCTGAATCGCAGGCTGTAAAACCAATGCACCAGGTACAAACAAAAATATAAATAGAAACCTCAAGCTACGGCTTGCAACCTGGAACGTGAGAACCATGTGTCCAGGATTTTCCACTGACTTGACCAATATTGACGATGTGAGAAAAACGGCTGTGATTGATGCCGAACTCAATCGTCTTAACATTGATATTGCTGGCCTGCAGGAGACTCGCCTCGCTGAGGAAGGGTCACTCAGGGAAAACAACTACACCTTTTTCTGGAAGGGTAAAGGGCAGGCAGAAAAAAGGCAACACGGTGTGGGCTTTGCAGTGAAGAATTCGCTACTGGGAATGATTGAAATTCCAGCAGGAGGAAATGAAAGACTATTATCCCTGCGCTTGGCAACCTCTTGTGGGTTTGCCACCATTATTACTGCATATGCACCGACACTCGATTCCTCTGATGATGTGAAGGATTTGTTCTATGAGGAGTTAGACTCTGTGATCAAGGCAGTTCCAAAATCCGACTACATTTATATGCTCGGTGATTTCAATGCTCGTGTGGGCAAGGACTCGAGTTCATGGCCAGTGTGCCTTGGAAAATACAACATCGGTCGCATGAATGAAAATGGGCAAAGGCTGCTGGAGCATTGCACCAGTAATGACCTATGTATTACAAACTCTTTTTTTAAAACAAAAGAGATGCATAAGGTCACATGGAAACATCCAAGATCCGGCCATTGGCACCAGCTGGACTTCATCATCACACGGAGACAACATCTGAACCATATATCATTGACTCGTAGTTACCACAGTGCTGACTGTGATACGGATCATTCTTTGGTTGTTGCAAGGGTTAGACTGAGACCAAAGAGAATCTACACAGCTAAACACAAATCTAGCCCCAGGATTAATATTATTAACACTCATGATCCTGAAAAGTGCTTTCAGTTTCAACAGCAACTTGAAGACGCTCTCACTGATACACCAGAAAATTGTACAGTAAATGATAAATGGAATAAACTTAAGGAAACTCTTTGTAAAACTGCCGTAAAGGTTTACGGCACTGTGGATCATAAGAGGCAGGACTGGTTTGCGGCCAACAGCGAGACTCTGCAGCCCTTGATTGATAAGAAGAAGAAAGCTCTCTTAAGAAACAAGGAAAGACCAACGCGTAACACTCTGAGTGAGCTAAGGCAAGCTAGGAAGGATGTGCAAAAGGCTGCCAGGCAGTGTGCAAATGATTATTGGATCAAGTTATGTGAGTCCATTCAAATCGCAAGTGATAAGGGAGACATAAGAAGTATGTATGAAGGAATAAAGAAAGCCTGTGGTCCAGTGATCAAAAGAAGTGCACCATTGAAAACCTTGACTGGAGAAGTCATCACTGATAAGAAACAGCAGATGGACAGATGGGTAGAGCACTATTTGGAGCTTTACTCAAGTGAGACCAAACTAGCGGATAATGCCCTCAACGCCATAGAGGCTCTACCAACTCTTGACCACCTGGACACACTTCCCACCATAACAGAAGTTAAGTGTGCTATAAATGAACTTGCATCTGGCAAGGCTCCAGGTAAGGATGGGATTCCAATAGAGGTTATCAGGAGTGGGCAAGACACACTCACTATACAGATCCACCAGCTAATAGAGCTATGCTGGCGTGAAGGACAAGTCCCACAGGATTTCAAAGATTCAAGCATCATAACACTGTACAAGAACAAGGGTGATCGGAGCGACTGCAACAACTATAGGGGTATCTCACTTCTGTGTATTGTTGGAAAAGTATTTGCCAGAATTGTTCTGCGCAGACTTCAAGTCCTAGGAGATCAAGTCTACCCCGAATCACAGTGTGGCTTTCGACAGAACCGGTCTACCACTGATATGATATTCTCATTGCGACAAATGCAAGAAAAATGCCGTGAACAGAATCAACCACTGTTTATTGCCTTCATCGACCTCACAAAGGCATTTGATTTGGTCAGTCGTGAGGGTCTGTTCAAGGCACTAAAGAAGATTGGCTGCCCACCAACTCTTCTGTCCATTGTGGAATCGTTCCACACAGGCATGAAGGGTATAATCAAGTTTGATGGTGCAACTTCTGAAGAATTTGAAATCAAGAGTGGAGTTAAGCAAGGTTGTGTACTAGCTCCCACCCTCTTTGGAATATACTTTTCACTTCTACTGAAATATGCATTTCGTGATCAGGATGGTGGTATATACATTCACTCACGCTCAGATGGCGGCCTCTACAATGCTCAGAGATTGAAGGCTAAGACCAAAATTAGGAGGGTACTGATCAGAGAGTTGCTTTTTGCAGATGATGCTGCAGTTACGACCCACTCTGAGGAAGAATTGCAATGTCTACTATCTGCATTCTCCAATGCTTGTTCTGAATTTGGTTTAACAATTAGCAAAAAGAAGACACAGATTATGTCACAAGGTGCACATGGGGTACCATCAATCTTTATTGACGACGCCGAACTAGAGATAGTAGACCATTTTACATATCTGGGATCGGTGGTAAATAGCAAATTATCCCTAGATCAGGAAATCAACATCCGGATTGGAAAGGCAGCAACAACAATGAACAGGTTAAGAAAAAGAGTCTGGGAGAACAGGAAGCTTACTGCCAAAACAAAAGTCCTTGTCTATCAAGCCTGTGTCCTTAGTACTCTTCTCTATGGCAGTGAAACCTGGACAACTTACTCACACCAAGAGAACAATTTAAACAGCTTTCATATGCGGTGTCTGCGAAGAATTCTTGGTATTAAGTGGCAAGACAAAATCACAAATACTGAAGTATTGGAAAGATCAGGTTGTGTGACAGTTTATTCCATGCTCAGTCTTCGTAGACTTAGATGGATAGGACATCTTAGGCGGATGGATGATGGTAGAATACCAAAGGATATCTTTTTTGGTGAATTACAGATGGGTAAGAGATCTCAGGGTCGGCCTCTACTACGATACAAAGATGTGTGTAAGCGGGACATGATTGATACAGGCATTGATAATGCACATTGGGAGCAAGTCGCCGCTGAACGTGTTGCATGGAGGGCAAATATCAGAAATGGAATAAAGTCAAAGGAGAAAATTATTGCAGAAAAGTCACACACCAAGCGTTTGAGACGTAAGATGGTGCATGATGGTGGAAATGACCACGTGTTCACATGCACCCACTGTGAACGGACATTTACAGCGCAAATTGGCCTTATCAGTCACACTCGCTACCGCCATAGTTAAAAGTTATTATGCCTTTTTAAAGCACAAACTATCGTCTGTCAAGACGGCAAGGTGCCAATGTATGTGATCTGGTGAAAACCCTTTCTCTTGAAAATAAAATGGATACAGCAACGAAATACATGACAACTTTCAATCAATGACTAAGGTACTGTTTGCTAAAACACCAAACATATGTACAATGAAACGGGCCGCTGCTGTGGCACGACCCCTACTTGTTCTTACACTGACTAAAACCACGAAGAACCTCTACATGGTGCAGTCCATCCACAGATTGGGTCTCCTTGCTGTGTAACATTTCAAGAATCGCCACGTTCCTCGGCTGATGGCAAGGTGAAGTACTCCCACAAATCCATCCATCCATCAAGTGCCATGCCGGTAAGCGTGGGCGGTCATGATTCGCACATATATACAATCCCTTTTCTTGGCACAGAAGACCAAACTTCAATGCATGGGACTTGACTTGAACGATGATAATCTTCCAATGGATCAAACCATGAACAATAAAACAAGACAAAACTTGAGACCATGACAACAAAAATATATGGTGGCCACAAGACAGGGAACCAGATGGTATATACTGGAAAGATATCTCACCAAGTCAAGCACGCGCATACACACCCCCACGCACGGACACACACACACACACATACATAAAACATCCACGTATGTAATTTCTCGATTCTTATTATTTTTATTCCTTCTTTGTTCGAACTCGAAGCCTCCATTCTCCTACTGCTGCGGTTTTGTCTCCTCCTTCTCCTCCTTGATTTTAATTCTCCATCTCTTTTTCCTCCTCTACACCTTCAGCATCCTTTCCTCATAAGTTCTTTCCTTCTCCACCACCACCCCCCTTCTGCCATCTTCTTCGTCCATTTTTAATACTTTCTTCCATGTGCATCACATTCCTTCATATTTCTGTATTTGTATTCCTCTTTTCCTTCTGTTTTTTTTTTTTTTCTGTCTGCTTCCACTCCCCAATAATTAAGATTATTTCAAGATCGCGTTAATACAATAACCGATTACTTGATATTGTTTTTCCCTTCATACTTTACGGTTCTTCTTCTTCTTCTTCTTCTTCTTCTTCTTCTTCTTCTTCTTCTTCTTCTTCTTCTTCTTCTTCTTCTTCTTCTTCTTCTTCTTCTTCTTCTTCTTCTTCTTCTTCTTCTTCTTCTTCTTCTTCTTCTTCTTCTTCAGCGTTCCGAGCCATTGAGGTTCTTTGCTGCAGATACAATCCGTCTCCATTCGTCTCTCTGGTTGACTTTCTCTTTCCAGTCGTTGATTCCAAGTGCTTGTAGGTCTGTACATGTATTATCTCTCCACCGTCTTCTTGGTCTACCTCGGGGTCTACGGTCATTTATTTCCTGAGTGTAAGCGAGTTTTGTTTCCCTATTATCTTCCATTCTTTCTATATGACCCAGCCATTGTAGTCTATTAGCCTTCATGATACCAGTGATTAGCGGGGACTTTAAACAGATCATAAATGTCTTTGTTACTTCTTCTTTTCCACTCTCCACTTTGTGTATCCCTAATGGGTCCAAAGATGCATCTTAAAACTTTGTTCTCAAAGGTTTGTAACAAGGCTTCGTCTCCTTTCGTTGTACTCCAGGTTTCAGAGCCATACAGCACAACTGGTCTGATCAGTGTTTTGTATATTGTGATCTTGGTGTTACGAGATAGCGCATTTGATTTTATTAGACGTTGTAGTGCATAGTACATCTTATTTCCAGAATTGATTCTAGTTTGTATTTCTTCCCTTATGATGTTGGAGCAGTTGAAGATTGTACCCAGGTATTTGTATGTTTCCGTTCTTTTAATGGTCATATTATCTACTTGTATGTGGCCAGAGTTTTTAGCCATTCCTTCTCTTGAAATTACCATATATTCTGTCTTATCTTGGTTGATAACCAGCCCCATATGTTGGGCTTCTTCCTTTAAGTGAGTCAATATTTCCAATGTCTTGTGTTCATTTTCCCCTATAATATCTATATCATCTGCATAACCAAGCAGTCTGGATGTTTCTCCAATATCACATTCCTCCTTTATCTTCCTTACAACTTTTTCTAGAGCCAGATTGAAGAGTAGCGGCGATAGTGCATCACCTTGTTCAAGCCAGATGTTATTTGGAAAGGGTCTGATTTCCTGCCTTTATATGTTACTATATTATAAGTATCTTCCATGCATAGTCTGGTCATGTTGATTAACTTCCTTGGTATTCCAAATTCCTGCATAGCATTCCATAGACTATTCCTATGGACACTATCATAAGCTTTTTTAAAATCCACAAAAATTTTATGGAGATCTCTTTTATATTCCCAATTTTTCTCGGTTATTTGTCGTAAGATAAATATCTGATCTATTGTTGATCTGTTTTGTCTGAAACCCGCCTGGTAGTCACCTAATATGTCTTCTGAATATGGTTTTAGTCTATTTAGTAATACTGCGGATAGTATCTTATAGCTTGTGGACAGTAGTGATATTCCTCTATAATTTTCACATTGGAACTTGTCTCCTTTCTTAAAGATAGGTATCAATAATGACTCTTTCCAGTCATGGGGTAATTCTTCTGTCCTCCAGATTTTTATTATTAGTTTGTATAGCTTTAGATGTAATGCATGACCACCTGCCTTTATCAATTCTGTACCTCTCACCCTTCTAAAATTCATTTTATAAAGTTAAGTAGACCCACAAATCACGTTTTATGTGGACGCCTAGCCTTGTTTTAGTATGTGCTATTAAATTTAGCTTCCATTATTACGTATACTGTGTAAAAAAGGGGGGGGGGGATTTTTAGGTAGGAAATACGAAAAGGGGAACGACGTTCTGAAAATATGGTGAAGGGGTGCACGGGCCAAATTTTTAGGTAGGAAATACGAAAAGGGGGGGGGGGAGGTGACGTTCTGAAAATATGGTGAAGGGGGGCACGGGTAAAAAAAGTTTGAGAACCACTGTGCTAGACGGTTATGTGGGTTTGTCTACACTATTCCTCTGATAAGGGCGCTCACTTTAGGTAAGTAGCCAGCACTCCTGCTATTCGGTTATGTGGAAATGTGTTGGAATCTCCATCAAGACCAGGGATTTGCTCAAGTTGAGCTGGGCTCCTAGATCAAGCCAGCGTGATATTTGTACCATAATGTGTGTGTGTGTGTGTTTTTTTTTTTTTTTAACTAAAAGCGTTCAGCATAAAAATTAACCACATCAGCCACCGAGAGCTAAAATATGGAGGCAGCACAATATACCCATTTTAACCCACAAATAGGGTCCTTGTTTGTTTACCATAATTTCAATACGCATCAATGCTTATAAAAGTGTCCTGGTTTTTTTTCCCAATTCCTCTATTTGTGGAATGGTAATATGGTCAAAACATCATCAAATTGAGGAACAAGCAGGAGAAAACGAAAATTAAAGAAAGAACAACAGAAAGAACGAGAGAGAGAGAGAGAGAGAGAAAGAAAGAACAACAGAAAGAAAGAACAACAGAAAGAAAGAAAGAAAGAAAGAACGACAGAAAGAAAGAAAGAACGACAGAAAGAAAGAAAGAAAGAAAGAAAGAAAGAAAGAAAGAATAAGCAGAAGAAGAAGATGCGATTTCTTGCCTGGCACATTTCAAAACGAAGGTTGTCCAGTAGACAGTCTGCATTGGAACTCGGGTAATTTAAAAAAAAAAAACAAAAACAACAACAACTAGAAGTTCACTGTTAAGCAAGTTATGTAAAGATTTAAAAAAAAAAAAAATACCAACAAATAAAACAGAACGTTATGACACTGGTATACCATTTGTATCCCCACTGGCTACTACAGAGTTATGTCATGGTTTGACACCAAACCATTTGTGTTCGGAATGTGCAACATCTCTTATTGCTTGCCAATACGTTTGTCATGTGAATGAAATATTGCTGCCTTTGTAGATTAGCGAAACTACAAAATGGCATTTTAGTGAAAAGAACGGTATATTATCGAGGTTTTATACAAAAGATATCTCTACATTTTCCTAAAACGTTAATGTTAGGCCCGTCCTGTCCCTTCTGTAAAGATAAAGTCCAGATAGCGGAACATGCACTGTCTGCGTGCAAATTAGCCCTTCGCCAAGACCGATTCACATGGCACCACAGTAAAAGTTTTTGCTGAGTTGACAGCCATAGAGGATGAAGCCAGAATGAGGGCGAACAGCGGGACCAGAACCAGGACGATACGGATTTATTTCGTCGGAGCTGGGCAGCAATGTAGAGACAAGGAATGCTGCGCTGCCGAATTAAGTCCATTTTCGATAGTGTGGATGACAGGGAGCTGACTGTGGACCTAAAAGGCCGTGGCGCGTACCATGAAGTCATCCAACAATGTCGCTTGCATCATGACATTGTACTTTGCTCCTCGTCGGCAAACAACTGACTCTGATTGAGCTGACCGTTCCTTATGAGTCGAGAATTGAAGAGCAGCACACGTACAAGATGAAGAAGTACAGTGAACATGGTCGCAATCTGAGACAGACGGATACACTGTCTATTCACCGTAGAAGTAGGTACAACATGTCCTATCTCTTCCTTCATATATGACGTGCTAAAATAGTTAGGCATCAAAGTGCAAACAAGAACTCGGGCACAAAAGCAAATCGATGAGGCAGACAAAAAGACTTCGTGCTGGCTGTGGAACAACCGGAACACGGAGTGGAACAAGTCCCTACAGTAATATGCTTAACGTTTCTGTATGTAACTGCAGGGCAACTAACATCAGAACCAATCTCTCAACTAAGAGCTAAAACTTGCACTGTCTCCTGTCGACTCTATAACATTTCCTCCAAACGAGGGCAGTGCATCTAAGAACGGGACTGTTCAGTGGGGCAAATCTTCACACGGTTACAGTCACCAAGTCAAGCAAATGTCGGCCAAAGTCCAACCTCGCCATGGTCGTATTCTTGCTAGAACCGCAGCAGAGACCAAGAGAGGGGTCAAAGAACCCAGAGGAAGAGCTGGCTTCCCAGAGTGTGGCGCCATGAACTAGGCACGAAGAAGAAACATGGCAACGAAAACAAACAGAGGCATAGGCCAAGGAAGACGTCGGCTTCCCACAACCACAGGGGCTAGGAAGTGGTTGGAGGCACGAAGCACCGGGTGTACAAGGCTCTCCTCCCCGATTAGACGTGGCTTGAGAACAGGCAGTTGTTGCATGTATAACACGGAACAATGCAAGGACAACGCAAAGATCAAATGTCTCGCACGGCAGTTGAAAAATGCCTGGAGTCATGACACGGGTGGGCCCACCCCCAGAGAGTGTAAAAACGGTAAAAAGACCGAAACATTTGGCAAATGGGGACTTCTGAAGATCAGAAGAACCCTTTCGTGATTGCTTCACGGCCGAATTTTTATCACATTGCTCAAATATATCGAAGCACTATCGATTCACATATTCCAGCCGTTGCTATGCAACATGACTTCATGTTATCACTTCCGTGGGAATAACGTACAATATCAAAGACTAAACACTTAACATATCAGCTGGAGTATTAGTCATTTCATATGATAAATAACTGTGCAGTAGCACTTGAAGAGACACGGCGAAATATGCCAGGCAAGGAGTCGTAAAATATATCGTTTGTGGCATCTTTGGTTAAATTCACTTATAGAATACATACATTGTGTTGAAGAACAAGAAAAAGATGAAAAACAGGACGAAGATAAAAGGAGGTGAGGGAGGGGGAGGAGAAGGAGGGAAAAGATGATGAAAAAAAAGATGGTGGGAGGAGGAATAAAAGAAAAAGCAAAGCAGTAGGAAATGTGCAAAAAGGTGCTGCACCAGAAATGAGAATCGTTTTGCGCATTTCCTACTACTCAGCAAGAGCAAAAGAGAACAAGAACAAAAGAAAGGTAGAAATTAGAGAAGGAAGAACAGGAAGAAGGTAGAAAAAGAAAGAAGAAAGGAGATCTTTCAATCACCAATGTCACCACAGTGACATTTTGTATGACATAATTACTTATAATACATAGGTCCTCTTCCTCTCTCTTCAAATGGATGCCACAGTTTATTGAAAATCGGATGCTGTGACCTGACGCATTTGGGCTTATCACTGGGGCTCCATTTACCGTTGACACACGCTGCGCCTTTAGGGCCCAAGAGTTTATGGTCCTTGTTACAGCGGTACTCCAGGCGGTCGCCGTGTTTGATTGTAACGATGTATTCGCTGAACTGAAATTTTCCATGGGTTCCTAGTTTTAGTATGTCACCGTTTTCAAGGGTGCCGGGATTCGGACAGAAATCTGTCAGGAAAGTAACAACAGTTAAGGTATTTAATAAAAAACGAATGAGCAAGTCCTATAATAAACAAATGAAAAATGTTAACTGAAGAGAAATTCGACGTAGACCGTAGACATTCAAGATTTTTTGGGTATGTTATTTTTTGTGTTGTTTTGTTTGCATATCCTTTACAGGACATCGCTGTTAACATCAGCATCTTTCAGCTGATTGTTGATTTCTTGGCAAGATTACGCTCAGTAGTTTGCCATTGCTTTCAGAGCGACCGGCTCACATACCCCGTAAGTTACCGACGCGGAGAGAACCGCTACCGATTCTCGCTTACGTCACGTTACTCACGAGAGTATACTGGAATACGGCGAAAGTCGTGTAACACCTAGACCAGGGAGACCGGCGGGCATGTTATTAGAAGAAATAAATTTGAGAACTTGGTGACAACTGGCAAGATTGAGGGGAAAAACAAGGGGAAGGCAGAGAAGTAAATACCTGGATGGCTTGGCCATGTGGTATGGTCGAGACAAGAATACAAGAGCTGATCCACGACTCTGATGATCGCGTGAGATGGCGAAACATGACCGCCAACGCTTACCGGCACGGCACATGATTATGTTTTGGTTTGCTGCAGGCGATTTGGAAGCAGACGGCTTTGCGCTGATTTCAATGGTATGATGTGTTGGTCGTTCAGAAAGATGGCACACTAATGAGCGTAACAACTCACAAACAGGCAACCCCTCTGTGGGGTATTTATGCGTGATAAGGCAGACTTGGTCGGCGCCCTTCAGGGATGATTTTCTGCGTTCAGTAGTTTGCCATTGTTTTCTAACGAGAAGACAACATCAAATCAAACGTAATGCTAGTTAAGGGTTAAATCGCCTATCTCGACATAAACGTACAAGACTTTTAATGGCGACCACTCTTATTTCGACCAGGTCGACGTCTAGCAGACATTGTAGTCGGTTGTCTCAAGCTTGCGACGGTAGGCAGTTGATTGTCTCAAGCTTGCGACGGTAGGTAGTTGGTTGTCTCAAGCTTGCGACGGTAGGTAGTTGGTTGTCTCAAGCTTGCGACGGTAGGCAGTTGATTTTCTCAAGCTTGCGACGGTAGGCAGTTGATATTCTCAAGCTTGCGACGGTAGGCAGTTGACTGTCTCAAGCTTGCGACGGTAGGCAGTTGATCGTGTCAAGCTTACGATGGTAAGTTGACGATCTCTGTATAATGATAATGGCTACGATCATCGAGCAGGATGGTCACTGCCAGAAAAGGAAAACAGTGACAAACTACCTTCTATACAGACACCATAGGAAATCATAGCAGTCAAACAAGTTATGGAGCTAACGTTGAAAGACATGGGGGAGATGTCCGGCACCAGAAAATCCCCTGGATGGTGGACGGCAATGACGCCCCTGCAGCAAAAGATATCCTGTCACACCTGGAAGTTTCAAATGAAAACCTGAAATAATTTTTATTAATTTGTTTGATGGTGGTGGTGGGAGGGGGGGGGGGGGATATGTTATGAAAAAGTACAGAACAAGTGTATCATGTTTCGTTGTAGTCATCACTGCGTTCAGTGAAAGTCCTCTAGCGACAATAAAGTGCTTGGATTCCTGCAGAAAAAAAATATTTTGGTCGCGTGTGTGACCACTCATGCACCATCTGCTGTACCTGTGACAGAAGTCACGCTGTTTTGAAACTCCCTACTCCACTCATACACTTGCTATATTGACAAGCATGCATGACCATACAGGACCTTCATTCACCGATGAATTTCTATAGGCTTCACGGCTACACTGATAATTTAAAAAAAAAAAAAACGGTAACAGAGGTGTTCCTCTTTGGTGCATGTCAAAAGTGGAGCAGTCATTTTTAAAACTGTCATTACATCACAGTGCTTGATATTCTTGACATCCATAACAACACTATTGACAGGTTACAAGACAATGGTATGATTGTTGTAATTTATGTCACACTTCAGGTATTTGTTTGAAGCCTCCTCATATTATGATTTGATTTTCGAAGGGTCTTTCAGTACACATGAATGCTTCCATCGGGACTAGGCAACGGCTGCACGATGCTTGCTTTTTTTTTTCTCTCTCTCTCTCTCACACTCTCTCACACCTCTCACACTCTCTCACACTCTCTCACACTCTCTCACACTCTCACACTCTCTCACACCTCTCTCTCACTCTCACTCCTCACTCCTCTCTCTCACTCCTCTCTCTCTCACTCCTCTCTCTCTCACTCCTCTCTCTCTCACTCCACTCTCTCTCACTCCACTCTCTCTCACTCCTCTCTCTCACTCCCTCTCTCTCACTCCCTCTCTCTCACTCCCTCTCTTTCACTCCCTCTCTCTCACTCCCTCTCGCACACTCCCTCTCTCCCTCTCTCTCTCCCCCTCTCTCTCTTTCTCTCCCTCTCCCTCTCTCTCTCTCCCTCTCTCTCTCTCCCTCCCCCCTCTCTCTCTCCCTCTCTCTCCCTCTCTCTCCCTCTCCCTCTCCGTCTCTCTCTCTCCCTCTCTCTCTCCCTCTCCCTCTCTCTGTGTCTCTCTCCCTCCCTCTCTCTCTCCTCTCTCTCTCTCTCTCTCTCTCTCTGTGTGTGTGTCTCTCTCTCGCCCCCCTCTCTCTCCCTCTCTCTCCCCTCTCTCCCTCTCTCTCCCCCCCCCCCCCCCGGGGGACGGGTGGTTTGAGAACAGGCACAATGTGCATGTGAAGGGCAAGTGATGAGAACGTCCCTCGAAAGTCTGGAACCAGGGTAGGAATGTACAGCAGGAGAAAGGGAGGGCCATCCCCCAGAGTGTGTCAGCAAGGTAAACATTCTGGGAACTGATGCTCAGAGCCCTCCTGTAGTGCTTTCTCTATGGAAACTTCTTGTAGTAATCAGAAAGTTTCGTACTTTCACGTTTAATAATTGGAGTATCTTTGCTATGAGAATGCCTCAACAATAGAAGTAGAAATAAATTGATCTTTGTTATGGAAGCGGCTGGCCGAGAGATTTAACGCCTTCGTGCTTAAAGTTTCACTTTTGTGGGACACTGATAATAGCGAAAGCACTCTTAACTGTGGACATTATTGTAGATTGTCACAGGAAGATCTAATTTCTACAATCATTACAGCTAATCCCGGAAGTTGCCCAATTTCTAAAATCTTTGCAACTATTCACAGGAAGATCCCTAATGTCTACAGTCATCACAGGTAAACCTAGACCTTCCCCATTTCTACAATCATTACAGCTAATCACAGGAAGTTCCCTTATTTCTACAATAATTACAGAAGTTTAAGTTTCTACAATCGTTGCATCAAATCACAGAAATATCCCAGATTTCTTCAAGCAACTCCAGTCCAATACAGTCTCTACTAGTTGCATCTACCAGCAGTAGCAGCACGGATGTGCACTACTGACATTCAAAGCAAGTGAACGCAAATAAAAGTCATCGTTTAAGCTTCACAAATATATGATGTGTTTTTAATGACTGTGCAGTGGTTGAAAATATTGCTAGTCCAAGTTTTGTATCTCCCTAATATGTTGCAAGAACTTTACATAGGGTGAATACAAATATTTTAAAATACTGTGAGTGGCACCTTACAGTTTTGACAGACCAAAGTATGTGAGTTGGAATTTGGCCGAAATTCCATCACAATGCCTGGACAGAGCTTCAGAGAACATGTGGTGCCCAAACGACATGTTCCCTCTCTCGGCCTTGACTTGTTTGATCCAGAGGAATGGATAACCAATACGTCTGGAACAAGGTAGGCTGCAGACGCTGGCGGCTCAGTGTCAAACCTCCGAGACCTCGCCTCCACGAGCAGGAGACGAGCGATGGCCAGACCCTAAACCCTTGGGATTTGACTTAGAGGCGTTCAGCCAGATCCCGCAGGTAAGGGTCGTATACGCGCCCGCACCACTTGGCGCGTACACCTGTTAAACGCAAGTGTCTGGACCTTGTAAGCGTGTACTACCGTCAGACACCCCGCCTGACCCGTGCGGTTCCCGCGACCAACGAGAGTTTCGAGTTACACTGTACAGTCATTACAAATACAACCTATACATGAGACGTTTAACTCACTTTCCTCACAACGGGGATGGACTCCGACCCAGTCCCCAAACATGCAGGTCATGTACTGATGATTGTCCACTAGTTTGTAGCCAGCGATACAGAAATAGCGGGCTCGACTGCTGTGTGCGAGGTTGAAGAATACCCTATGTCCATCCGTAATCTGTGGCGGAGGGTGGTTGCACGGGGCTGTGGCCAGAGTTAGAAGTTATAAACTGAGTCTTTTTTTCAATCATTGGAGTTTATCATGTAATGTTATCTTAATACTACAATCATAATGCTTTGTCAAAGCAAAGATGTACAGCATCTATAATTACTGAAGTTTAAACTAACATGTTATTTAAATTCTACTATTTTAGCTTATCAAAAGAAAATGTATAGCTTCTACAATCACTGGGGTTTATAATAGAATATTATCTCAATTCTAAAATCTTTTTGGCTTATGATGTCAGCATGGCCGAATGGATAATTTAAACTTCCGGTGCGCTGATGCCGGGCTGTATGGTGCTAGGTCCATGTTGACATATTGGCACTGGATTAGCCATGTGGTCAGTACCACACAGGTCGCCTTTATTTCCCAGAAAATTTCAGAGTTCATAAATTATATTCCCCCCCCCCCCCCCCCCCCCCCCCACTAGGGAGCCAGATCAATGGGGGAAAAATCAGTGCTATGACTGATTGAACCCATGCCCTCTGGCCTGTAGACATGTGAAGATAAATTTTCAATGTTTTATGGTCGTTACATGTATCACCTCGTGCTATATATTGACAAGACAAGATCAAATGATTTGGCCATCTCGTTAGAATGCAACACCATCAACTATCAGTACTGGCCCTACATCAATGAACATTTGAAACGAGAGCAAGAGAACGCCCGAGAAGATAATGGATTGACGACATCAAAGACATTGTACAATCACACGAAATGACAATCCAGTGTTACCCATCGGTCGCTGGAGCACCAACTAATCTTACCAATGTCGCTTGATGCAAAAGTGGAAGAAGATTATAACAATGTTTCAAGTTCCCTGATGTAAACAAGTTTTGAATTGTGTCACCGGGAAAACTATAACCTCGACAAAAATTGCAGCTTATCACAGGAAGTTCCCTAATTGTGACACTCATTGTATATTGTCAGAAATCTCACTAATTTCTACAATCATTACATGTAATCTCAGGAAGTTCCCTAAATGCTACAATCGTTACAGCTAATCCTAGGAAGTTCCAGAATTGTGAAAATCATAGATTGTCACAGAAAGCTAACTAATATCTACAATCATTACAGTTAATCCCAGAAGGTTCCAGAATTTCTTCAATCTTTGCAACTTACCAGGGACACACATGGGAATGATGGACCAGGTTCCGTTGTCACAGATAACCGGCCTGGAATCGTTCAGTACCAGTCCATGAAGACAATGGAGCTCCACTACAAAGCTGTGATGAACCCACACTCCTTCGTGGCCGTTAGTGATAGTTCCATTCATCACTGAGGGTATCTGACAATCGCCTGTAGGGAAGATGTTAAAGTGAACAGCTGTAGGACTTCGTAAACTCCATGGACAGACAGAAGAACCAATGAGCGAGCTTTCATTATCAAGGGCCTGCCAGCTGGTGCAGGCGTTTATGTTTCTCCACAGATGGCAGTCTTTGGTTTTCTTCAACATTTCTTGACCACAATGTGGATACGCATGAAATCTTGGGAAAATAATGCGGTTTCCCATGTGGTGGTTTCCTCATGCCTTCTACATCCACATGATGGTATTTTACGTCTACTTTTGACAGCCATTTCTGACTGTCAGGACAAATGAGTGCCCTGCTCTGCTCAGCTGCGTGATTATCTACTTATTCCGGTGGATACTAGGTCCCCAGGGCAGCGTGATCCACACCGTGGTGTGTTTCCCACTATCTACCGCTGAGAGGTGCAGTTGGGATTTTCCCTTCCTAAAATTATGGTCCATGATGACCAAATTCTCCGGTACTTTTAGAGTCTTACAAGAAAACGGTAAACTGATTAGAGAAATTAAGATGTAGGCAGTCAAGATTTTGTGGGTTCGTTATGAGAAGAAACCTGGAAAAATGTGTGACAACTAGGGCAGTCAAGATTTTTTTTGGGTTCGTTATGAGAAGAAACCTGGAAAAATGTGTGACTACTAGGACAGTCAAGATTTTTTTGGGTTCGTTATGAGAAGAAACCTGGAAAAATGTGTGACTACTAGGGCAGTCAAGATTGTTTGGGTTCGTTATGAGAAGAAACCTGGAAAAATGTGTGACAACTAGGGCAGTCAAGATTGTTTGGGTTCGTTATGAGAAGAAACCTGGAAAAATGTGTGACAACTAGGGCAGTCAAGATTGTTTGGGTTCGTTATGAGAAGAAACCTGGAAAAATGTGTGACAACTAGGGCAGTCAAGATTTTTTGGGTTCGTTATGAGAAGAAACCTGGAAAAATGTGTGACAACTAGGGCAGTCAACATTTTTTGGGTTCATTATGAGAAGAAACCTGGGAAAATGTGTGACTACTATGAAGATACGGAGGATGTGAATAAAGAGGAGGCAGAGAGGTTCTGGATGGCGTGGTCGCATGGCATGGTCGAGGAAAACACTTTGGTGATCGTTTGAGTTAGCGAAACATGACCGCCCACGCTTATCGGCATGGTACATGCAACAGATTCACAAGTATTTTTGACACTCATAGAAGAAGAAAGAAGTAGAGAGAGAGAGAGAGAGAGAGAGAGAGAGAGAAAGAGAGAGAGAGAGAGAGAGAGAGAGAGAGAGAGAGAGAGAGTACAAACGAAAAACCATACACATTGAAAGCTACAGTTACTATATCGGGATTCGAACTCTTCACCTACAAATGACAGCACTTCGCAAACATGAAAACGTGCACTTTGATGCTGAACAACTAGACACCCTGTGAAAGGTGTCTTCATTATCCAGGTCTATCATCCACATGAATCCACAACTATGGAATATGGAAAGGATTCGTATCTAACCACTGAAAAAGCACCATTGGTCTCAATTTTATATTAAACCAACACAAGTCAAATAACACACACAAATACAGATCATAATGCTGAGTAGAATATATTTACAACCATTTAAATAAGAGAAATGATTGGTCGGTTCCATGTGGTAAATGTAATACACAAATGTCAATTTTGTGAACCCTCTGAGGCCACTAAGACAGCTTAAGTATTGATGGACTCTTATAGAAGTTAAAGAAAGACATAGAGATCAATGGACACACTAAACAACTCAAATTTAAAGCTGTCGTGTCAAAACGACAATCGATCTCGAGTTTACACGTGTTCCTGCTGAACACAAGTAGGGAAAACAGAGGACATTACGAGGACTAGCCTTCATCAACAAATACACAAATCAAAATATAATCACGGGAAAAAAACACTGCAGTGACTACATTAAGGCATAAGCTCGGAAAGAGAAGAATGAAAATATGAAAAAAAAAATGAGAACAATGAAAAGAAAATTAAATATATTTAATGCGTTGTGAATTTGATTATACAAAATACACCCAAAAAAATACATGTGTTCAATGTAACATTAACTGTGTATAGAATGAACCAGAATGAAACAGTTTGTGTCTAAATGTGCAACTAAAGTAACTTACATTTTGGGGCAAATGCAGAAATTCAGACATCTGGGTACATGGATAACATCAGATGGAAGATGTATCACTAAGATAAAGAACAGAATAGGGCAAGCAAAAACTACATTCTATCAAATGAAGAACGTTGTGTACAATAAGTCATGGTTTTTGAAAGTTACAAAAAGAGTTCTTCCATGTTACATAGACTCAATGTTAACACATGGCTGCCAATCATCGACAATTAGTAAACGGGTGGAAGCCTTGGAGACGCGGTTGTATTGAAGAACCCTGAAAATTAACTAGACTCAAAATGAGCAGTCTGGACATGGTGAGGGAAGCTAAGCCACAAAGACAACTTATCACAAACATCAGAAAGAGCCAGTCATCTTTTTTTTTTTTGGCCACGTTATGATAAGACAAAAACTGGAACACATGACAACCGGAAAAATTTGCGAAAGGGATAGGGGAAAGCAGCGTGAAAAGATTCTTGACAGTCTTGTGTCATAGCACAGAAATGAGGCAACAAACGAATTTATATATGCCATCTGAGATCGCAATCTGTGGAGAGACATTTTGAGGATAATGACAATGAACTAGAGACATAAATGTGTTCAGTTTAAAATGAACTTATTTAGAATATGTGAAGGAAAGTTTAAATGTTTATTGATGAACATTTGATAAGTAACGTGACATAGAGGTACCTACAGGTGAATGTATATTGTAATAACTCCTACCTAAACACTGGGGCACTCCGTGCGACCATTGTCCGTTTTGCTGGCACTGAGTTGAGTAATAAATACCGTACAACTTTGTTTTGGTGTTACATCTGTCAAAACAAAGAATAAAGTTGAATCTGTCAAAATAAATATAAAGTTACATTTATCAAAATAAACAAAGTTACAGAATAAATTTACATCCGCCAAAATAAGGAATACAGTTGAATGTGTCAAAGCAATGTATAAAGTTACATCTGTCAAAACAAAGAATAAAGTAACATCTGTCCCCCCCCCCCCCCCCCCAAAAAAAAAGTCGCTTAAAAGTCGACAGGGTCGACTTCATTGCACCGGGTTTTATCCCATATGGCTCGGTCTCTTTCCGCAGCGCGGAAAGCGTCGCACCAAGCATGAGCTCCGTAGCTTTAGCGACGACCCACGGGAGTCTCCGAAAAATTTAACTCGTGAACCGAAGGACGCGGCCCGGAATCGAACCCACAACCTTCGGAGCCCGTGTCGAACGGCTTGATCACTTCGCCACAGAGACTCCCCTGTCAAAGCAAACACAGAATAAAGTCACATCTGCCAAGCAAGCAGAATAAAATGAATATCAAAACAAACAGAATAAAATGACATCTGTGAAAACAAACAGAATAAAATGACAACCGTCAAAACAAACAGAATAAAATGACATCTGTCAAAACAAACAGAATACATTGACATCTGTCAAAACAAACAAAATAAAATGGCATCTGTCAAAACACCGCTGGCGCCATGGCGAAGGAGTAACGGAGGCAGTTCGTAATCCCGCATACCGCTTTCGAAACATAGATGCGCGCAATTTGGCAGCAGACCGCCTTGGGTACGTTTTTCTTACAAAGGTATGAGTGCCGGTCGTTCAGAAAGCAATTTCAAACTACCCAACGTAAACTTGGCAAGAAATCACAGCCAAATAATACTGGAGTGGACTGCAACGTCCTGTAAAAGATATCCAATTAACGTGTCGAAAGACTGAATAACAACACATTGAATTACAAAAGAATTGCACAGAACAATCTTATATTGATCTGTGCATCTTGGAATGCAATTCACAGTATTCCTTTAAAATACTGGGGAAAAAAAAATATTACATCTATCGAGCACCAATCTGGCGACTAAGGTAATTTGCCATTGCCAGATTTGTGTTCGATAGATGTAATAATCTTCGGGTTTTCGATCCGAGAGGTTTACTTCAGGGTGTAAGCGCCTACTAATGCTTTTTTGTGAGTCGGTTCAACTCTCGCGGTAATCGTCCCGAGTGCCACGGTTAATCTGTGCCCCTCGATGAACTAACGTGAGCACAATTTGGCTACTTTCACAATCAAAATTCACAAAGAATAAAGTTGCATCCGTCAGACAAACAAGGAATAAAGCTTTATTCTGTCGTGGCTAACATAATGACATTACACCTGTCAAGACTAACAGAATGAATAAAGTTACATCTGTTAGACAAACAAAAAATAAAGTTACATCTGTCAGACAAACAAAGAATAATGTTACATCTGTGAAAACGGACAAAGCATGAAGTTACATCTGTCGAAACAAACATAAAAAGTTACATCTATCGAAGCAAACATAAAAAGTTACATCTGTCGAAACAAACATAACGAATAATGTAACACCTGTCCAAAAAAAAAAAAAAGAATAAAGTTACATCAGTCAAATAAACATAAAGAATAAAGTTACATCTGTCAAAACAAACACAGAATAAAGTTACATCTGTCAAAACAAATAAAAAATAAAGTTACATCCATCAAAACAAACAAAGAATAAAGTTTCATCTGTCAAAACAGAAAGAATAAAGTTACATCTGTCAACCATCGACAACCCGAAGTTTGTGATGGCAAATCATCTTGCCACTAGATCGTGGTTAAATAGATGTAATATTATTATCTCAATATAAGTATTATATTTGAATTAAATACTGTGAATTGCATTCCTGGTTGAATCGATCAATTATAAGATGTAAGATTGTTCTGTGCAGTACTTTCGTAATTCAATGTGTTGATAGTGTTTCGAGAAGCTATAAATAGAAAGTAGAAATATGATAGTATTTTTACCTGAAGAAAATGACAGATCCCACTCTCGTACTGTGTCCGTCAAGATGGCCATTCCACAATGGTCCCGGAAATCCACAGTTTATTTCTAGATAAGTTTAAAATTATTAATAGAAAACCATAAACAAAACGTTGCACGATTTATTGACAGGGCTCACATTTCGCTGCATCTCGTCAGGTTCATGCTACAGAGTTATACCGGGTGTTTGCAAAGTCTCACTACCCTTTGTATGTAGAACAAATCTGAAGAATGAAGTACATGATGTCACCAGAATATTTGCCTTACATTCCATCGTAAAGCAATATGCAGCGAATGATTGTCGTCTGCTGGAGTAATTATTTCCACTCCAAACAAAATGGTGTGATCAATGGAAGAAAGAATATTTTTCAAATATTTTTACATACAAAGTGTAGTGAGACTTTACAAACACCCCGTATATCACAAACGGATAAACAGAAAGTACTTTGGCCGAAATACTAAGTACATAGTATGCAACTGGCCAGATGCAGCGAATTATGCCTGGTTAGAAGTCGTCCAATAATTTGTTTATAACATCCGTGTTTAATTTCACTAATAGAATACATTGTTTTAAAATTATTAATAGTCAATATAGTAGCAGAGGCAATGTAGTTATATTTAAAAAAAAAAGACTGATAAGAACCAGTGGCGTCACTGGGGTTGGTGTCACCCAGTGCGGTAAATTCTTGGTGTCACCCCTCTAGACTTTCACCATGGTCTTCTTCCGAGTGTTCCTGTACCATATATAATCGAATATAGTAATGTTTGTAAAATAAGTTAATAAGGACTTAAGAAAGAAAACAAATTGAACAATATAACTTCAATACTTCAGGTAAAACATAAATAAAGAACTTCGACAAACTCGGAGAAAGTTAAATTTTTGTTATTTAACATTAACATTTCTAAAATTAACAATGAACGGTTATGAAACCCGACTAGACAGATCTATGTCTGCTTTGTGAAATTTGCAATTTTTTTATTTTGGTGTCACCCCTTGATGGTGTCACCCGGTGCGGCCCGCACCCCCCGCACCCCCCTAGTGACGCCCCTGATAAGAACACCGTGGAGTGAAAGAAATAGCAATGAAGGTATCATGCAAGAAGTTAACTCACAAAGAGAACTTGTTACTCGTATCAGAAGTCGAGAGTCCTCATTCTTTGGGCATGCCATGAGAGGAGGAAAGTTGGAGTATGTAGTAACAACAAGAGTATTAGATATAAGTCTTATGAGAGAAGATACCAGGCAAGAGAAGCAATGGAAGACAGAGGCAGGTCTGTGAGGAGACGGTGAACGGCTGGGCAGGAAGTGGCAGTACACGTAACATAACATTCATGGAACTATCAGAAGACAGAGAGGAATGCAGAATTGTGGTCTCTGATTGTTGTTTCAGATGAGGCACTTGAAGAGGAGAAGAAGGAGAAGTTGGGGAGGAGGATAAAAAGAAAAAAGAAGAGGAGGTAGAGTTATTCTTGGTTGGTTGAGTTATGCGTTTTTCCTTATCTGTATAACTGTCCATGGCTGGTTAAATTCTGCAGCTACATTTTTCTACAGGGGAAGTAGCCAGTTCCATGCTAACCCTCCTGTGTCGACTCTTACGGCATGTATGGTAGCTTACAGTTTAACTATTTCCTTCACTTAAGAGCCTCATTAATACACGAGCTTCATGATTTCATTGTTATTTTAAACCATTGTATCAAGGACGGGATCGCCTAAGGTAGTTGCTGTCAGCAAAACGATGCTAACCTCTTTATTGCCCCGTAGACATCTCTGATATCAGCTGTATTCGACCGGGTGGACACCAGTGTAGTCCATCATGACCTCGGTGGCGAAGGAGTAACGAATAAAATTCATAATCCCGCATACCGCGTTCGAAACACAGTTGCAGGCTGTTTGGCAGCATACCGTCTTGCATTGATTTCCATACAAAGGTATAAGTGTGGGTCATTCAGAAAGCAATGGCAAACTACTGAACGTAAACTTGCCCAGGAGTCACAAACAGACAACAAATGCTGGATCTGACTGCGACGTGACATCCTGTAAAAGATATTTAACTAATAATCACATATTTTTTTTTTTTTAATGTTTGGTTATAGTATTCACAAAAATCCTTAACCAAGTGGATAATTTTAGATACCTAGGGGCATTTATAACATCAGATGGAAGATTTACAACAGAGATTAGGAGCAGAATAGGGCAGGCAAAAGCCGCATTTCAGAAAATGATGAGTATCTTGTGCAATAAGTCACTATCATTGAATGTAAGAAAGAGAGTGCTGAAATGCTATGTAGAACCAGTTTTGCTGTATGGCAGTGAATCTTGGAATGTAAATGAACAAAGTAAGAAGAAATTAGAAGCAACAGAGATGTGGTTCCTGAGACGAATGTTGCGAATTCCTTGGACTGCCAGAGTAACTAACGATGACTGCCTGAAGCAGGCTAATGAAACTAGAACATTATATACAACAATAAGACAGAGACAAACATCTTTCTTCGGTCACGTGATGAGAAGAGAGGCATTGGAGAACATCGTGCCAAGTGGAAAGATCGAGGGGAAGAGAGGCAGAGGCAGACCAAGAGAAATGATGCTGGATGGATTGAGAAGGTGGCATGGAGGAATATCAGCATAAGAGTTGATCCAGAGGACCAAGGACCGAGATCTGTGGAGAGCCATGATCGCCTACGCTGGCTGGCACGGCACTTGATGATGATGATAGTATTCACATCTTTGGATCCTCACCTATGCTAATAGATTTCGAGCACTGTAATGAGGTTCTCCTTATATATTCTGTGACATTTGTGAAGATATCCTTGTGAAATACGAATGAGACCACACAAACCAAACCATAAGAGAAAGACAGCTCGTGAAGGAATGCATCCCGCACTTTAGCGGCAGCAAATGGCACTAATCCACAATCTACCTTGTATCATCTACTTTCATGGCGATGTATGAAGCACATCCATAACATGCCCTACAGCACAAACGGTCATGACAGCAGATGACACAAATCGAGAACCGACACTGCATCAAACACTTCGAAGGGAGCAGATGACCGTCATCCATAACTTTCCATCGCGTTCTCCTATGGCAGCTGATGACACAAATCTATAACCGGCACTACATAACATACCATAAAGGCAGTAGATGAAGCATATCCATAACCTGCCCAGCATTACCTACCTCCTTGGAAGCAGATGACTCATCCCTAACCTGCGCTGTGTCACAAACTTTCATAACAGCAGATGGCACAAATCTATAACCGACATTACATCAAGTCAGGTTTTTATCAGATATCACTGAGCTATAGTAATAATAGACGGTACTACCTGCTTTCTATTAGCGCCGAATGTTGGGTGGCGCTCACCAAACTCGGCACCCCACGTTGTGCCAACTACTTCGGGCGGAGGAGCGCAACTGGGAGGATACAAACCTTATCCTAGTGCGAGAAAATGCAACTTAAAGAGTAAATGTTATGGCAGGGCAAACCAAGCCCTAAGCCTTGATTGGCAGCTGGTCTAGGATCGAAGCTCCGACAGGCGGAAGAGTTAGAGCATTGCTTTTCTGATTCAGCAGCTTGTTCCAGATGTATGTGTGTTGCGTTTCCTCTGAAGTAAACTAGACTGGCCGAGAGGGAGAGAGAGATCATGCTGCATGGGAAACACATGGTCTCTACAAATCAGCTCAGGCTTTGTACTGTTAAGATGTATAACATTTGCAACCGCCATGGGTTGCAGTTGTTGTGTCTTGTTAGAAGTACAATGTAACAAACTATCGTCTGTTTCCAAGGCACTTCCAAGGCAACAGATGATTCTCATCCATAAACTTCTCTGCATGACCCATTTACAAGACAGTAGATGACATTCATCTATCAACCGCCCTGTATTGCTGTCTTCAATGACAGCAGATGACACTCATCTATCACCTGCCCTGTATTACCGTCTTCAATGACAGCAGATGACACTCATCTATCACCTGCCCTGTATTACCGTCTTCAATGACAGCAGCTGACACTTATCTATCACCCGCCCTGTATTACCGTCTTCAATGACAGCAGATGACACTTATCTATCACCCGCCCTGTTTTATCGTCTTCAATGACAGCAGATGACACTGATCCATCACCCGCCCAGTATTGCAGGTTTCCATGACAGCAGATGACACTTATCCATCATCCGCCCTGTATTGCCGTCTTCAATGACAGCAGATGACACCCATCCATCACCTACATCACATTACATACGTCTTTGGCAGCAGAGGACATTCATCCATAAACAACCCTGCATCATCTACTTCTTTGGCAGCAAAAGACATTCATCCATAAACAACCCTGGATTATCTACTTCTTTGGCAGCAGAAGACATTCATCCATAAACAACCCTGGATCATCTACATCTTTGGCAGCAGAAGACATTCATCCATAAACAGCCCTGGATCATCTACATCTTTGGCAGCAGAAGACATTCATCCATAAACAACCCTGGATCACCTACTTCTTTGGCAGAAGAAGACATTCATCCATAAACAACCCTGGATCATCTACTTTCTTGGCAGCAGAAGACATTCATCCATAAACAACCCTGGATCATCTACTTCTTTGGCAGCAGAAGACATTCATCCATAAACAACCCTGGATCATCTACTTCTTTGGCAGCAGAAGACATTCATCCATAAACAGCCCTGGATCATCTACTTCTTTGGCAGCAGAAGACATTCATCCAAAAACCGCCCTGGATCCATCTACTTCTTTGGCAGCAGAAGACATTCATCCATAAACAACCCTGGATCATCTACTTCTTTGGCAGCAGAAGACATTCATCCATAAACAACCCTGGATCATCTACTTCTTTGGCAGCAGAAGACATTCATCCATAAACAACCCTGGATCACCTACTTCTTTGGCAGCAGAAGACATTCATCCATAAACAACCCTGGATCATCTACTTTCTTGGCAGCAGAAGACATTCATCCATAAACAACCCTGGATCATCTACTTCTTTGGCAGCAGAAGACATTCATCCATAAACAACCCTGGATCATCTACTTCTTTGGCAGCAGAAGACATTCATCCATAAACAGCCCTGGATCATCTACTTCTTTGGCAGCAGAAGACATTCATCCAAAAACAGCCCTGGATCCATCTACTTCTTTGGCAGCAGAAGACATTCATCCATAAACAACCCTGGATCATCTACTTCTTTGGCAGCAGAAGACATTCATCCATAAACAACCCTGGATCATCTACTTCTTTGGCAGCAGAAGACATTCATCCATAAACAACCCTGGATCACCTACTTCTTTGGCAGCAGAAGACATTCATCCATAAACAGCCCTGGATCATCTACTTCTTTGGCAACAGAAGACGTTCATCCATAAACAGCCCTGGATCATCTACTTCTTTGGCAGCAGATGGCATTCATCCGTGCCCAGTCCAGAATCATCTACTTATGTGGCAGCAGATGGCATTCGCCCATAAACGTATGCTACGTAAACGTACTTTTACCTACTTCATTGGCAACAGATGGGACACATCTGATCATATCCTGGAACACAGTACACAACAACACAGAAACACCAGAACTCTTTGAATACACCAACTATACCTTCACAGAGTGTTTCGTGACCACTCCATGTGCCATCAGCTTGACAGGCCCTCTCTATAGACCCAACCAACCTGTAGTCGCTGTTGCAAACAAACCGTACCACAGCCCCGTAGTCCTTCCCTGACCCGATCATCGTCCCATGAACAGGAGGCCCAAGCGCGTCGCAATTTACGGCTGCAACAGGCAGTTAACAATCTGGTAATAAACTAATAAAAACTGGAACATGTTGTGACAATCGGACAGATTTAAAAAAAAAATAGAATAACTGTATCAACCAGCAAACCAACCAATCCCCCAACCAACCAATCCCCCAACCAACCAATCACCCAAACAACCAATCACTCAACGAATCAACCAACCACCTAAGCAACCAATCACTCAATGAACTAATCAACAACAAAACCAACCAATCACTCAACGAACCAATCAACCACCAAACCAACCAACAAATCACACAACGAACCAATCAATCACCAAACCAGCCAACCACCAAACCAGCCAACCCCAAACCAACCACCAAACCAACAAATCACCCAACCAGTCAATCACCTAATCAACCAACTACCAAACCAACCAAACAACCAACCAACCAACCAACCAACCAACCAACTACCCAACCAACCAACCAACCAACCAACCAACCAATTACCGAACCAACCACCCAATCAACCAACCAACCACCCAGCCAACCAACCAATCAACCACCAAACCAAAAAATAACCCAACCAGTCAATCACCTAACCAACCTACTACCAAACCAACCAACCAACCAACCAACCAGTCAACCACCAAACCAACCACCTAACCAGTCAACCAGCAATCAACTAAAACAAGCTACACTGCAAACAAAATCCTCAACTGATCATCCATCTAAGCACCCACACAACCAACTATCCACCCTATCAACCAACTAACCAACCACCAAACTAACTAAACAACCAACCACCCGCTCTACCAACCGAGTAACCAAGCACATAGCCACCAACCCTTCATCTCGCCCCACCAAAGACAACCAACCAAACAACCAACCCTAAGGATTGCACATGAGCTATAACGACGACAACACCAGGTACGCACGTTTACATTCTGGCAATGATCCTGACCAGTCTCCATCGGCCTGACATTCTCTGTACGGCGACATTCCTTGCAGTTCGAATCCTTCATTACAATGATAGGTCACCCTGGTCGGGTATGTAAATCTGTACCCCGGGTCACGCCATCCATTATTTATCTCACCAGGGGCGCCACAGTCGCGAGCTGGGGAAAGAGGACAAACTAATGATCTCAGAGAAAATGGACATTCATTATCATCATGTACCTTGCCGATAAGCGTGGGCGGTCATGTTTCGCCATCTCACACGATCACCAGAGTCGTGTATCAGCTCCGTGTTCTTGTCTCGACCATGCCATGCGGTCAAACCATCCGGAAATTTACTTATCTGCTTTCTTCTTTTTCTTATCCCCTCAGTCTTGCCAGTTGTCACCAAAATCTCTAGTTTATTTCTTCACATAATGTGTCAATAGAAAAAGAAAGTTGGGTGTGTGCATCTAATTTCTCTAATCAGTTTAAGATTTTCATTTGTTTCTTGTAAGACCTGCTCATTAGTTTTGCTGTCTATCTATTGTATTCTTTGCATGTTACTCAGAAACCACATTTCTATTGCCATTAGATGTTTTTCAGCTTGTCTACTCATTGTCCACACTTTACATCCATACAAAAGTATAGTTAGTTAGTCGACAGATCATCCTCATTGCACATCGAACCATTCAGTCCATAAGTGCTCGGATCCCCTCCTCAATAAATCCCGCTGCGTGTAGCAACTGACGACACCAGTTATGTGTTGGTTTATTAATCTACTTTGGCTTCCTGCGTAGTGTTCTTGTTTGGCCACACCTCTTTTAATTTGCTGGTTATAGATTCACAGTCATCACTTGGTTCTCGCTAAAGTCTTACTTTTCGTAGAGCATTCAGAATGTCAGCCTGGTTCATGGCTCGTCCGCCTTCCACAGTAGTCTTACCTGCTCATATCCTCGTACACCCGCATGCCCTGGCACGAAAATGAACTAATCTTTGCCAGTCGAGACCTCTCCAGAGACAGCAGGCACTCTCTTCGGATCCACCCCATATTTATCTTCTTGAGCATGCTCATTGAGTCATTAAGGAAATATGCCGTAGTGAATGTCTGTGTTTCGAGCACTGTTATTGCTTTACTTACTGCCATGACTCCCATAGTCAGGCTATTTGTGGTCACAGCAAAAGCACCAGAATCTTCCTTCACAATTCTCCCTCCGGCCTGAGCCGTAAAAGCCCATGAACTTCTCACCCGTCGAACGATCGACCCATCTGTGTAGATGACAGCATCACCCTCCAAAGAATTCTCGAAGATCAAAGCCTGTGCGACTGCCTCCACAGCAGCCAGATTTTCTTGTCTGCATTTTTTGTCTAGTTGGATGCAAACTGAAAAGGACGCGCAGAAATCTGTTGGCATTCGTACCCAATCCTCGCCAGGTTCTAAGTCATCAAGTGAACAAGACGAATGTCTTAGGCTTGAACCATCCACGACTTTCCTCTTTTTAACCTGCTGCCTTCTTAATTTCAGTGTAGTGGATGTTGAGTGTCTGCGTTGACTCTGAGATAGGCACGTGCTCTGCAAATTTCTTTTCTGTCCCCAGTGGTTGGAAAATCAAGAAGGTGGCGCACCGCCTTGCATACTGTATCTATTGTACATCCAAGAATAATACGCACAGCTTCGTTCTGTATCCTTTCCATCTGCTTACGGCTGATAGTAAGGATCGCCATCGCATACTCCAAAACAGAAATGACCAGACCCTCGTAAAGGAAACATAGATGGCGCTGCTCACAATTTTCCGCCGCCATCACCCGCAGCGCAGCCAAACCTCGCTTGGTCTTTGTTATCTCCTGGTCTATGTGCTCATGATAAGTAAGACTTCGATCAAAAGGTATCCCCAGGTAGTTCATTGCCTGCGTTCTTTCCACCACCTCTGAACCCAGATTTACAGTTGGTGTTGGAGTGTTGACAATATGGTTATTAAAAGAGAACCATATCACCGCTGCCTTAGTTGGGTTGACCATTGCCTCAGATTCCACACACCAAGTGCTTATGCGATTTAGTTCCACAGCAACTCGATCTCTGTACTTACTCTGACGATACACCAACACATCGTCAGCATACGACAATGTCCTCCCCGGCCCTTTGATCTGCTCGCCGGTAATTCTCACAGTGTAGGCGTTGAACAGCATGAGAGATAATGGTGATCCCTGTGGCAGGTCCGGATATATTTTTGTTGGTTCAGAGGTCCAACTGCAACATCTAAACACTACTTTCCGTTGGAGGAGAGATGCGGCGATCCAACTACAGAGGAATGGACTTATCTTGAGTTTAAGAAGCGGAAACATTAAGAAATCCAATGGTACTCTGTTGTACGCATCCCCAGGATTAATCGCCGCAGCACACGTTTCAAAGCCTGAGTGGAAACCTTCATAGGCATCATGGGCAAAAACTGCTGCATTGGTCCAGGTTTCTCTGTTTGGACGGTACCCTCCAATGGTAGGTGGGAAAACACATTGCCTCTCTAGCTGACTTGATATTTTCATTGCAATTAACTTCTCCAGCAGCTTGCCTATTGCATTTTGCATGGTTATTACCCGATGTCCCTGAATTTTTGTGTGGTCTTTGTCAGGCTTCGGCAAGGAAATCAGATAGCTGTGTAACCACTCTTCCTTGATGCTAGCACTCCCTATGCTGTTGTTGTACTTGTCTGCTAGTTCCTCTAGCTCGCTGTCGTTACACATACTGATGTCGTCATACCTTATACCATCTGGCCCTGGTGCGCTGTTTCGTGTTCCTCGAAGCACAGCCCTGATCTCTTTCACTGTCACTGTGTCTTCATTTGCAATGTTCTGGGCCTTACACCTATCTGAGGTAATCGCTTTGGCAAAATTTCGGCCTCTCATGTTTGTTTGGTTGCTCTGCTCTAGATAGCGTTCAAAGAGGGCTTTGCCCTTATTCTCGTCAGACCTCTGCCAGATAAGGTCAGCATTTTGGAAGTCAAGAACGCTCTTACTCTTGACTACCCCATTCATACTTTTATGTAGTCGCCAGAACAATTTCAGTGACTTGTCTGTGCTTATTCTTTGACATTATTCTCACTACTTTTCACTTTTAACCACTTTAACCAGGTGTTTGAAATAGCTAACTTTTGTGTCCATCTCTCTTTCCAACTGCACGATAAGACTAGGATGGGCAACTCTGTTCTTCATGGCGTTTTGCCATTTCCTTACAGCACCACGCTTATCCATCCAGGCCTTTTTCACCTCACAATTCCACCAAGGTGGCTGCTCCAAGCTTTTTTTCCTACCATGATGATTCCTGCGCTTATCGCGCCTGATTTTACTCACAACATCTTGCTCTGAACTGTCACATACAAAAGTATAGGTCCTATGTAGCACTTCAGCATTCTTTTTCTCGTAGCAACTGGGATCTTTTCATTGGTCAGTAAGTTTTCGATCTTGCATTCTTGTTCTAATCTCTTCAAGGAGCCTCCCATCAGATGTTTTGAGCTAGTTGTACCGATGCACTTGTTTAACAATATTACCATGTACCAGTATATCACACTGTCTATGGAAAGAGAACAGAAACTAATGACCTCAGAGTATATTAATGTTGTGCTTGTTAATATGGTTTGTAAAGCTATGAATTTTGCTTACTTAATGCAAAATGTTTGTTATATCTGTTTGTTGTTTACCATGAAAGTGACTCGAACTCGTCTTCCTGTTTCTCTCTTTCCCATTCAGATCCCATCGTTAATGTCTCTAAAACATGCTCTAGTTAATTTCTTCTTCAAACTCATCTTCTCATTCATCGTCTTCTTTTACGTCTTTTTTATTTTCCTCGTCCGCATTCAGAGTTCTCCGGGAATTATCTCTAATAGATTAAGTCGTTAACTTCTTCCTATTCTTTCATTTCCTCATATTCCCACGCCACTCCCTGCTCTTCCTCCAACACTTCCCCCACCCCCATCTCCTCCTCCTCCTCCATCTCCTCAGTCCTCATTTGCTCCTCTTCATCCATCTCCTCCTCCTCCTCCTTCATCTTCTTCTTCCTCCTCCTCTTCCCCCTCTTCTTCTTATTCTTCAAGTTGTTGATGTTCTTCCTCCCCCTCCTCCCATCTTCCAGTGGAGCATTGACATTGAAGAAAATCTCCCCATCCTGTGCGGACTTGTTCATGATTGGCTGAATTTTACAGCAACAGTTTTCTACAGTGTGAGTAAACCCCCCCCCCCCCCCCCCACACACACACACACACATTCTGTCACCCTGTCAGTTTTAAATATCTAAGTTCACTGCAAACGTCGATATCAAAATAATAGAAATTAAAAGGAAAACAAGCAATACCCCACAAAACGAAAGCAATTAGAACTGTTATCTACGAGGGGCTTCAAATGAAAACCTTAAAAGTGTAGAAAGTACAATAACCATGCCATTGTTTTGTAACCTGTCAATGTGGTTGCAAGGATGTCAAGGGTGTTTCGCACGTGACATCACAATGCAGACGAACACGGTGGCTCTTTATAAGGACAATATATAGATGGCCATCCCCACTTTTGACATGCACCAAAGAGGAGCAGCATACTCTTATCCGTTTTTTTTTTAAAAATCAGTGAAGGGGTGAAACCTATAGAAATTCATTGGCGAATGAAGGTTCAGTATGGTGATGCATGTCTGTCAGGCTAGCAAGTTTATCAGTGGAGCAGGCAGTTTCAAAACGGCGTGACTTCTGTGACAGACTGTTCACGACAGGGTCAGGCACACCAAGTAGTGTCCAAAGAGTCGATATTTCTATAGGAATCCAAACACTTTATCAACGCTGGAGGACTTGCATTGAACGCAGTGGTGACTACATCGAAAAATGATACATTTGTTCTTTGCTTTTTCAGAATATATTCACCTCAAAACAAAACAAAACAAAATAAAAAAATAAACACAGTTAAGATATTCATTTGAATCCCCCTCCTATTTAAGCAGACAGAACAACAAAAGTAAGAGTGCTATGAACATACGTATGCCCTGAGTAACATGTGGCTAACTTGGTTATTTAAGAGATCGACTGGAAAGTACATATGCACATTTGAACAAACGTAATACAGAAGAGCCGGTCTCTCTGGCTGAGGGGTTACAACACTTTCTCCGTAATCCCGTTTTATCACGCAGAGAGAACTGGGAGCGGTTCGACCCCCGCTGGTGACTTGCGAGATAACTGAGCCGGCCGCTCAGAAAGCAATGGCAAACTACTGAGCGTAATCTTGCCAAGAAATCAACATACAGCTGAAAGATGCTGATGTTGACAGCGATGTCCTGTAAAGGATATGCAAAACAACAATACAGAAGAATACGAATCATTCTGTTAGTTGCATATCATTTACAGGACGCCGCAGTCATCCCAGCATTCTTTGGCTGTTTGTGATTTCTGGGGAAGTTTACGTTCTGTAGCATGCTATCGCTTTCTGAACGACCGACACTCATACCATTTTATGAAAACAGTGCAAGACAGTCTGCTTCCAAATCGCCTGCAGTTATATTTCGAAAGGTGTTATGTGGGATGATGATTTGCGTTCGCACTACATCGCCACAGCAGCTGTACATTGGATTTAGAATTAATTTAATGAAAAACAGAACAAAGACAACAGCCCAAACAGAACCCAAATATTGAAGAAGGCTTGGTATTCATACAAACACAATTGAAGAAATTGAAGTATCTTGGCACGTAAACAGACATGAATGTATACAAAAGTTAACAGTTTCAGTTTTTTCCCCCCACGTTTCCATCCTGTTTCAGGATATTGCGGTCAACACCAGCATCTTTCAGTTTTTTTCCCCTGCGTTTCCATCCTGTTTCAGGATATTGCGGTCAACACCAGCATCTTTCAGCTGTATGTTGATTCCTAGGTTAGATTACGCTCATCAGCACGCCACGACTTTCTGAGCGACAGGCTCCATACTCTCATAAGTCTCTGGCGCGACTCGAACCGCTTCCAATTCGTGTGCGCTCACGTCAACCACGAGACGTATTCGGGGTTACGGAGAAAGCTGCTAACTTCACGGCCAGGGAGACGGCAAACAGTTTCAGTGACAACCAAAAAGTAAGCTTGGACAAACAAGAAAAAGAATGAAGGACGGAAAAAGAGAAGATGGGGTGGGCCACAATTATGACTGTAAAGTTGGTAATATTGTAGTAGACTTGTTGTATTATAAAGCAATGACAACATTTCAGCAATATATAAACTCATGGCAGATACAAAAAGTCGCTCTTAATTAGTTAATTATGGGGGGAGGAGTACTGTGGAAGCGAATAATAGGAAGATAATTAGTTAATTATGGAGGGAGGTGCACTGTGGAAGAGAATAATAGGAAGATAATTAGTTAATTATGGAGGGAGGAGTACTGTGGAAGCGAATAATAGGAAGATAATTAGTTAATTATGGAGGGAGGAGTACTGTGGAAGCGAATAATAGGAAGATAATTAGTTAATTATGGAGGGAGGAGTACTGTGGAAGCGAATAATAGGAAGATAATTAGTTAATTATGGAGGGAGGAGTACCGTGGAAGCGAATAATAGCAAGATAATTAGTTAATTATGAAGGGAGGAGTACTGTGGAAGCGAATAATAGGAAGATAATTAGTTAATTATGAAGGGAGGTGTACTGTGGAAGCGAATAATAGGAAGATAATTAGTTAATTATGGAGGAAGGAGTACTGTGGAAGCGAATAATAGGAAGATAATTAGTTAATTATGGAGGGAGGTGCACTGTGGAAGCGAATAATAGGAAGATAATTAGTTAATTATGGAGGGAGGAGTACTGTGGAAGCGAATAATAGGAAGATAATTAGTTAATTATGGAGGGAGGAGTACTGTGGAAGCGAATAATAGGAAGATAATTAGTTAATTATGGAGGGAGGTGCACTGTGGAAGCGAATAATAGGAAAACAAGGCAGATGGATTCCAGTTGTGACAAACAATTCACACATGACACAAGCACAAACAGGACCTCAGGCGTAACAGTAGAGAGACATTTTGAAAGACTATTCCTGATGTGTGCTGGATGTGGCGGATGATCTCCAGATGAGTGTATCGACGCGGGACATCTGGCTTATGACCGAGTTTTCCGTAATGTTGTTATGAAAACGAGGTTTTGCAAAGGGAATGCCACTAAATGAATGGATTAATTCCACATTAAGTTTGATTTAAACGTTGACGTCTCGTTCAGAAAGCTATGGCAAACTACTGAACGTAGAATTGCCAGGAACATTAATCTGAGGTTGATCGAAGTCTGCAAAGAACATGCATCATTTTATATGAATAATTTGGGGACAGATTTGCACGGAACAAACCACTACGTTATGATGGTTCTAGCAGTTTATTCTCTGTTAAATAATTGATCACTGCATCGATCCATTCCTCTCAACGCCTTTCCATTCATCAATATGCTCATCGTCGTATGTGTTCGTCTCTCTATTTATATGCTATGTATTAGACAGTTTATCCATATGATATTTGTCCGCCTGCCTATTTATATGATATTTGTGCACCGGCCTATTTTTATATTTGACTGTATGTTTATTTATATGGTGTTTTTCCGTCTATCTATTTGTATACTATTTGTCCGCCTGTCTATTTAAATATTTGTCCTTATGTTTATTTTTATGATATTTGTCCGTAAGTTTATTTATATGATTTTTATCCGTCTGTCTATTTATATGATATTAATCCGTCTCTCCATTTATACGGTATTTATCCGTCTCTCTATTTATATCATATTTGTCCGCCTCTCTATTTATATATTTGTCCGCCTGTCTATTTATATCATATTTGTCCACCTGTCTATTTATATCATGTTTGTCCGCCTGTCTACTTATATCATATTTTTCCACCTCTCTGTTTATATAATATGACTCCGTCTCTCTATCTATATGAGATTTGTCCGACTGGCTATTTATCTGTATGTCTAATGTGTCTCGGAGCCGCTCCACTGCCAACCCAGTGGTCAATGGTTCGATCACCAACCGGACATTTCGGAATTTCTAAAAGTGAGCGAGCTCCCAGAACGACCCACCCCAACATCTTCATTCGGGCATCAGTCTCCTCCGATAGAACACATAAGGAGTAATCAACACAGTGCACGAAATCTAGTTACACTGGTTATTACCCAAATGTGTTTTTCCCAGGATCACACATACGTTAACATTTCTTTTATGAGTAGGTTTTTTTTGAATTTTGAATTTTATTCAGATGAAATTTTAACACGCCAACAGCGTACAACGATTGCCATAGTTTTTGCTTTTTATTTTCAAAATGGCCGAACGTCCAATTTAGAATCATGGGAAAGTACACCATCCCTTTCTTGTGTGTGGGTGTGTGTGTGTGTGTAGAGGGGTGTGTGTGTGGGTGTGTGGGTGTGTGCGTGTGAGTTTGTGTGCGTGGGTGTGGGTGTGCGTGTGTGTATGTGTGTGTTTGCTCATGTGTATGCGTGGGTGTGCGTGTGTGTGCGTGAGTGGGTGCGTGTTTGTGTGGGTGTATGTGTGCGTGTGTGTGTGTGTGTTTGTGTGTGCGCGCCGGCGACATAAAACCAGACCGTTCTGGATGCAGACATCTATACTTACCCATACTCGAGTAGGACAACAGCCTAATCGAGACAAGAAATACGGTGCCGAAGACGGAAGCAACCAGCGGCAACCAGAGATGAGGCAACCAGAGAGGAGGCAACCAGCGAGGAGGCAACCAGCGGTAAGTAGAGAGGAGACAACCAGTGAGGAGATAACCAGAGAGGAGACAACCAGTGAGGAGATAACCAGAGAGGAGACAACCAGTGAGGAAATAACCAGAGAGGAGACAACCAGTGAGGAGATAACCAGAGAGGAGACAACCAGTGAGGAGATAACCAGAGAGGAGAAACCAGCAAGGCGATAACCAGAGAGGAGACAACCAGTGAGGAGATAACCAGAGAGGAGACAACCAGTGAGGAGATAACCAGAGAGGAGAAACCAGCAAGGCGATAACCAGAGAGGAGACAACCAGTGAGGAGATAACCAGAGAGGAGACAACCAGTGAGGAGATAACCAGAGAGGAGACAACCAGCGAGGAGATAACCAGAGAGAAGACAACCAGTGAGGAGATAACCAGAGAGGAGACAACCAGTGACGAGATAACCAGAGAGGAGACAACCAGTGAGGAGATAACCAGAGAGGAGAAACCAGCAAGGCGATAACCAGTGAGGAGGCACACCACAGCAATAAAAATATCATGCACACATGCAATGGACAAACGTAAGAAGAAGTAATTTGTGTTTTAAAATTTAGTTTCATATCTTTTACATGACGTCGATGTCAACCCAGCATTTTTTTTCTGTTGCGATTTTTTCACAAGTGTACATTCAGTAGTTTGCCATTAGTGTTTAAACGACCAGCACTCATACCATCGCATGAAAACCAACTCAAAGCGGTCTACTGCCAAATCGTCCCGCAGGTGTGTTTCGAACGCGGTTTGTAGGATTAAGAATGCCATTCGTAACTACTTCATCACAGAGCAGGCAGGCTAACTTCACGTTAACCGTTGTACAGGGTGTTATTTTAATGACTGGAGATTTTGAAAATATTGCTGGTTCAAGTTTTGTATTCACCCTCTGTAAAGTTCATGCAAAATAATAGGTAAATACAAAACTTGGACAGGCAGTATTTTCAAAAAAACTGCAGTCATTAAAAATACACCATGAACTACTGTGCAGACGGAAAGGTGTAAATAACTCAGCATTGCGCACATTTTAACAACATCCGGAAGAGAGAGAAGAAGCAGCAGAATTAGAAACCTTGTCATGTCCAAATGATGTGGATCGTACTTGACACTGATGTAAGCCAGAACGTTATCTTTTCTCATAATCGGCGGGTAAATCAATGACAACTAGAAGCAGAATTGTAAGCTTTTCTACGACGAGGCTTCAAATGAAAACCTGAAAAGTGTGAGAGAAATTACAATAACCATGTCATTGTCATAAGTGATGTTGAATGAAAGAATGTATGAGAGGAAATAGAGAAAAAGGGCAGAATGTTAGACGGGCTTCCGTGCCCAATTCTTAACCCTTTGAAAATAAAGAAAGAAAGATAACGAAAGATTAACCTGTCAATATTGTTGTTAATGATGCCAGGAGTGTTAAGACTGTTGTACCACGGTGCGGAAGAACGCGGTGAAGTCATAAGGACAGTTTACAGATGCCGGTCCAATTTTTGAAACGCGCCAAAGAGGAGCAGTGATCTGTCCTTCGAAGTTTGATCAGTGAAGGGGTGAAACCTATAGAAATGCATCGGCGAATGAAGGTCCAGTATGGTGATGCATGTCTGTCAGTCCAGCAAGTGTGTGAGTGGAGTAGGAAGTTTCGAAACGGTGTGACTTCTGTGACAGACCTTTGGGTCCGATGACGCGGTACAGCATCTGCGACATGCACTGAAGGCAGTGGTGACTATATCGAGTAATGATACATTTTATCTGTACCTTTTCAAAATTTTTTTTTCTTTTTCATATCGTATTTACAGGACGTTTGCAGTCACCACCAGCATTTTACTGCTGTTGTTGATGTCTTGGCAAGTTTACGTTCAGTAGTTTGCCATTGCTTTCTGAACTACCGGCTCCCATACCAACACGTTATAACCCAAATCTGCCAAATGCTGCCAAATCGGTCGCAGCTGTGTTTCGAACGCGGGTAAGCGGGCTTACGAATAGCGTCCATAAACCCTTAACCACGGAGACCTGTCAGAACATATTTTCACAAAAATATATTTAAGGTTTTCATTTAAAGCCCCTTTGTACAACACAGTCAGAAGTGACACAATGAACGCTGATTTGATTGCAAGCTCAACGTGGAGTACACAACAGTACAGATGACAAGACAAGCGACCTCTGCAGCAGGATATTAATGTGTTTTGCATATCCTTTACAGGACATCGCTGTCAACATCAGCATCTTTCAGCTGTATGTTGATTTCTTGGCAAGATTACGCTCAGTAGTTTGCCATTGCTTTCCGAGCGGCCGGCTCAGTTATCCCGCAAGCCACCAGCGGGGGTCGAACCGCTCCCAGTTCTCGCCCTGCTACGAGACTCTGCGTGATAAACGGGATTACGGAGAAAGTGTTGTAACCCCTCGGCCAGAGAGACCGGCGCAGCAGGATATAACAATAGGAAATAAACAAACAATTTTGATGCGTGTGACTCCTGTGAAAAAGTGACAGATACTAAACACAGAGACAGCGTACTATTTACCTTACAACGAACTCCACTACAGAGTCACTTGCAGTTGTACATATTGATGGACAAGTTTTCAGTAGGCCGTAGTGGACTTGGTTGTAAGTATGTAAAGTATCTCACAGACCACCCACTGCATGAGGCGCTGGATGCAGTTAAGGGTCAGCGACTGATAAGATGGAAATCATGGATGGCTCAGGCGGAGGATACGATCAGACAGGTGTGCCCCTTGGAGAACATTAGGCGAGGAGAGGAGTGGGTCAGAGTGCCAGCGGAACAGTCAGACTTGTTCATAGTTATAATCACATTAAGCCGGGAGTGCAGGGAGTGGCCAGCAGGGGCCACGGAAGTGGAAATCCAGCAACTAATTCAGGACAATGCTCACTCGAGTGATGTGATTATCCACACAGATGGTTCGGTGTCAAGAGGTGAGAGAAGTGGCTGGGGGTTCATAGCCAAAGCTAATGGTCGATGTTGGGGGCAGGAGAGCCTGGCATATGATACCACAAGATCCAGCTTAAAAATGGAAGTGGAGGCAGTCACTGCGGCTCTCCGCTGGATGGAGAATACGACACACACACACATCGTGATTGTAACTGACTCAGAAAGCATGCTGACAAGGGTGAGGACGGGCAGACTTCGTGCGGAGTGGCTTGCTTCGCTTCGGAGGTCACGGGTGACAAGCATCGCCTGGATCTTTTCTCCGGGGCATGTGGGTGTGCTGGGAAATGAACAGGCGGACAGATTGGCTGGCTCTGCAGAACTTGGTGGAGTATTAATACATGACAAGGCAGACGTGGGAGCACGTGCACACCTCGGAGGAGCAAATGGATTATCATGGTCTGGCAAGAATGAGACAACGAGGAGTGACGAAGGGATCTGGCCGACGCTCAACGCTCAAAGGAAAGGCGAGACGGACTTATAATCAGATTGCTACTGGTACTATTAGTGTTGGAACTCTTCGCTGGCTGCTGAGGATTGGGACGGAGCACTTATGGGAATGCCCCGAATGCTGTGATGTCGATTCCTAAATCAATCAATCAATCAATCAATCAATCAATCAATCAATCAATCAAGTATCTCTGTGTTTAGTGTATCTAACTTGTTCGCAGAAGTTAGGTAGGTAGGCAGATAGGTACACAGGCAGTTACACAGTTAGTTACATAGTTAGTTAGTTACATAGTTAGTTAGTTAATTAGATAGTTACTTAGTGTAAGTGTAAGTATAAGTGTAAGTTTAAATGTAAGGGTAAGCATAAGTTAAATTAAGTTAACTTTAATTTAGTTTAGTTTAGTTATTTAGTTAGCCAGATAGGTAATCGCGGTTTCAACTTCACGACAAGGGATGTCCTTTGATGCTCCATTCCTGTGCCAGTGAATATCACACAAAATGCTTTTCACCTCCCCATGTGAAAAACGGAACAGACAGGAGTCTCGACAAACCAACAGCTCTCACAGGTATACTATGCATAATCACTGCCAGAATGCCAACACAGAAGTCTGCCACAACAAAATACAGTTCATCGTCGTTGGAAGCGGCAGTCACTAGAAAACCAGCAGCAGTTTATCTGCATGAGATAAACCCAGTTAGTTCAGCAACCGGCAACCGCAATTTTTCCGAATTTGCAGTTACACGTACCTAATTGCTTTTATTTTCTACACTACAGACGAAAGCCGGGCAGGTTCTACACAACATAAGCTGTGTATATTATACAGTTATATATGTGTTGACACAAAGTCCATTTTCTCACTTGTGATTAATTGTTTTGTACAGTTTACCCATTCAACTTCTCCTTTTAGTAGATTTACTCATTTTATTTCAACAGAAAGGGGCGTGGCTGAGAGGTTATGTGTCTGCCACAGTCTCAGAAGGTACCAGGTTCTATCCTTGCATAGGCCTGTTAATTTATCCAAAAACTGATGGTATCTAATGCTATCACACGTCCCCTGATCTCTTGGGTAGTGTGATCGGATACTAGTCTTCTCAGATAAAGGCGAAAGGACACGAGGACGGGGTGTGCTCGTTAAAAATCCCACGGTTTTTGAAAATCGCAAAGAAAAGGCCGCTGCCCTAACATAATTGTTATGAAAGAAAACCTACCTAAGAATAGATAAAGCCTATTACCTAGGACGGAACCTGTCTAAATATAGATAAAACCCAAAGGGGAAAGGGAGGGGGGGGGATAGTGGTCTCGAGGTATGGTGTCCGCCTCGAGAGCTGGAGGTCCCGGTTTCAAGCCCCGTGAGGGCCGGGATTTTTTCACGTGAACTTCTAGTAACAATATTTCCCCTGGTCTCTTGGTAGTCAGATCGGACGCCCGTGAGCATTGTTGCGCACGTAAAAATCCCTTGGCAGTTGGAAATCGAAAAAAAGTAGCCTAATGGCGCTGCCCGGGCAAAATTTCGAGTTAAAAATCAACCCAAAGTATTTCAGGATTCTCGCCTGTGCTATATGAGTTCGTGCACTGAGCTGAGATTCTCCGGGGCTTGAGTTAGGAGTAGAACGGGGTATTTGTAGGTTACATCCGTGTGTCGTGATGTTGATTCCTCGACTAAACTAAACTAAAGCCCAATACCTTGAATGGTAATCTGTCTAAGGATATTTAAAGCCCAATACATTGGATGGAATCTGTGTAAGGATAGATAAAGCCCATTACTTTGGATGGAATATGTCTAAGGATAGATAAAGTCATTATCTTGGACGGAATCTGTCTAAGGATAGATAAAGCCCATTACTTTGGATGGAATCTGTATAAGGATAGATAAAGCCCATTTCTTTGGATGGAATATGTCTAAGGATAGATAAAGTCATTACCTTGGACGGAATCTGTCTAAGGATAGATAAAGCCCATTACTTTGGATGGAATCTGTGTAAGGATAGATAAAGCCCATTACTTTGGATGGAATATGTCTAAGGATAGATAAAGTCATTACCTTGGACGGAATCTGACTAAGGATAGATAAAGCCCATTACTTTGGATGGAATCTGTGTAAGGATAGATAAAGCCCATTACTTTGGATGGAATATGTCTAAGGATAGATAAAGTCATTACCTTGGACGGAATCTGTCTAAGGATAGATAAAGCCGATTACTTTGGATGGAATATGTTTAAGGATAGATAAAGTCATTACCTTAGATGGAATCTGTGTAAGGATAGATAAAGCCCATTACTTTGGATGGAATATGTCTAAGGATAGATAATGTCATTACCTTGGATGGAATCTGTGTAAGGATAGATAAAGTCATTACCTTGGATGGAATCTGTGTAAGGATAGATAAAGCCCATTACTTTGGATGGAATCTGTGTAAGGATAGATAAAGCCCATTAATTTGGATGGAATATGTCTAAGGATAGATAAAGCCCATTACCTTGGATGGAATCGTGTAAGGATAGATAAAGCCCATTACCTTGGACGGAATCTGTGTAAGATAAAACCCATTACCTTGGACGGAATCTGTCTAGAGGATGCAAACCAGACATGAATGTATGCCGAAGTCGAACTTATAGACCTTTGACCTGCATAACTAGGTGTGACGGAATTTTCTCGAAAGGAGAACGAAGCAGAGGAAGAAGAAGAAGTATCTTTACAGCATCACCGCAATCCTACCACTCGCATCGTCTCACACTCTGTGGTATGTCTGACCTTTACAGCTCATATTTGGTCCAATCCATTGTCCTTCATTGGCACTGCACACAGCCAGGTCCACGCCCTCCTTGTGGTGACCGAAGGAACAGGTGTACGTGAGGTGTGTCCCTATGAGGAAGCGGAACTGATCCTTGGGAGCATCATGCGCAGCGTTTTCTACAAGAGGCGGAGGACCGCATACCACTAAGGGGTAACAGAACAAAACACAAAATACGAATGTTAGTAGGAGAACAAAACAAACGAAAAACATGGTGTTAGTTGACTATAAAGACAAAACTTCAGCTGGTAAATAAAAATGCATGCAATGTTGGTGTTACTACAAGGACTTCAAATAATAAACACCTTAGATATTTTTTTAGGGGTGAATATATTCTATCAGCGACTGGCAAGAGAAGGTCAACCAGAGAGACGAATGGAGACGGCTTGTATCTGCATCAAAGAACCTCAATGGCTTGGAATGCTGAAGAAGAGGAAGAATATATTTTGAAAATGTAAAGAACAAATATATAATTTTTCGATGTAGTCACCACTGCATTCAATGTAAGTCCTCCAGCGCCGACAAAGTGCTTGGATTGCTGTAGACAAATCTACTATGGGATCACTACACGGTGTGCTGTGCCTGAGCCAGTTGTGAGCAGTCTGTCACAGAAGTCACACCCGTTTTGAAACTTCCTACTCCACTCATACACTCTCTGGACGGACAGGCATACATCACCATACTGGACCTTCATTCGCCGATGAATTTCTATAGGCTTCACCCCTTCACTGATCAACAAACGTACAACAGAACTTTGCTCTTCTTTAGTGCATGTCTAAAGTGGGGCGGCCATCTTTACACTGCCCTTATGACGCCACCGTGTTCGTCTTTACCGTGATGTCACGTGCTTAGCTCTTTTGACATCCTTAACAACAATATTGACAGACGACAGGGCACTGGCGTGAATATTGTAATTTCTATCACACGTTATCATTTGAACCCCCACATATTTGAAAAAACAACATGCTTCCCTACGTAACGAAACAAGAAGTACAGATTACGTGCACAACGAGAAAAATGGCAAAATAAATACAAAAGCCACAAACAGTAGTTCACACAATTTATTGCCTAGCATAGTTCGTTGCATCTGTTGTGCTGGCATTCTGGCAGCGGCTGTCTGTGTTCATGCGTGTGCTTACTGTTAGTTTTGTCGGAACTGCTGTTTCACATTTCACATGACACGGCACGGAGCATTTTGTGTGATTTTCGCCGGCTCAGGAATGATGCAATTATGTGGTAACCCATTGCCGTGAATTGGAACCGCGACTGACTGACTGACTAACTGATTGACGGACTGATTGACTGATTGACTGACCGATTGACTGACTGACTGATTGATTGATTGACGGACTGACTGACTGATTGACTGACTGACTAAATGACTGACTGTTTAACTGACTGACTGATTGAGTGACTGATTTATTGACTGACTGACAAAGACCAAAAAATATATCGGAATAATGGTTATAATTATGGTCAAAATAATATCTATACATTATGCGGAAAAAAAAGTATTAAAGAGGATCGACTTCATTGCACCGGGTTTTATCCCGTGTGACTTGGTCTCTTTCCGCAGGCCGCCTGCCGAAAGCTTCACACAAAGCACCCAGGAGACTCCGAGAAGAAATGCACTCCTGAACCGAAAAACGTAGCCCGGAATCGAACCCACAACCTTCGGAGAGCGAGGCAGACCACTTCGCCACGGAGTTCCCCTAATTTATACGAATACATTTTATGAATTATAGTACCTCCGATTACCCCCCCCCCCCCTTTCCCATCTCGGTAGCTGTCCACTCTCCTACCCGTTGATTGTAGTAAGTAGATTTGATTCCATCTCCTTGCCAGAGGTCGTCTCAATTGTTTTCTTGTTGCTAAGATACCCCTCAAATTTATGTCAAATTATCAGCTTCCTGTTGTTAGCCGCCCTTTGTCTCAGGGCGATATTTTTCTGTGTTCGTCTCAGCCTCCCAGCTTCCGTCTATTCTACTGGTTCTTTCTGCGGTTTGTTTTCCGTGTGTTTCTTTTGAGCAGTCGGTCATACCACACGAAACTCGGTTAGTTGCATGTACTAGGGGGCATCAAATCAAAACCTTAATGATGTGATAGAAATTACAATAACCATTCCATTGTCTTGTAACGTGTAAATATTAATGATATCAAGAGTGTTAAGCTCGTGGCATCACAGTGAAGATTAACACGGTGACGTCATAAGGAAAGTGAAATGATGACTGATCCACTTTTGACGTTCACCAAAGAGAAGCAGCGCTCTGTTATTCATTTTTTTAAAAAAATCAGTGAAGGCGTGAAACAGGTGAAACAGTAGGTGGTGATTGAGTTGTTACACTCGTGGCCAAGATAATTGTTTTCTACAGGAATCCAAACGCTTTATCGGTGCTGAGGGATTTGCATTGAACGCAGTGGTGACTACATCGAACAATGATACGTTTGTTCTTTATTTTTTTCAGAATATATTTACCCCCCCCCCCTTCCCCACCCCCCAAAAATATTTAAGGTGTTCATTTGAAGCCCTCTCGCATTTACAGAACGTCACAATCAACCCAAGCATGTTTTTTGTGTGTGTGGTTTTCTAGGCCATTTTACTTTCAACAGTTTGCCATTGCCTTCTGAATGACCGACGCTCATACAGTTATGAAAATCAACACAACGTGATCTGATACTAAATAATCTACAATGACTTCGAACCATGTATGTTGTTAATTATGAAACTGCGTTCATTACCACCTAATCACACACAGCTAACCATACCAAACAGTGCAGTCTTTTCAGGTGTATTGTTTTTAGTAGGAGGACGCAGGTGTATGGTTTTCTCAGGCGCAAGCGGGTATGTGGGGGTTAGTTAGTTAGTTAGTTAGTCGCGGTTCCAACTTCACGGCAAAGGGTCGTCCCCATATTGCTCCGTTCCTGTGCCAGTGAATATCACACAAAATGCTCCTCACTGCCCTATGTGAACAATGGAATAGACAGGAGTGTCGACAAGCCAACAGCCCGCACAGGTACACTGTGCATAATGCCGCCGCCAGAATGCCAACACAAAAGTCCTCCACGAAAAATAGTTCATCGTCGATGGAAACGGCAGTCACCAGAAAGACTTAATTGACCCGGGTTTTATCCCATATGGCACAGTCTCTTTCCTCAGGGCGACCCACCGAAAGCGCCGCACAAAGCACGAACTCCGTAGCTAAAGCGCCGACTCCCAGGAGTCTCCTGAAAAAAGTACTCGTGAACGAAAAGGCAAACCAGTCAATCCAGCAACAGCCGGCCGCCATCGTTCCGAACACGCAGTTCACACTAAAAACAACCGCGGACCGATGCAAAAGCATTCCACTCACAGTGTCGCGCCACGCACTCACTCAGTTACCTCCGTGCAGGCAGGTGTATGGGTTTTCCCCAAGTAGACTCGGGGAAATGGGTTTTCCCCAAGTAGACTCAAGTTTATGGGTTTTCCCCATGTAGACTCAGGTGTATGGGTTTCCCCAGGCATAAGGAGATCTATGGATATTCCTAGGTGTAGGCAGGTATATGGGTATTCTCAAGTGGACGCGCGGTATAGGTTTTCCTCGATGAAGGTAGTGATAAGGGTTTTCCAATTTCCATGCAGGTATATGGGTTTTCTTTGGTGCAAGCAGGTATATGGGTTCTCCCAAGTGGACGTGCGTGTATGGGTTTTCCTATGCACACGCGGGTGTATAAGTTTTCCTAGTGCAAATAGGTGTATGAGCTTTCATATCTGAAAGTAGGTGTATGGGTTTTCCCTAGGTAGACGCATGCATATGGGTGTTCCTAAGTACACTTAAGTGCATGGGTTGTCCTAGTGCAGGCAGGTGTATGAATTTTCCTATGTGAAAGCAGGTGAATGAGTTTTCCCCAGGTAGACGCGGGTATATGGGATTTACTAGTGCAGGCAGGTGTATGGGTTTTCTATGTGAAAGCAAGTGTATGGATTTTCGCAGGTGAACGCAAATTTATTCGAGTAATGCCGAAGAAGAAAGTACAGAGTGTTTTTAATGTCTCACCACACTGTGTATGTACATCAGCTGTTGTTAGAGAGTATGTTTGCCGTTGGCAAGACGGAAAACATACCCTCCAACCAACAGCTGTTCTACATACAAATTGTAGTGAGACTTTACAAACACCCTGTAGTTGATCTCTTGTTTCCAATCCGTAACGCTTTGACGCGGGAAATCTACTTTGATAACAAACAACTAGATAAGCTGGCAGATGTAAATCACTATTTTCTTAACTTAATTAATCATTCCTGCATTCACTGATTTATCCCGGTCCATTAATTCAATCAATCAATCATGTGCCATGCCGGAAAGCGTGGAAATCATTAATTACCCATTAATTAATTCAGTTATTTTAATTTTATTTAAAGACCTCTCAGTCCCACTATGTGCCTTTCGACCCATTACATGCTAATAATAAGGCCTGCCTGCCAGTATTGGTGGTCAGGGATTTGGTGATTCGAGATGGCAGTTTGGACGACTGCCTCAGCACCCAGGTCAGATCAAGTCAAGTTAAATCTACACTCTGTTCTTCGCCAAAGGGTCGAGAAGCAATCAGTTATAGGGACACCAGTGGATTCATTCATTCTGTCATCCGCTAACGAAATCAATTTTCATCTTACAATAGAAATAGAGGCTGAAGAAACCTATTATGGTATCAAAATTGCAGAACATGTAATGTATCTTTGCCCATTCTTCGCACGCACACCCTGCGTATAAAATCAACATACTAATATATTACTGTTCATTTTAAAGACTATTATATCATTTTTGTTACATATGCCACCCCCACAATAAATCTAACTTTTTTACTGTTCATTCTCAAGGAATTAATACGATTGTGTCCCTTATAGAAAATTAATGTGGTTGTGCCCCTTTCAGGAATTATTACGGTTGGTCCCCATAGGAAATGTGTACGGGTGTGTTCCATTTACGAAATGAATAAATTAATTATGTTGTGTCCCTTTTTGGAAATGAATAAATTAATGATGTGTCCTTTTAGGAAATGAATAAATTAACGCTGTTATGTCCCTCTAAGAAATGAATAGATGAATGGTTTATGTATCCCTGCATGGATTATCATGCCGCTCAACAAATGGTCGTAGGACCATGTTTCTGTAGTGAAGGTTTGATTGCCAAGTTGTTCACTCTTTCAGAGCTCCTCCCTGCCCAAATCCTAGCCTCACAAGTCCTGTCCCCAACTAAGAGACACTATCGCATTAATTTATTAATTTCCAGAGAGAAACAACCGCATTAATTGATTAATTACCAAAAAGAGAGATTAACAATAACATGAATCTATTAAATTCCTAAGAGAGATAATAATAAAGTTATTTGCATATCCTTTACAGTCGACCTCAGAATGTTGTTGTATTGTTTGTGATGTCTTGGCAAGTTTACGTTCAGTAGTTTGCCATTGCTCTCTGAACAACCGAAACACATACCATTTTTATGAAAATCAACGCAAGGTGGCCTGCTGCAAAATCACCCGCAGCTGTGTTTCGAACGCGGTATGCGGGATTACGAACTGCGTCCGTAACACCTTCGTGATAGAGCCAGCTTAACCCTTAGCACCATTTTCATTCATTCATTCATTCATTCATTCATTCATTCATTCAGCAGCATGTCCTTTTTCAGAACCTCGCTCGCATATCAACCTTCCGGAAAACCTCTCGATCATAAATAAGCAAGATGTCCCGCGTCAGATACACACATCTGGAGATCATCCGCCACATCCTGCACCCATCTTCTCTTTGGCCTTCCTCTTCCTCTCTTCCCAGGCATATACCCTCCATTATTGTTCTCTCCAAACTTTTAGCACCATATACGCTCAAAAAAAAAAAAGCACTGTTTTCCTTTAGTTCAGCTATTTATTATCACCACTCAGTAGAGACCGAAGGGAGACAAGAGTACATGCATGAAATGAAAAAAGTGTCTAAATGTTTGCTAGACAAACTTAACGGCGCAGTTTTAGTATGGCCTTCAACTTAACACATGGAAACGGCTACCCACACAAGTGATCAGTCTCCTCATATACTCGTAGACCACATGCATAGCTTGGTTTCAGATCCCCATAGTTTATCGCCATTATCTGATAAATCATCAGTATGCGTCATGCCGATAATCGTGAGCAGTTATGTTTCGGCAAAAACAAAAGTCGCTTAAAAGTCGACAGGGTCGATTTCATTACACTAGGTTTTTATCCCATATGGCTTTAGGCATCTCATCTCAAAGGATCACACGAGTCGTGGATAAGCCCCGTGTTTTCTTGTCTAGAATCATGAAATGTGGCCAAATCATCCAGATATTTACTTCACTGCTTTTCCCTTGTTCTTTTACCATAAATCTTGCAAGTTATCACCAAGTTCTCTAATTTATTTCTTCTAATAAATTTTCCAAAGTATTTTGACTGTCTACGTCTTATTCTTCTAATCAGCTACAATTTTAATCTGTTCCTTGTAGTTCCTTTTCAGCTTGTCCGTTCATTGTCCGCGTCTCAAATCCATACAAAAGTATAGGTTCTATCTAGCACTTCAACACGCTTTTTCTTACTGTCTGAAAAGGCCAAAGACAAAATCCGTGACCCTACCTCATGATCCGCGAGAGCGTGGTATATCTTTGGCTAGAAGAAGACAGTATAGGTATATTTGGAAGTTAGGGCCGTTAATTTAATTGAATCCGGCGTACATATCTCGTTTGTTTCTTTGTAGAAACCCACAACACCTACCCCGTGAACCGAAATCGGGACTGCTCGAATTAGTGATGGCCCATTCTAGAGTGTAAGCACTCCACCTAACTCTAGACATTTTCCCCAATCTTACGCTCCTGCCCCAAGTCTAAACCCCACCCCAAGTCTAAACCTCTCCCCCAAGTCTAAACCTCTCCCCCAAGTCTAAACCTCTCCCCTAAGCCTAAACCTCTCCCCCAAGTCTAAACCCCTCCCCCAAATCTAAACCCCTCCTCAAGTCTAAACCTCTCTCTCAAGTCTAAACCACTCCCCCAAGTCTAAATAACTCCCCAAGTCTAAACATCTTTGCCCCAAGTCTTTACCCCTACCCAAGTCTAAATCCCTCCCCAAGTCTAAACCTCTCTCACAATCTAAACCTCTCCCCCAAGCCTAAACCTCTCCCCCAAGTCTAAACCCCTCCCCAAGTCTAAACCCCTCCCCAAGTCTAAACCTCTCCATCATGTCTAAACCACTCCCCCAAGTCTAAACAACTCCATAAGTCTAAACATCTTTCCCCCAAGTCTTTACCCCTCCCCAAGTCTAAACCCCTCCCCAAGTCTAAACCTCTCTCACAATCTAAACCTCTCCCCCAAGCCTAATCCTCTCCCCCAAGTCTAAACCCCTCCCCAAGTCTAAACCCCTCCCCAAGTCTAAACCTCTCCATCATGTCTAAACCATTCCCCCAAGTCTAAACAACTCCCCAAGTCTAAACATCTTTCCCCCCCCCCTCCAAGTCTAAACCCCTCCCCCAAATCTAAACCCGCCCCACAATCGAAACCTCTCCCCCAAGTCTAAACCCCTCCCACAATCGAAACCTCTCCCCCAAGTCTAAACCCCTCCCACAATCGAAACCTCTCCCCCAAGTCTAAACCCCTCCCCCAAGTCTAAACCCATCCCCTCCCCGAATCTAAACCCCTCCCCCAAGTCTAAACCCCTCCCCCAAGTCTAAACCCCTCCCCCAAGTCTAAACCCCTCCCCCAAGTCTAAACCCCTCCCCGAAGTCTAAACCCCTCCCCAAGTCTAAACCTCCCCCCAGTCTAAGCCTCTCCCCCAAGTCTAAGCCTCTCCCCCAAGACTAAACCTCCCCCTCCAGTCTAAACCCCTCCCCCAAGTCTAAACCTCCCCCCCAGTCTAAACCCCGCCCCAAGCTTAAACCCCTCCCCAAGTCTAAACCCCTCCCCAAGTCTAAACCCCTCTCACAATCTAAACCTCTCCTCCAAGTCTAAACCCCTCTCACAATCTAAACCTCTCCTCCAAGTCTAAACCCCTCTCACAATCTAAACCTCTCCTCCAAGTCTAAACCCCTCTCACAATCTAAACCTCTCCCCCACGTCTAAACCCCTCACCCAAGTCTAAACCCCTCCCACAATCTAAACCTCTCCCCCACGTCTAAACCCCTCACCCAAGTCTAAACCCCTCTCACAATCTAAACCTCTCCCCCACGTCTAAACCCCTCACCCAAGTCTAAACCCCTCTCACAATCTAAACCTCTCCTCCAAGTCTAAACCCCTCTCACAATCTAAACCTCTCCTCCAAGTCTAAACCCCTCTCACAATCTAAACCACTCCCCCAAGTCTAAACCTCTCCTCCAAGTCTAAACCCCTCTCACAATCTAAACCACTCCCCCAAGTCTAAACCCCTCCCCCAAGTCTAAACCCCTCCCACAATCTAAACCTCTCCCCCCACGTCCAAGCCCCTCCCATTTAAATATGTAAGGCAAACTTACCTTGCTGGCAGCTTGGTTCTCGCCCATCCCACGTCCCATCTCTCAAGCACGTCCTCTCAGAACTGCCCACTAGAAAGTACGAGGGATCGCAGGAGTACTTGACTCGACTGCCCACAATGTTCTGGGGTGGCAGTCCAAGGTGCCCATTTGGGATTTTCGGAGGCGTGGCGCACCCTGACGCTGTTGGTAGATTGACGCCGAAGAAGAATTAGCTTCAAATTATTCCACTCAAGACATGTAACATCGCGTGCATTCGTAACTTCTTACAGACAAATAATCACGCGTGCATTCGTTACTCCAAATATAGACAAGTAAGCATACATGAATTCGTAACTCCAAACTTAGACAACGAACCACTCGTGCATTCGTAACTCCAAACTTAGACAAGTAACCACGCTTGCATTCGTGACTAGAAACAAAGACAACGAACCACCCGTGCATTCATAACTCCAAATAAAGACAAGTAACCACACGTGCATTCGTAACTCCAAACATAGACAACGCACCACACGTGCATTCGTAACTCCAAATATAGATAAGGAACCACGCGTGTATTCGTTACTGCAAACTTAGAGATTTAACCACGCTTGCATTCGTAATTCAAAACAGACAAGTAACCATGCTTGCATTTGTAATTCCAAAGATAAACAAATAACCACGCGTGTATTCGTAATTCCAAACATAGACAAGTAACCACGTTTGTACTGGTTATTCCAAACAGACAAGTAGCCACGCGTGTATTCGTAATTCTAAACAGACAAGTAACCACTTTTGCATTCGTAATTGCTAACATACAAGTAACCACGCTTGTACTGGTTATACCAAACATAGACAAGTAACCACGCGTGCATTCGTAGCTTCAAACATATCCATTTCTGAACTAGTTCTGGATCTTAATTGCTTCTGAACTGTTATTTAAAACTGTAATTTACTGCCAATATAGTACCTTGCGGTGTATGGCAGAGGGGTCTTTGAGCCTGAGGAATTAAGGCCGCCTGGCTAGTGCAGTCGCCGCGAACTGTGCAGGTTAGGATTTTCTTTTTGCCCCCGACAGAAAAAAATCCAACACCTTACAGAGGGATCGAACCTGGGTCTCCCGAAGGAGAGTCCGGCGTTCTAGCCACTCGGCCAGCCGCTCCTTAATTGCTTCTTTAAACTAATAAATAGCATTTTCGTAGTCAATTGGAATAATGAAGACACAATAAAATAGATTATACAATGTATTGTCTGTCATATTCAGCTGCATCTCGTCAAGTACATACAACATAAAAGGATGGGTCCACCAAAGACTAGATCCACCACAGACTGGATCAACCAAAGACTGGATCCACCAAAGACTATGTCCACCAAAAGCTGGGTCCACCAAAGGCTGTGCCAACGAAAGGATGGGTCCACTAAAGGGTGGGTCTACCAAAGGCTTTGTCTACCAAAGGCTGGATCTACCAATGGATGGGTTCAGCAAAGACTGGGTCTACTAAAGGCTGGGTCCAGCAAAGGCTGGATTCACCAAAGGCTAGTTCCACAAAAGGATGGGTCCACCAAAGGCTGGGTCCACCGAAGGCTGGGTACACCCAAGGCTGGGTCAATCACCGTCTTGGTCCATAAAAAGCTGCGTCCATCAAAAGATGGGTCCTTCAAAGGCTGGGTCCACCAAAGGCTGGGTCCACCAAAAACTGAGTACATCAAAGGCTGGGTACACCGAAAGCTGAGTACACCAAAGACTGGGTCCACCGAAGGCTGGGTACACTTAGTAGCCCAGGTTTATCTAAAACGTCCACCAGGTGCATGAAATATTAAGACGAAACAAACACGATTCTATGCCAATAAACGTATACAACATGTTGCATGACCTTTGCAGAACGTTGCGGCCAACCCCAACACCAGGTTGATCTACAAGACAGTTTTCGATTCACAAACAGCCATATAAGGGGCGTTCATTTGAAATCCGTTCGTACTGCACCACGCGTAATTGTGTACGTTGAACATGATCATGTCATAGTCATGTGATAAGTGCTGACCAATGAATAAATGAGCAAGTGCTTATCATCCCATGATGCATAGGTACTGTTTCTAACCGTTGAGAAAATGGCCGGGTTGATCCAAAATCCGTCCAAAGAAGCTCAAAGGGAGGTGATTCAGTTTCTTTCATTTGAAGGATGCAGGCAGCGTACTGTAACAAATGTGTGTCGAAGACAACAGTGACAGACTGGACACGAATATTTCGGAACGGACATCAGTTCACGACAGATCTTCGACGGACGGGTCAAGCAAATATTGTTGCAACAGAAAATAACCATCGCCAAAAGTGATGCAGCAGTACAGATGAACCGTTGTCGAAGCATCCGTTCGCTAGCGAAAGAATTTGATGTGTAAACTGAGGCAATTCAAAAGATCGTTCGTAAGAAACTGCAATATCGGAAGGTGTGTTCACAGTAGCTACCACGGTTGACTGACCACCAAAAAGAGGAACGCATGGGATGGTGTTTGAACCACTTGCTGCGTTACAGAGTGGAGGGTGATGCATTTCTCTTCCGCATAGTGGCAGGCCATGAATCATGGTGTCACCACTTTGAGCCGAGCAGCAAAAGAGAGAGCATGCAATGGAAGCATGCTGGATCACCAAAAGCCAAAAAATTCAAGTTACAGGTTTCCGCTGAGCGCATTTTTTGACAATGAAGGGCTATTGTTGGCCGACTTTAAAGAACATGGTATCAACATCAACTCTACCCACTACTTGTAAACACTAGAGAAGCTGAAAAAAGCCATCAAGAATAAACGACCCGGCATGCTTTCTTGCGGTGTAATTTTGTTGCACGATAATGCTCGTCCGCATGTCGCAAAGATTGTGCAGGAAGCATTAGCAAGGAAGAAGTGGGAAATTCTGCTACATCCAGCCTATAGTCCTGATTTGTCACCATGTGAGTTTCATTTGTTCGTACTTCTAAAAAAAGCTACCAAGGGGCAACAATTTCACACAGATGCAAACGTAATGAACACGGTAAACACGTGGTTCAGTGAGCAACCACAATCCTTTTTATTTGCGGACGGCATTCGCCGCTTACCTATGCAATGGGATGCTTGCCTGAATGCTTACGGCGACTTCTTCTGACCAACCCATGGTACATAATTCATTAAAAATGAATGCTTTATTTAATTCTACCACACCTGTTAATGTTTCTTTCATGCTTTTGTAATAAAGCCACTGGAACGGGTTTCAAATGAACGCCCCTAATAAAATGCTGAAGTTGACAGCTGCGTCCTGTGAAGGATATGCAACTAACTTGATTACGTTCAGTAGTTTGCCATTGATTTCTGAACGAGACGTCAACGCTGAGGTCCAACTGACCGGTGTAAGGGCTGCACCCCGTACCCCGTCATCAAAACACCGGAATTTTAAACGCAAGGGAATGAATCCAACAGCCACGTAGACCTCAATAAACGTACCCAAACAAACCGAAAAGCACACGCCACTTACAGCTGCACGTCATGTTGGGTCCGACCCACACCCCTCCGCTGACACACCAGGCGTTGACCACGCTGTCCTTGTGCTGGATGAACCCGGGTCGGCACGTGTAGCGGAGGTTGGTGCCCGGGCTGAACTTAATCTGGTGCATCCTGCCACTGTGGTCGGCGTTGGGGATGACCGGAGACGGGCCGCATTCCTGGTTGTGACCTGCAAAATATACTGGAGAGTATAGTTAAAAGGCCGGTCTCTCTGGCTGATGGTTTACAACACTTTCTCCGTAATCCCGTTTGTCACGCAGAGTCTCGTAGCGGGAGGAGCTGGGCGCGGTTCGTCCCCCGCTGGTGACTTGCGGGACACTGAGCCGGCCGCTCAGAAAGCAATGGCAAACTACTGAGCGTAATCTTGCCAAGAAATCAACAGACAACTGAAAGATGCTGCTGTTGACAGCGATGTCCTGTAAAGGATATGCGAATAAAAAAAAAAATAGTTAAAAGGTTACTTCATGTTTAATTCACCGTAAACAAAGGAATTCCTGGAGATTCCATAGCGGGTGTAGGAGTGTGTTGATATACAGTGCAACTAACCCTAGCCCTAGCTCTAACCCTAACCCAGACGATATGAAAACACACAAGAAGCACAAACCACTCTTAGCGAAATTATCTGCACTCTTGTCGACCACGAAGTGAATCCCGATATCCCTATTCTGAAAATCCACGATCCAACCAGATCTAGGTCAGTGCTAACAATAACTACCCGGCTTGTTTGCGGTGAATTAAAAATGAAGTAGCGTTAAAAGTTATTTACATGTCCTTTAGAGTAGGCTACCATCAAGCCCAGCATTGCTTGGCTGTTTGTAATTTGCTTGGCTATTCTATCTTCACAATAATCAGATAGAGACCAACTGTTGTCTTTGATCATGTGATGAGAAGAGAGGAATTGGCGGGGGGGGGGGGGGCATCGTGACGACAGGAAAGATCAAGGCGAAGAGAGGCAGGGGCAGACCAAGAGAAATAATCATGGATGGATTGAGACGGTGGCATAGAAGAATATCATCGGCAGAGCTGATTCAGAACACTAAAGACTGCGATCTATGGAGAGACGTGAACGCCTACGCCAGATGGCAGGGGATTTGATGGTAATAATGAAGATTCAACGTTCAGTATTATGCCATTGCTTTCGAACGAAGGACAATCATACCATTAAAATCAACGCAGGGCGATCTGCTTCGAAATCTTGACATGGTATGTTGGGGAGTTGTGAAACGAGTAATAAAGTATAATATAAGGTGTATTTTAAATGGCTGTGCAGTGTTTAAAAATATTGCTGGTCCAAGTTTTGTATTTACCTATTATGTTGCATGCACTTTACAGAGGATGGGTACAAAACATGGGCCGGAAATATGTTCAGTCACTGCACAGTCATTAAATCTTCACCATTTACACGACTCTTTTTCTAGCTATGAGGTGTATAGAGTATATGGTGCCAGTAACTCTTCGTAAATTGTTTTCTTCTTGATTCACGATATTGTAAGGTTGAGAGCGCAAAGACTAGAACATTTCCTAGCAAATATTTTAAGTTGGCAGAGCAACAACCAGAAAACTTCCTGGTAAATATTGTAATTTGGGAGCGCAGAAGCGTATAAAAAATTGCCTAGTAAACATTTTAGGTTGGGAGCATAAAACACACAAGAACATGTCCATCCATCCATCAAGTGCCTTGCCGGTAAGCGTGGGCGGTCATGTTCTGCCATCTCACTCGATCACCAGAGTCGTGGATCAGCTCCGTGTTTCTGTCTCTACCATGCCACAAGGCCAAGTCATCCAGGTACTTGCTTCTAGGTCTTCCCCTTGGTCTGTTCCCTTCGAACTTACCAGTTGTAACCAAGTTCTCCAAGTCATTTCTTCTCATAACATGCCCAAACAATTGTGACTGTCTACGTCTAATGTCTCTAATCAGTTTACGATCATTTTTTCTCGAAGGATTTGTTCATTTGTCTTTCTGGCTGTCCATGGTATTCTTTGCATTTTCCTCAGAAACCACATTTCTGCAGCCATCAGATGTTTTTCAGCCTGCCTGCTCATTGTCCAAACTTCAAATCCATACAAAGGTATAGGTTCTATGTAGCATCTCAACACTCTTTTTCTCGTTTCAATTGACATCTTATGTCAGTATGTTTTTCATCTTGCTAAAGGCTACTTTTGCCATAGCGATTCTTGTTCTAATCTCTTCAAGGCAAATCCCTGTCACGGAAAATAAACTTGTTAGTTGCGATCGATGACAAACAAGACCCGACATTAGTCTGCAAAAACAACCGACCCTTTGATGTTGTACAGACTGAGAAAAATACGTCGTTAAAACTGTGTACACACGATCGGCATTTCTAACTGAGAAACAAGATACGTCGCGTCAAAATGTCTACCCCTGGTCGGCGAATCTTTATGATGTGGGTTGTTCGAGAAACGAATAACAACGCCAAACGTCTGCCAAGGCGGTAGTAGCCTTTGAAGTGCTAGACGGAAAGTCTGGACAGACGCGGGATGGATTCTGTGATGTGGGGAATTCTGTGGTTCACAGACAGACTGAACTATTGATGTACGGGACAAAGCATTTCCCCAAATGAAAGCAAATTTGACGGCGGGTTGACTCCAGTTAGTCTAGAACAGGAGGAGGAAACCAGATTCTGGACGGATAAGCGTCTAGACTTATTGGTGACGTCACTCCAGCCCAATATAAAAAGCGTTGCGGTAAACAAGTGGAGTTAGTCGTTCAAGATTTCTGAAGTGGGAAAGATCGGTGCAGTTTTCCGAGCTGTGTTCAATGAAAGAAACTAGGGTGTCAAATTGTTGATATTTATCGGCGGACATTGATCCAGTCTGTGATTGCCTAGTTTCGATTAGCAACCGGAATAGGCATATGGTAGGCTATTAATCATATCTAACTTAGAGTATGATTAGGAATAGAGTACAGTACTGTGCGGTGATATAATGTATTATAGGTGCGGTGATATAATGTATTATAGGTGTGGTGATATAATGTATTATGATTAGTGATAGAATGTTCTATAAGTGCGGTGCTAGAAAGTATCATAGGAGCGTCGGCACGAGTATCCTATTGTGTGGCTTCAACTAGCTTGAGTGATATATCATTTTACTCAGGGAGTTGAGGACAATGTAGTGGAATAATAATTAGAGAGATTAAGGATGGTTGAGAGGGAGGAGAGGAATGTGAAATGGTAGTATCTTCCAGTAGGGCATCTGCTGGGTTTCTACCCGTTCCTTTATTCTTTCCTGGTGTTGCCATGTCTCAGATCATATGATGAGTTATTTGGCCGTATGACAGAGATCGGATCTCTGTTATAGATCTGAGTGCTGCTATTGGCCTACACTCACCTAATTCCGGCCAGGATTGAGTTGCCCTCACCATAGTATTATCTATTCTACAGGTTCCATTTACAGGTCCATGTATGTGTGCTATGATGTTCAACAGTGAAGCTAACACATTTTTGAAAATGATGGCTCAGAATTTGAAGACAGAAGTTGCTGAGAGGCCGCTACATTGGGCTTATACCCAAGTTGGTTTGCGGGAACCTGGCTTCTGCTGAGCAGGACATGCTGATGATATTGATGTTTAGCAAGTGATAGGTGTATCACTGAACAGTCAGAACATTGTATATATACACTACTGATACCAGGAACATTCATACAAATTTATAGAAATACCTAGAACATTCAGAGTGTGGTGTTAATATGGGGAATCTTTAAAACCAGTAACACTAGATCCATTAAGATTTCCCCAGTAACAGTGACAATAGGGTTAGAATTTTCTGATTAACAATCAGTTAAATAACAGAGGAAATTCATAGTGGGAATCAGATTGAAGACTCTCATTAGACAGTGTTGGTCATAGGTGTCCAAGCATCCTAGTGGTTCAAGAGACAACGGAGGAAGTCTTCACGTGACCGGAGGAGCATCACCTTGGTGATGTTGCTTATCTGGAATAAATGGTGCTAGTGTGTTCTCAGCACAGTGATAAGAATGAATATACTCCTGAACACTGATCTGAGTCCATATACACTTTAGAATATACGTCACACATGCTACACTTTATACACACACACACACACACACACACACATACACACACACACACACACACACACACACACACACATCTCCTACATATACTCTTTGCTTTAATAAATTTCTTGTTTTTATTTGTTGAAGCTAGAGTTGTCAAGTATGTTATGTTGGGGAAGAATGAGAGGGGGCATGATCCAGGGGTGAGCAAGAGTGAGAAGAAGGTGTCTTCAGATTGAGGGAGTGTTGTGGACGGAGTCTGCTGGATATCTCCAGGATAGAGATATTGAATTAAAACAAATGTGGGTGTTGATTCCCCTCACTCCAGGGACGACACTAAAGTGGTAAAAAAGAACAAATAACTACTACGACATTCATTCTTCACACACACGACACTCCCATCAGATGTTATTACTGTTCCGAGATAATTGTACCTATTCACTTGTTGAAGAATATTCCCATTTACTTGTATATTACATTGTGGTGTTTCGTTCTCCCTAGCGACGACCATAATCTGTGTCTTTTTACAATTTAATTCTAACCCTAGTTGTTCACTGTGTGTAACAACCGCATCTACTAAATTTTGTAGGTCCTGTTCATTGTCTGCAATCAAGACTGTATCATCTGCATATCTAATGTTATTGATGCATCGTCCCCCAATGTTGATTCCTTCCATATCTTCAAAATTTCTGAAAATACTTTCACTGTACAGGGAAAACAGATCTGGAGACATTACACACCCCTGTTTCACACCTCTCTTAATAGGCTGATATTGGCTTACTTCATTATCAACTCTTATGGCAGCTTGTTGTTTCCAATATATGTTTTTTACAAGTCTAAGATCTTTTCCATCAATTTGTAGATCTTCAAGCATCCTTATCATGTTGACAAGTCTCACTTTATCGAAAGCCTTTGTGTAGTCAATAAAGCAAAGGTGTAGATCTTTGTTTACTTCTATAGAACGTTCGATTACGGTTCTCAGAATATACACAGCATTTACTGTATCCTTACCTTCTACAAACCCACATTGTTCTTCTCCTATTTCAGGTTGTATTTTCCTCCTAACTCTTTGCATGATAATTCTTAGCAAAATCTTCGTGATGTGACTCATTATACTAATTGTTCGATGTTGATCACATTCCAAGGCTCCTGATTTCTTTGGGATTGCAATAAATACAGAATTACATAACTCCTGAGGTATATTTCCAGTATCATATATTGTATTAAGCAGACTGGTAACTTTATCTATTCCATACTCTTCTAAAGCATTAATCATTTCTGTTGTGACGCTGTCTGAACCGGGGGTCTTGCCAGATTTCAAATGGTTAAGAGCATTCTGAACCTCCATCTTCAAAATTGCTGGTCTTTCATTATTATTTTGAACATCATACTGTTCGTCTCTGTTATCGTCATAAAGGTTTTTCACGTAATCTGACCATACATGTAAGATCTGATCTTTTTCTATTATGACTCTTCCATCTTTTGTCGTTAGGCAGCCTGCTGATGTACGTGTTCTTTGATTAGTAAGCTCCTGAATTCTTTTGTGCATTAGTTTCGCATTTTTACTGTTGTGCTGTTTTTCAATTTCTCTGTAATTTTTCTCAAGCCTGTTTCTTTTGCCTCCTTACATAAATGTTCTGACTTTTCTGTGAATTTCTTCATATTTGGCAGGATTATTTTTGTTCTGTTTTCTTGTTTCCATTAGCTGCAAAATTTCTTCAGTCATCCACGTCTTACGGCCCACTTTCTTTACTTTTGGAATAGTTTTTTTCTGCTGCACAACTGATTTCTTCAGCATTTCCCATTGATCATCTACATCTTGAAATAGGATCTCTAGATCAGACAATAAATCAAATTTGTTCTTTACTTCTATGTTAAAATTATCTTGTATTTCTTTGTCAGTTTTCAATTTGCACAAGTCGTATTTAGGGTTTCCTGCTGTTTACCTGACTTTCTTGAACTTTACCCTCAGTGTGCCTGTAGTTAATCTGTGATCACTGTAACAGTCTGCATTTGGAACTGTTTTTACGACTGTTAACGCATTTCGAAACCTTTTGCTAATCAGGATGTAATCTATCTGGTTTTTAATCCTGCCGTCTGGACTCCTCCATGTCCACAATCTTCTAGGATGCTGTTTAAACCAGGTGTTTCCTACAACCATTTCTTGCTCTTTTGCCCATTCTACAAGTCTGTATCCTCTTTCACTTCTCTCTCCCAAACCATGGTTGACAACACTGCATCCATCGCCTTGCTTTCCTATTTTTGCGTTGAAATCACCCATTATAATATTTATTTCTGATTTTTTACAGTTCTTGAAAGCAGACTCCATGTCATTATAAAATTCCTCTATACTTTCTTCACTGCATTCACTTGTTGGGGCATATACTTGAATGACATTTATTTTAAAAGGTCTTCCGTTTAATTTTACTAGTAGAATTCTGTCTGACACAGCCCGATATCCTTTGACAGAATTTGACGTTTGCTTATCTAATATAATGGCTACACCTCTTTGCTGTTTTTCTACCCCAGAGTAAATAATCTTACAATCCTCTCCAGTCCTTATCCCTGCTTCTTTCCATCTCGTTTCCGATATTCCTAATATGTTAATCTTCCCTCTCTCCATTTCTTTTTTGATGTTTTCTAATTTTCCATCTGCATTCATTGTTCTAACATTCCAAGTTCCTACTTTCAATGATATTAATCTTTTGCACCTATAGTAGCCTGTTGACGGTCTGGAGTCATCTGGTGCGCATGACTATCCCTACCGGGCGAGGCCGCTCCTATGGAGCACCCATTTACGCCGTTTCTCTGATTATCGATGAGCCCACACAACATGATTTTCTTGGCATCTGTAAAGAAGGTAGTTTGCTATTGCTTTCCTTCCTAGCAGTGACCATAGTGGTCAGTGACCGTAGCCATTGTCTCCTCAAAAAAAAAAAAGAGATCCTCTGCCTACCGTCGTGAAGGTGGAGACCATAACCTACAACTATCTGTCGGCTGCTCTTCATCTTCATCCACCACCTGCATCCATGGCTTCACGTAACCCTGATCGGGGGGCTAAACGGGTACTCCACCTTGCCCAAGGGTGTCCCGTAGGCTAGCGGAGGGAAAGAGGCACCTTACTTCTCCTTTGATAGGGGATACCCCTACCCTGCTACCCCAAGAACATGTCATAGACCTTAATAAAGGTAAATAAATAATACAATTTTAGGTGTGGAGCGTAGAAACATATAAGAAAATGTCCTAGTAACCATTTTAGGTAGGGGGCGCAAAAACCTGAACATTTACCAAATAAAAAGTTTAGGTTGGAAGCGCAAAACCCATGTCCAGATCTCGTAGAGCAGTGGTTATCAACCTTGTTTGGCCCATGCACCCCTTCACCATATGTTCAGAATCTCACTCCCCGCTTTAACATTTCCTCTCTATAAATCCCTCGCCCCCTTTTTTACACAGTATACGTAAAAATGGATGCTAAAGTTAATAACACATACCAGAACATGTCTAGACGTCTACATAAAACGTGATTTGTGGGAATACTTACGTTATAAAACGAAATTCAGAAGGAACAGAAGTACAGAACCGAAAATGATGGAGGGAAATACAATATCTAGTAATCGGTTCTTGCATTAACGCGATCTTGAAATAATCTGAAACTCCCACCCCCCGGAAACCCTAAAATTCCCCCATAGGGGGGAATTCCCCACCGGTTGAGAACCACTGTCGTTGAGTATCAGCATTTCTCTCCCTGGTCCACGATATTGTGAGAACTTTCGTGTCATATTTGAGGTCATCAGCCTCGGTGCTCTACTATTGTGATTGCTTCATAGTCCTCAACTCACATCCTGATTGCCACAAGAAAGCTTTTTTTTTCCCGCATATCCTTTACAGGACATCGCGTCAACATCAGCATCTTTCAGCTGATTGTTGATTTCTTGACAAGATTACGGCCATTAATTTCTGAGCGACCAGCTCACATACCCCATAAGTTACCGACGCGAAGAGACCCGCTACCAATTCTCGCGCACGTCACGTTACTCACGAGAGTATATGGGATTACGGAGAAAGTCGTGTTACCCCTAGACTAGGGAGACACCACAAGAAAGCTAAATCCCATAAATATGTGTTGATTTATTTGTGTTATGGTTTTGTGCATTAAGCGCTAATTATCACTAATGCACACACTCTTTCATAAATCAATCAATCAATCAATCAATCAATCAACCAATCAATCAATAAACCAACCAATCAATCAGGTGCCGTCTCCACAATGAAGGTTGGCTGCAATGGATCTCCAACACTGTCTGTCTCTCGCCCTGACTGTACATTTTGTCAGATTGCTATTCGTTCATCTCTTGATGTTATCTTCCCACTTGTATCGTTGTCTACGTCTTGCGCCCTTGCCTTCATCCTTACCATCCAGTATGGTTTTTAATAATAGTGTTTTAATGTGGTCGAAATCCTATAAGAAATCCTCCAAGCTAACATAGACACATACTCCCATACAAACATGGAAAGATATAGTTACTACATCGAGATTTGAACCCGTCACCACCAAATGACGATAGAGCCTGGCTATCGCTAGCAAGCTTGGCGAAAGAAAACACGGAGCTCAACATGACTGAATGGATAAAAGCGATCACTCTTAAACTTCCGGTGTACTCAAGCCGAGGTAGCTGGTTGCTGGGTCAACCCCTACACCGATCTGTTGGATAAAAATGTTGACTTCTCGTCCTTGACTTGGGGACGTAAATTACAAGTACCTCAGAAGTACGAGTGGGTACGCATGAAGGCGAGGTAATAGGGAAAGCTAATCCATATGCAAACATCAGCAAAGTGCACTAGAAGTAGCAGCACAGGTGTGCACTACACTTGAGTTTAAAGCGCCGAACACAACAAAAACAAATCACACACACACACACGCACGCACGCACACACACACGCACGCACGCACGCACGCACGCACACACACACAAACTTACACATACACACACAGACACACACAAATACAAGCAATCAATCAATCAATCATGTGCCATGCCGGAAAGCGTGGGCGGTCATGATTCGCCATTTCACTCGATCACCAGAGTCGTGGATCAGCTCAGTGTTCCTGTCTCGTCCATGCCATGTGGCCAAGCCATCCAGGTATTTTCCTCTCGGTCTTCCTCTTGGTCTGTTCCCCTCGATCTTGCCAGCTGTCACCAAGTTCTCCAGTCCATTTCTTCTCATAACATGTCCAAAAATTTTTGACTGTCTACGTCTAATTTCTCTAATCAATCTACGATTTTCATTTGTCTCTTGTAGTACTTGGTCATTGGTTTTTCTATCTGTCCATGGTATTCTTTGCATTTTCCTCAGAAACCACATTTCTGCAGCCATCAGATGTTTTTCAGCTTGACTGCACATTGTCCAAGTTTCACATCCATACAAAAGAACAGGCTCTATGTATCCCCTCAACACTCTTTTTCTCGTTTCAATTGACATCAATTTATTGGTCAGAATGTTTTTCATCTTGCTAAAGGCTACTTTCGCAATGGCGATTCTTGTTCTAATCTCTTCAAGGCATCTGCCATCAGATGTTATGACTGTTCCGAGATAATTGAACCGATTCACTTGTTGAAGAATATTCCCATTTACTTGTATATTACATTGTGGTACTTCGTTCTTCCTAGTGACGACCATAACCTGTGTCTTCCTACAATTTAATTCCAACCCCAGCTGCTCACTGTGTACAACCACAGCGTCTACTAATTGTTGCAGATCCTGTGCATTGTCTGCAATCAATACTGTATCATCTGCATATCTAATGTTATTTATGTTTCGTCCTCCAATGCTGATTCCATTTAGGTCTTCTACATTTCTGAAAATATTTTCACTGTATAAGGAAAAAAGATCTGGAGACATTACACATCCCTGCCTAACACCTCTCTTAATAGGTTGGTATTGTCCTACTTCATTATCAATTCTTATGGCAGCTTGTTGTTTCCAATATATGTTTTTTATAAGTCTAATATCTTTCCCATCAATTTGTAGATCTGCAAGCATATCCACAATGTTGACATGTCTTACTCTATCAAAAGCCTTTGTGTAGTCAATAAAGCAAAGATGTATATCCTTGTTTACTTCTAAAGCACGTTCAATAACTGTTCGCAGCATATACACAGCATTTACTGTACCCTTTCCTTCTACAAAACCACATTGTTCTTCCCCTATTTCAGCAAACATTTAGAATAAAGTCTGTCACTGAATGAAAATAAAAAAAAATTATTGAGGTGTAAAACGGAAGTACTGACCATAGAACCCGTGGTTGGGTTCGCATCTCGGGGCCTCCCCCATCCAGGTCTCGTCGCCCTGACACACCCGGGCATGGAGTCCCACCAGCATGTAGAGGTCGTCGCAGTTGTACACAGCTATAGATCCGAACCTGGGACAGGTGAACAGTTACAGGAACTTATACGGGGACATCTTGGCAGTTAGTAAGTCGGTAATTAAGCACGTAAATCAGTCAGTCAGTCAGTCAGTCAGTCAGTAAGCAAGCAAGTAAGAGAGTAAGCAAGTGAGTAAGCAAAGTAAGCACGTCAGTCAGTCAGTCAGTCAGTCAGTAGGTAAGTAAATAAGTCAGTAAGTCATTAGTCAGTCAGTCAGTAAAGTACATTAAAGTAAAGTGCAGTAACATATAGTACAGTACAACAGTTACAGGAACTTATACGGGGACAGCTGGGCAGTTAGTAAGTCGGTAATTAAGCACGTAAATCAGTCAGTCAGTCAGTCAGTCAGTAAGCAAGCAAGTAAGAGAGTAAGCAAGTGAGTAAGCAAAGTAAGCACGTCAGTCAGTCAGTCAGTAGGTAAGTAAATAAGTCAGTAAGTCATTAGTCAGTCAGTCAGTAAAGTACATTAAAGTAAAGTGCAGTAACATATAGTACAGTACAACAGTTACAGGAACTTATACGGGGACATCTGGGCAGTTAGTAAGTCGGTAATTAAGCACGTAAATCAGTCAGTCAGTCAGTCAGTCAGTAAGCAAGCAAGTAAGAGAGTAAGCAAGTGAGTAAGCAAAGTAAGCACGTCAGTCAGTCAGTCAGTCAGTCAGTCAGTAGGTAAGTAAATAAGTCAGTAAGTCATTAGTCAGTCAGTCAGTAAAGTACATTAAAGTAAAGTGCAGTAACATATAGTACAGTACAATAACATTTTGTGCAGTAAAGTACAGTCAGTACAGTACAGTACAATAAAGATTGGTGCAGTATAGCATAGCATTGCATAGCATAGCATAGTATAGCGCAGTGCAGTGTGGTGTAGTAAAGAACAGTACAGTATAGTATGGTAAAGTACAGTAAAGTACATTTCAGTACAGTAAAGTGCGGTACAGTACAGTTTAGTGAAGTGTAGTAAAGTACAGTATAGTTTGGTACAGTCAAGTGTGGTATGCACACCAATATTTATATAAACCAATCGGTGGGAGATGCCAGATCTACGCCGGATGACTTCATTTCCCAAGTAAATAGTGGTACTAATTCAGTACACATTATTGAGGACGCATTTCTCAGCGTCTTTCGCAGGATGACTTCCTCGGGACAAATGTTTCTCATGACAAATTTCCCAGTGTCTCCTTTTCAGGACACAATTTTCAGTGTTATTTTCTCAGGAAAAATTTCTCAGTGTTACTTTCTCATGACACATTTCTCAGTCTTACTTTCTCAGAACAAATGTCCCAGGAATGCTTACTCAAGACACATTTCTCATGATGAATTCCTAAGGACAAATTGCTATCGCTGATTTTCTCATGACAAATCTCTTTGGATAACTTCATGAGGATACATCTTTAGGATAGCATTAATAGGATAACATTACCAGGATAACTTTCATACGATAGCATTACATGATAACTTTACCAGGAAAATTTCTTAGGATAACATTACCAGGATACATTTCTCAGGATAACTTTACTACAATACATTTCTGACGATAAAATTTCCAGTATAACATTACCAGGATAAATATCTTAGGATACAATTTCGAGGATAACATTACCAGGATAAATTTCTTAGGATAACATTTCCAGGATAACATTACCGGGATACATTACAAGGGTAACTTTAGTAGGCTAACTTTAACAGAATAATTTTCTTAGAATAGCATAACCAGGTAACTTTACGAAGATAACTTTATCAGATAACTTTACCAGGATAGTGTTATCAGGATAACATTAACATGATAAAATGTTCAGGATAACATTACCAGGATAACTTTGCCAGGATAACTTTCACAGGATACATTTCTTAGGATAACATTACCATGGTAACTTTACCATGCCAACTTTACAAGGACAACTTTACCAGGACACATTTCACAAGATATATTTCAAAGATCAACAATCTGAAGAACGAACGAACGAACGTTATTTTAACAGTGCATATTGCAATGTTGTGAGACACATCTCCCATCCACCCTCACACCCCGCAGCCACCCACACATCCCCCACCCACCCACACATCCTCCACCCACCACACCCCCACCCACCCACACATACCTCCACGCACTCACACAGACTCAGGCAAACATACATGCCGCCACCCACCCACCGATCCCCCACCCGCACACATTTCCCACACATGAAGAGATTTTTCAGGTATGGTAATAATAGAGACAACGTAATGGACAACACGCCACTTGATGATGGCGATGGCGATGAAGATGATGATTATTTGCATGTTGCTCTATTACAAAAAGGTAAGGACATGCGGTAGATCAACCGCACAAGACAGACAACCCACCTGTTGTAAGGAGAGATGGTCACTCGGCCATGAGCGATATTACTAGGCTCTGGCAAACAGCGCAGATCTGTAGGTGAAAGTTGTGATCAATAAAATAATGAATCAATCAATTAGGTGTCGTCTTAGCAATGAAGATTGAATTGGATTACTAACATGCTATGTATATCTTCTGCTTCTTCTTCTCTGTCCCTTCTCCTCCCCCTCCTCTCCTCCTCTTCCCCTTATCCTCCCTCCTCTCCTCCCTCGCTCCTCTCCTCCCCTCGCTCCTCCCCTCCTCCCTCCTTCCTCCTATTCCCTCCTCCTCTTTTCCTCTTCTCCTCCTCCCCTTCTCCTCCTCCTTCCATCCCCTACCCTCCTCCTCTCACCTCCTCTCCCCTCCCCTCCTCTCCCCCTTCTCCCCTCCCTTTCTACCCCTCCTCTCCGAGCCCAATCCTCCCGTCCCCTTCTCCTCCGCCTTCCCCTTTTTTTCTTCCCCTCCTTCTCCTTCTTCTCCCCTTCTCTTTCTCCTGCCCCGTGTCTTTCTCCGGCCCTTGTCTTTCTCCTCCATATCTCTTTCTCCTCCCCCTTCTCTTTCTTCTCCCCATCTCTTTCTCCGGCCATTGTCTTTCTTCTTCCCCGTCTCTTTCTCCGGTCCTTGTCTTTCTCCTCCCCATCTCTTTCTCCTCCCCATCTCTTTCTCTCCCCTTCTCTTTTTCCTCCCCTTCTCTTTCTCCTACCCCGTCTCTTTCTCCAGCCCTTGTCCTTCTCTTCCCCATATCTTTCTCCTCCCCCTTCTCTTTCTTCTCTCTCGCCTCCTCCTTCTCCTCCTCCCCCTTCTCTTTCTCCTCCCCCTTCTCCTCCCCTCTCCCTCCAATTCCCCATCCTTTGCATAACATTACAATCAACCCCATGTTGACTATCTAAGCAAAAGTACGTTCAGCAGTTTGCCATTGCTTTTCTGAACGAGAAGTCAACGTGTCAGTCCAACTGACCGGTGTTTTACATGAACCCACTACGCCGCCGCCAGCACACAGGCAATAACAGTGCAAAGCGTTAAACCACTCGTTCAGACTGAACTCAAAGTAATGAGTTAATACAAATATAAGTACACACAAACACGGAAATACGGACAGAAAACACATACAACAATAGTTAAACAAGGACAGGAGCAGTAATTATCTTGTGTGTATTCATAAAGTTGTTCCCCGATTCTGCGCGAAGAATTTTTTTTCTGTTGCGTAATCATTGATCAGTAATCAACACAAATATTTATCGCACAATCTTATATTTTTTTTTCAATGCAATCTCGGTTAAAATGCTTTTGTAATGTTTCCAGTGTAATCATTATAATTATCAAATCACAACTTTTAGTTGAGTTAAAAACCGATATCTCGGTATTTGGAACATTCCCATAAGTGCTCCGGATATAGGATACTATATCGCTACATGTTACCTCCCATTTCGACGGAAGAACGATATATCGCGATACAAGGCCATAGTAGAACTGAATATTGAAGAAAAACGATAAAACAAAGAAAACTTGAAATATTTTGGTCACTTGAAACGTCATGAAAGTTTGGAGAGAAAAGTAATGGAGGGGTATATGCCCGGGAAGATGGGAAAATGAAGGCCAAAGAGAAGATGGGTGCAGGATGTGGCGGATGATCTCCAGGACGGTGTATCGGACGCGGGACATCTTGCTTATGGTCGAGAAGTTTTCCGGAAGGTTATTATGGGAGCGAGGTTCTGCAAAGGACACGCTTCTGAATAAGTGTTCCGTATGCTCCGTATTGAAATCTCTCCTGTGACTATAAAATTGTAATCTCCCCTATAACTACCACATTGGAATCTCCCCTATGAATATCACATTGAAATCTCCCCCATGACTATCAAATTGACATCTCCCACGTGACTATCAAATTCTAATCTCCCCTTTATCTATCACATTGAAAGCTCCCCATTGACCATCACATTGAAATCTCCCCTATGACTATCAAATTGAAATCTCATCTATGACTATCAAATTGAAATCTCTCCCGTGACTATTAAACTGAAATCTCCCCTATAAGATCTCTAAAGCAGTCGATGTGGTTAAAGGGGTGAGAGCGCTCTAGCAACTTCCGGTGCATTGATGGCGGGGTGGCAGAATCAACTCCTACACTGATCAGTTAGACTTCAACAACGATGTCCTATTCAGAAAGCAATGGCAAACTGCTGAACGCAACATTGTCTAGAAAATGTACATGTGGTTGGGGATGCTCGCAATATCACGTAAAGGATATACAACTTTTTGCTTACTTTACTTAAGATCTATACAACTGTTTATTTACTTTACTTAAGATCTATGCAACTTTTTACTTACTTTACTCAAGATCTAATGCAACTTTTTACTTACTTTTAATTCAAGATCTGTGCAACTTTTTACTTACTGTACTTAAGTCTATGCAACTTTTTACTTAGTTTACTTAAGATCTATGCAACATTTTACTTACTTTACTTAAGATCTGTGCAACTTTTTACTTACTTTATTTAAGATCTATGTAACGTTTTACTTACTTAACTTAAGATCTTATCAACTTTGTACTTACTTTACTTAAGATCCCTGCAACTTTTTTCTAACTTAACTTAAGAACTATGCAACTTTTTACTTGCCCAAGGCATGCGGGAGTACAAGAAAATGAGCGGGCTGACGAGCTCGCAGGTATGGCTACTGTGGAGGGCGGACGCGCTATGAACCAGGCTGACATTCTGAATGATCTACGAGAAGTAAGACTGTCGCGAGAACCAAGCGATGACTGTGAATCTACAACCATGGTCATACTGCGAGAACTGCAAATTAAAAGAGGTGTTGCCAAACAAGAACACTACGCAGGAAGCCAAAGAAGATTGATTAACCAACACAGAACTGGTGTCGTGAGCCGCTACATGCTGCGGGATTTGCTGAGAAGGGGATCGAGCACTTATGGACTGAATGGTTCGATGTGCAATGAGGATGATCTGTCGACTAACTAACTAACTAACTAGCAACTTTTTACTTACTTTACTTAAGATTTAAGCATCTTTTTAATTACTTAGTTTAAGATCAATGCAAAATTGTATTTACTTTACTTAAGATCTAAGCAACGTTTTACTTACTTAACTTAAGATTAGTGTAACATATTACTTACTTTACTTAAGATCTATGCAACGTTTTACTGTTTTAGCTTAAGATCCATGCAACTTTTGTCTAACTTAACTTAAGACCTATGCAACTTTTTACTTACTTTACTTAAGATTTAAGGAACTTTTTACTTACTTAATATCTATGCAACATTTTATTTACTTTACTTAATATCTATGCAACATTTTATTTACTTTACTTAAGGTCTATGTAACATTTTACTTACTTACATTAAGATCTATGAAAGAAGATAAATGTTAATATTGTTGCGTTCACGTGACACGATGGTGGTCCTTCACAAACAGAACACAACGACAACTTCAGATGTGTGGATATCGTGGTAGCGGGTTCAACCCCTACACCGGGCAGTTGGACTAAAATGTTGACTTCTCGTCCTTGACTTTGAGACGCAAATTACAAGTACCTCAGAAATCGGAGTGGGTTAGCCTGATGGCGAGGGACACTGGTAATAGAGAAAGCTAATCCACACGCAAACATCAGCCCAGCGCACTAGATATATTAGCCTGTGTACGGACTAATTTTGAGTTCAGAATGACCGAAAGAAAAACGACAACATCAAAGGTACTCACTCGGGTTGATACAGGATTTCCCGCACTTCCCGTCACATAGGCACTTCTTCTTGGAGCTGAGGCAATCGTAGTCTGTCTCGCAACTCTTGAAACACCGCCGCCCGCTGTCCTCCTGCCTCTCGTGGTCGCACTCGATCTCCTCAGCGGCTGATGATGATGATAATAATAATAATAACAATAATGATAACACCAAAAATAATAACAACAACAATAACAATAACAACAACAACAATGAAACAACAAAATCAACAATAACAACAACAATAATAATAGTAACAACAACAACAACAACAATAAAAACAATAATAATAATAATAATAATAATAATAATAATAATAATAATAATAATAATAATGTGTAATCTTGCCAAGAAATCAACAATCAGCTGAAAGATGCTGATGTTGACAGCGATGTCCTGTAAAAAGATATGCGAACATAATAATAATAATAATAATAATAATAATAATAATTGTTATTATTATTCGAGTATAATAATAATACAAATAAATTGTTACGAATCAGTTTGTTTATGCCTGGGTGTGTTGTAGTACTGCCATAACATTTTGTGGACATGAATTCACGGAGGAATAATGGCTACTCTTTCCTTCAATTTCGCAGGCGACGAGTTCGGGTGTCCAACTGGCGTCCGACCTACACATGGCATTAACATATCAGCTCCTTATCAACTTCGCTGACTCACCCGCTGTACGTATATAATAGCAAAACCAGTCTTCAGAGTTGAATGGAGATGAGTCAGGAACCGACATCACCAGAACTCTGGACATTACCAGAACTAGGGACATTACCAGAACTCTGGACATTACCAGAACCCTGGACATTACCTGAACTAGGGAAATTCCAGACATCGGTACATTACCAGAACTCGGGACAATAATAGAACTCAAGTTATTCACGGCATAGGGACATTACCAGAACTATGGACATTACCAGAACTCGGGATATTACCAGAACACGAGACATCACCAGCACACGGGACAATATCATAACTCGGGACTTTACCAGAACTATGGACATTACCAGAACTCTGGACATTACCAGAACTCTGGAGATTACCAGAACTAGGGACATTACCAGAACTCTGGACATTACCAGAACCCTGGACATTACCTGAACTAGGGAAATTCCAGACATCGGTACATTACCAGAACTCGGGACAATAATAGAACTCAAGTTATTCACGGCATAGGGACATTACCAGAACTATGGACATTACCAGAACTCGGGATAATACCAGAACTCGAGACATCACCAGCACACGGGACAATATCATAACTCGGGACTTTACCAGAACTATGGACATTACCAGAACTCTGGACATTACCAGAACTCTGGAGATTACCAGAACTCTGGACATTACCAGACTTGGGACAATATCAGAACTCGGGACATTACAAGAACTCTGGATATTACCAGAACACTGGACATTACCAGACTTGGGACAATATCAGAACTCGGGACATTACCAGAACTCGGGACATTATCATAACTCTGGACATTACCAGAACTCGGGACATCACCAGAACTCGGAACATTAGCAGAACTCTGGACATTACCAGAAATCGGGACATTAATAGAACTCGGGACATGACCAGAATCCGGCAAATTACCCCAACCTGTCGTCTTTCCTCTACCTGCCGTGTGTCCTCTTCCTGTCGTCTGTCCCCTTTCTGTCGTGTTTGCCCCTTTCCTGTCGTGTGTGTCCCCTTTCTGTCGTATCTGTCCGCTTTCTGTCGTGTCTGTCCCCATCCTGCCATGTCTGTCCCCATCCTGTCCCCATCCTGTGGTGTCTGTCCCTATCCTATCGTGTCTGTCCCCTTCATGTCGTGCCTGTCCCCTTCCTGTCATGTCTGTCCCCTTCCTGTCGCGTCTGTCCCCTTCCTGTCATGTCTGTCCCCTTCCTGCCCCACAAAATCGTGTCTGTCCCCATCCTGTCGTGTCTGTCCCCTTCCTGTCGTGTCTGTCCCCATCCTGTCGTGTCTGTCCCCATCCTGTCGTGTCTGTCCCCTTCCTGTCGTGTCTGTCCCCTTCCTGTTGTATCTGTCCTCTTCCTGTTGTGTCTGTCCCCTTCCTGCTCCATACTATCGTGTCTGTCCCCTTCCTGTTGTATCTGTCTCCTTCCTATCGCGTCTGTCCCCTTCCTGTCTCGTCTGTCCACTTCCTGTCATGTTTGTCCCCTTCCTGTCTCGTCTGTCCCCTTCCTGTCGTGTCTGTCCCCTTCCTGTTGTGTCTGTCCCCTTCCTGTCGCGTCTGTTCACTTCCTGTCATGTCTGTCCCCTTCCTGTCCCACACTATCGTGTCTGCCCCTATCCTGTCGCGTCTGTCCCCTTCCTGTTGCATCTGCCCTCTTCTTGTCGTGTCTGTCCCCATCCTATCCCATCTTGTTGTGTTTGTCCCCTTCCTGCCCCATACAATCCTGTCTGTCCCCATCCTGTCCCATCCTGTTGTGTCTGTCCCCTTCCTGCCCCATCCTGTCGTGTCTGTCCCCATCCTGTCGTGTCTGTCTCCATCCTGTCGTGTCTGTCCCTATCCTGTCGTGTCTGTTCCTTTCCAGTCCCATCCTGTCGTGTCTGTCCCCTTGCTGTCGTGTCTGTCTCCATCATGTCGTGTCTGTCCCCATCCTGTCGTGTCTGTCCCAATCCTGTCGTGTCTGTCCCCTTCATGTTGTGTCTGTCTCCTTCCTGTCGTGTCTGTCCCCTTTCTGTCGTGTCTCTCCCCTTTATGTCGTGTCTGTCCCCTTTATGCTGTGTCTGTCACCATCCTGTCGTGTCTGTCCCCATCCTGTCCTATCCTGTCGTGTCTGTCCCCATCCCCTCCCATCCTGTCGTGTCTGTCCCCATCCCCTCCCATCCTGTCGTGTCTGTCCCCATCCCATCCCATCCTGTCGTGTCTGTCCCCATCCCCTCCCATCCTGTCGTGTCTGTCCCATCCTGTCCCATCCTGTCGTGTCTGTCCCCATCCCCTCCCATCGTGTCTGTCCCCATCCCCTCCCATCCTGTCGTGTCTGTCCCCATCCTGATCCATCCTGTCGTGTCTGTCCCATCCTTTCCAAACCAGTCGTGTCTGTCCCCATCCTGTCTAGTCTGTTTCCTTCCGGTTGTGTCTGTCCCCTCCCTGTCGTGTCTGTCCCCTCCCTGTCGTGTCTGTCCCCTTCCTGTCGTGTCTGTCCCCTTCCTCTCGTGTATGTCCCCTTCCTGTCCCATCCTGTAGTGTCTGTCCCCTTCCTGTCCCATCCTGTAGTGTCTGTCCCATCCTGTAGTGTCTGTCCCATCCTGTAGTGTCTGTCCCATCCTGTAGTGTCTGTCCCATCCTGTAGTGTCTGTCCCATCCTGTAGTGTCTGTCCCCTCCCTGTCGTGTCTGTCCCCTCCCTGTCGTGTCTGTCCCCTTCCTCTCGTGTATGTCCCCTTCCTATCCCATACTGTCGTGTCTGTCCTTATCCTGTCCCATCCTGTAGTGTCTGTCCCCTCCCTGTCGTGTCTGTCCCCTTCCTCTCGTGTATGTCCCCTTCCTATCCCATACTGTCGTGTCTGTCCTTATCCTGTCCCATCCTGTAGTGTATGTCCCCTTCCTGTCGCGTCTGACCCCATACTGTCATATCGGTCCCCATACTGTTGTATCAATCCCCTTCCTGCCGTGTCTGTCCACATCCTGCCGTGCGTGTCCCATCCTGTCGTGTCTGTCCCCTTCCTGTCGTGTCTGTTCCTTTCCAGTCCCATCCTGTCGTGTCTGTCCCCTTCCTGTCGTGTCTGTTCCCTTCCTGCCCCATGCTGTCGTGTCTGTCCCCTTCCTGTCGTGTCTGTTCCCTTCCTGCCCCATCCTGTCGTGTCTGTCCCCTTCCTGTCGTGTCTGTCCCCTTCCTGCCCCATCCTGTCGTGTCTGTCCCCTTTCTGACGTGTCTGTTCCCTTCCTGTCAAATCCTGTCATGTCTGTCTCCTTCCTCCTGTGGTTGTCCTCTGGCTGCTGGTTTTCTTATCATTCTCATGCTTCCTGTCCACTTTTCATTCAGATTCTCTCCAATAATATGCTGTATTCTCCTTTCTTTGTTCTTCATTCGTTTATGTTAAACAAAAGTAAACAGTCCATTGAGTTTTTAATGCTTATACTTTTTATTTCAATCCCTCTCTTTATTTCCCACCTTCCTATTCTTTTCCTTCATCTTCTGCTTCTGTCCCGCCTCCCGCCTCTGCTTCTTCTCCCGTTGTTGCCCCTCCTCCGCCTTCTTCGTTGTCGTCTTTATTTTTCCTCACATCGTCTTCCATACCCGCCACCTCCCTCGTTTTCTTTCGTCGCGAAAACCTCCTCCTCTTTATCATTCCTTATTTTTACACACTCACGTCATTGTATTACGCAGCTACTATTTTTCTATACTATTTTTCTAAATGATTTCTAAACTATTTTTTCTTGTCATGGATTACCCCAGCATATATCATCTCCCATTTGCGCACTCTAATTGTTTATTCATACTCCGTCTATTTACTGAGACAACTTCCCATTCCTACATCTCATCACATTATTGATAATTATATCCCCCATATTATCTATATTCTGAATGGCTTTTCTTTCCTTTCAGAAACCCCTAACATCTGTACAAACCCTCCCCGCTTCCCCCCGCGCCCTACATTTCCCTAAACCAAACTCATATTTCCCCATCATGTTCTTCTACACTCGCATCTTTCTCTATTATAATTCTCTTACGCCTCTTTTCAGTTCATTTGATTAATTCATTTCCTCGGGTCTTCTTTCCCTATTTTGGCGAGGTGATTTCCTTTCTTTCCCCGCTGTGTTTCTGCCCACATTTCATTCTTTCTCCCATCACGTGACTCGCCAACCCGCCCCTCCCATCAACACAGCACAACATGGACAAGCTCGATACTCAACACCAATATCGGAAACTAATAATAATCATAATGGACGATTTCGATACTCATTAATTAACACAGAGTAGGCTGATTTCGATACTTGTATATAAATCTGTTCCGCCCGCAGCCAGGAGTGAGTGGATGGGGGGAAAAGAAAAAGTTTAATTGTCGGCGTTCGGGGAAATGTGAGTGGTTTGATCATAGCAGGAAATGAACGAAACAAATATTTTTGAATATCACAATTTGAGCAATCGAAATCAAGTTATATAGGGATGGAAAGGGGGGGGGGGAGGGAAGCGGGAACAGACAGACAGACAGACAGAGTGGGTAGAAACAGAGACACCGAGAGACAGACAAACGGACATAGACAGACGACAGAGAGAGAGAGAGAGAGAGAGAGAGAGAGAGAGAGAGAGACAGGCTTAGAGACAGACAGACAGAAGAATAGATAGACGAAAGATAGAGAAACGGGCATAGAAGCAGACAGACCGAACGTCAGTCAGACAGACAAACAGAGATAGAAGCAGAGAGACGGAGACAGACATACAGACAAACAGGCAGTCAGACTATGGACAGACAAATTCGGATAGAAGCAGAGAAAGCGATAGAGAAAATAGACATACAGTGATAGAAGCAGCAGACATACAGACACGCAGCCATATGACAGATAGACGGACAGACAAACAAAGATAGAAGCTGAGAGACAGACATATAGACAGAGAGCAAGAGAGAGAGAGAGAGAGAGAGAGAGAGAGAGAGAGAGAGAGAGAGAGAATTAGACAGAGACATACAGGCGGACAGATATATATATATATATATATATATATATATATATATATATATATATATATATATAGAGAGAGAGAGAGAGAGAGAGAGAGAGGCAGAGATAAACAGGCACACCGACGGACGGACAGACAGACGGATAGACAAACAGACAAACAGATGTCGTAGTACCAGTTTCAGTCTGAACCGACCTAAAAGCCCAGGTGAATGAATGTCCATGGGAATGGAACCTATAACCACCACGTCGGCAGTGTCTAGCCACAACGTTCCCGTCGTGGACAGAAAGAAGACCACGACAAATAGAACACCACAACGCGGATGAATATTTAAGCAACCACGAATCAAGATTTGTTTTTATTGAGGTAATTTTGGCATCTCCGAGCGTGGTTGAGACCAAACCCAAGGTTCCATTGACTAGTTTCTTGAGCAGCTTTCTGCACGCATGACGTGGCTTGTGGGCATTCTCCTGCTGGGAACATTTCCATCGAATTTGGCTCCGTCTCATGTCGCTGGAAGTCGAGTTATCCAGCTTGACATGGCGGGAAACTTGCAGACGATTTCCGGTAGCCATTTTAAAAGATTCAACAACACTGAAACATTTATTTGCTATATATTTCCGGTTAGTGTTTTTCTTCATCGAACATGTTACTAGCTATCTAAGTAAGTAATAAATATCACACACACACACACACACACACACACACACACACACACACACACAGACACACACACACACAGAGACAGACATACACACACAGACAGACACACACACACAGACAGACACACACACAGACAGACAGACACACACAGACAGACACACACACAGACAGACATACACACACAGACAGACATACACACACAGACAGATAGACAGATACACACAGACACACACAGACAGACAGACAGACAGACACACACACACACAGACACACACACACACAGACAGACAGACACACACACACAGAGACAGACACACACACACACACACAGACACACAGACACAGACAGACACACACACACACACACACACACAACCACACACACACAAGAAGTAGACGGTACGCCTTACACGATCACAGGTAACAAAATGAACTTCAAAACATCGTGAATTTAAACTCAGAAGCCCAAACAATATATTGCACGATTTATTGCCTAACATGTTTCCCTGCATATCAGGTGCAGACTGCAGATATATATATATATATATATATATATATATATATATATATATATATATATATATATATATATATATATATATATATATATATATATATATCACATTAACAGATTCAGTACCAAACAAAATGCAGGTTTGGACCAAACCAAAATGTATGGTGGAAAATGGGAAGTAGGGGTGTGTCATAGTTATGACATACAAGTTATTATAATATAGTAGAAGATGTGTTGTATTATATATCAAATTAAAGCAGGTTGCTTTGGGAAAACTACTGTATTGATATTTTAATTGAGACAACATTACGCAGTGACAACATTTCAGCCATATATAAGCCAGATACGGAAAGTCGCTCAGGACGATTAATTGTGCCTTGGTACTGAATCAATTAAGTGAATAATACTGAAACAATGAAAACAGTTGTCACATGTTTTGTTCGAATGTGGAATATCTGTTAATCTCACTGTGATTTTAAATCGTAGATTTCGATGGATAGGGCACGGAACGAGGGTGGATGATGGTAGAATAACAAAGAACACCTTATTTGGTGAATTACAGATGGGTGAGTGATCTCGGGGTCGGCCTCTACTACGATACAAAGATGTGTGTAAGCGGGACATGACTGATACAGGCGTTGATAATGCACATTGGGAGCAAGTCGCCGCCGAACGTGTTGCATGAAGGGCACATATCATAAATGGAATAAAGACAAAGGGGAAAATGGTTGCAGATAGGTCACACACTGAGCGCGTGAGTCGTAAGTGATGCGTGATGGTGAAAATGGCCATGTGTTCACATGCATCCACTGTGGACGAACATTAACAGCGCGAACTTGTCTAATCAGTCACATTCGCAGCCGCCATGGGTTGTAGTTATTATGTCTTTTTTTATAGCACAATGCAACAAACTATCATCTGTCAAGACGGCAAGGTCCCAATGAATGATTGAATTTTAAATTTACCATGACCTACTTATTTTTACATAAACTCGACTGAAACCGCCTAATTGCTTACGCCTCACCATATTTGAACAATGGTTTATTGTTCGTCAAATACAATACAGGTACCGCTGTTTCTCTGTTCACGCCATTACCGCATTTTATTAGTTGTTGTTGAGTTGAGTTAAGAACCGACATCACTGCACTCAGGACATTCCCATACGTGCTAAGTCCCCTCGTTCAACAGCCAGCAAAGAGTCATACTACTAATCGTTCCCACCGCTATCTGATTAAAAATTCTGCTCCCCTCTCCTCTACCTCTTCTTCTCCGCTTCATTCTCTCCCCGCTGGCTGTTGAAATCGACGATGACGGCGTTTTATAGCATTTCGGCTGCACATGAATTCCTGAAGACTAATTAACTCTTTACCACCCACACTGATATCTGGTCGGCTATTGGAACGATAAGTAGCAAATCGAGTAGACGAACAATTACCAATGTGGGTGGAAAGAGAGTTAGCCTCTCAGTTTAAACAATGTGGACAATGCTGCCAAAGCCAGCTCCAGTAAGCAATAAAGGACCCACTCACACACCTTAAGGTGCAAATTAAGCACCCCTCCGAGCTCTCCTCCGAGTATTTTCCTATATAAGATATATAAATGTATTGGTTTCACGTCATAAACAGGCTCCTCAAACGCGTGTAAAATTCATATTTTCGCAGTCAAAGTGCAGATAACTGCTTTCGGTTTTTTTGTTTTTTTACCTTCTATCGATTTTTTTCTTTCCGCGTTTCCATCCTGTTTCAGGATATTGCGGTCAACACCAGCATCTTTCAGCTGTATGTTGATTCCTAGGCTAGATTACGCTCATCAGCACGCCACGACTTTCTGAGCGACCGGCACCATACTCTCATAAGTCACTGGCGCGACTCGAACTCTGTCGGTCTTACAAAGGTTAAAAAACCCATTAAATAATATTATTGTTCGTAGTTAAGGGGTGGTGGGGTAAGAAAATGGAAAATTAAAGATGGTTTTGGTAAGTGGTGGGAAGTAAAGCGGGTCTTTTGTGCTTGCGCCCGGGCGGGGGTGGGGGTGGGGGGGGGCGTGTCACGAGTATTGAACACGCCGAGTAAGGGATTCTAACCCGCTACCTTGGTATCACCAGGCGTCTTAAGTGCTCTCCTGGTGTGTACCCACATGGGATTCGATCCCAGTTGGTTAAAACAGGCGATGTGACTACGTAGATTCTACCTTGACATCAGAGCACAAGAAATGTAAGAGTGCTGTAACCTCTCGGCCGCACATCTTCTACTGATCGCTACTTACAGAACTGGAGGGAACCCATTTCTATGTAAGCACTAGCTCGGCATAGTTCGAGAATTGAATACAGACCGATAGCTTTGTACAGCGACAATACAAGTAACTTGCCCTCATAAGACCCGAGTTGACTTGAAAACATTCCGCCACCGGCGTAAGCGGTCAACCGTGTATCACAACACAGCAGTTCACAACAACCTGACCCCACGCGACCTGAACGCGTCTTATGTCCTGAAGGACATGTTCAGACAGTACATAATTTCTGCTGTGTCAGCAGACACGACTCCATACGACCGGGTATAAAAACGCTAACAATTACCGTACAGACCCACTTTCTCTGATAGCAACAGAATTGGTAAGTTCGTCAAATTTTATTACACATTACCATTTTCGTTAAGTTGAGTTGAGTTGAGTATACTAATCGTCCCCACCGCTATCTGATTTAAAATTCTCCTGGTCTTCCCTTTCAGTTTTGAGATTCTTCCAGAACCCCTACCGATCCCCCGCAATCTCATTATTTCCACATACGGGTTCTCAATCCGTTCCCCCGCTTTCTCCACCTGGTCCTACAAACGTATGACCCCCCCCCCCCTCCCCTTTGTCCATAGGTAATCGACCACCAAGAGGTGCATTCCCTGCCAGCCTATCAGCGTGTTCATTACCTCCGCACCACCACATGGCCAGGGCAAAATACCCATACAATTCTCACAATCTGTGACCTCTGAAGCGACGATAGCTATTCACCACGAAACATTCCTTTCTCCACCGTACTAAGCATGCTCTTTGAATCCGTAATGAATTAAGATTCTTTACGATGACACCTAAGAAAGAGTGATGTGGTTAATACCACGCCGGCGCTTTTATTTCTCAAGACATTTCCCGGTACATGCATAGACTTGGTGAACCTGAAAGCGCTTGTTAATTGTAGTTTTCTTTTCGTTCGCTTTCTTTCATAGTCCATTCATGTGTTACTACGTCTAACTCGCTGGTCTGATGTTTTCGTGTGGATTTGCTTTCCCTATCGCCAGTCCCCCTGCATTGGGGGAGGGTGGAAGGGGCTGTTTGTAATATACTTGGCAATTGTTACGTCCAGTGGTTTCTTATTTGCTTTTTGACCGACCTACCCTCATGACATCGAAATCAACGCAATGCGGTCGGTTTCCAAACCGTCTCTAACAGATTTCGAACCTTCGCCTAAACGATAGATATACCGTTTCAAATTAGATGTTATTCCAGATTGCTGTGGGCTGGTCGAGTCTTCAAGATATTGATCGGTCAGGTCGGTCGGTTGTCCGTCTCTCCCAGCTGGCGATCGGCTTTGTTTTGTTTGTCGGTTTGGTGCGGCGTCTCTCTTACAAGGAACATGTGTTTCCGCGTGAAAATATAGCCGGGATGGTACTACTAAACGGTGGCTCAGTCTTCTTCCTCCTTCCTCTTTCTGTCTTCCTCCCTCTTTCTCTTTTCCTCCCTGTTTCTCTTTCCTGCCTCCCCACCTCCTACTCCCCTTTCCCCTTCTACCCCGTCCTCTTCCTACTCCTTCCTCTACCTCCTGTTTCCGTCACATTATCATTCCACCACGTCCTCTTTTCCCTCAACCCTTCCTTCCTTTCCTCCCCTCCCCTCCCTACTTCATCCCTTCTCCCCCTTCCTTCCTTCTCCCTTCTCCCCTCTCTCAAACACCTCCCTCCCCACATTCTCCTTCTTCTTCTTCTCCTCATCCTGCTGCCAATATTTTGTGTGTGTCTATTCCAAAGGATGTTGTCTAACATCCACCAGTATCTTTCATCTTCGCTGATGACTCTGGTGAACTGTGTCAACACTTCTGAATGGTGTCAATACAGCTAAACGGTGTTAATATAAGTAATATTATGGCATTAGCGACCCGATGGTATAGTGGCTAATGTGCTTGCCTGAAAAGTATGTGGAAGGGATTCAATCCTCAACAAAGGCGAGAAACTTAGTTTTCGCAACCAATAGGACGTTACTTGAGGTTGGCTTGGCTAAACCGTTTAACGAGACTATAGTTTCTCTTCTGACGGTCGTCTCACACGCCAGTCAGTTAGCCTTAAATGCCGATTTCGTGTTCAGAAAGCAATGGCAAACTACTTAACTTAAAACTGCCTAGCAAATCACAAATAGCCAATAAGGGCTGGGGTTGGTTGCAACGCCATGTGAAGGACATGTATTGTTGAGAGTCCTGGAGTCGACACTCCACACACAGATGGTGACCCGACACAGCCACATACAGATGGTGACCCGACAAAGCCACATCCAGATAGTGACCCAACACGACCATATACAGATGGTGACATGACACAGACACATACAGATGGTGACTCGACACATACAGATGGTGACTCGACACAGCCACACACAGATGGTGACTCGACACAGCCACATACAGATGGTGACACAACACAACCATATACAGATGGTGACTCGACACAGCCACATACAGATGGTGACCCGACACAGCCACATCCAGATGGTGACCCGACACAGCCGCATCCAGATGGTGACACAACACAACCATATACAGATGGTGACTTGAAACAGCCACATACAGATGGTGACTCGACACACACAGATGGGGACCCGACACAGCCACATACAGATGGTGACTTGAAACAGCCACATACAGATGGTGACTCGACACATATAGATGGTGACTCGACACATACAGATGGTGACCCGACACAGCCACATACAGATGGTGACTTGAAACAGCCACATACAGATGGTGACTTGAAACAGCCACATGCAGATGGTGAATTGAAACAGCCACATGCAGATGGTGACTTGAAACAGCCACATACAGATGGTGACTTGAAACAGCCACATGCAGATGGTGACTTGAAACACCATCTGTATGTGGTCATGTCGGGTCACCATCTGCATGTGGCTGTGTCGGGTCACCATCTGTATGTGGCTGTGTCAGGTCACCATCTGTATGCGGCTGTTTCGGGTCACCATCTGTATGTGGCTGTGTCAGGTCACCATCTGTGTGTGTCGAGCACCATCTGTATGTGTCGAGTCACCATCTGAATGTGTCGAGTCACCATCTGTATGTGTCGAGTCAACATCTGTATGTGTCGAGTCACCATCTGTATGTGTCGAGTCACCATCTGTATGTGGCTGTGTCGGGTCACTATCTGCATGTGGCTGTTTCAAGTCACCATCTGTATGTGGCTGTGTCAGGTCACCATCTGTATGTGGCTGTGTCGTGTCACCATCTGCATGTGTCTGTTTCAAGTCACCATCTGTATGTGTCGAGTCACCATCTGTATGTGGCTGTTTCAAGTCACCATCTGTATGTGGCTGTTTCAAGTCACCATCTGTATGTGGCTGTTTCAAGTCACCATCTGTATGTGGCTGTGTCAGGTCACCATCTGTGTGTGTCGAGCACCATCTGTATGTGTCGAGTCACCATCTGTATGTGTCGAGTCACCATCTGTATGTGTCGAGTCATCATCTGTATGTGTCGAGTCACCATCTGTATGTGTCGAATCACCATCTGTATGTGGCTGTGTCGGGTCACTATCTGCATGTGGCTGTTTCAAGTCACCATCTGTATGTGGCTGTGTCAGGTCACCATCTGTATGTGGCTGTGTCAGGTCACCATCTGTATGTGGCTGTGTTGGGTCACCATCTGTATGTGGCTGTGTTGGGTCACCATCTGTATGTGGCTGTGTCAGGTCACCATCTGTATGTGGCTGTGTCAGGTCACCATCTGTATGTGGCTGTGTCAGGTCACCATCTGTATGTGGTCATGTCGGTTCACTGTCTGTATGTGGCTGTGTCGCGTCACCATCTGTATGTGGCTGCGTCGGGTCACCATCTGTATGTGGTCATGTCGGTTCACCATCTGTATGGTGACCTGACACAACCACACACAGATGGTGACCTGACACAACCACACACAGATGATGACCCGACACATCCACACACAGATGGTGACCCGACACAACCACACACAGATGGTGACCCAACACAGCCACACACAGATGGTGACCCGACACAACCACACACAGATGGTGACCCAACACAGCCACACACAGATGGTGACCCGACACAACCACACACAGATGGTGACCCGACAAAGCCACACACAGATGGTGACCCGACACAACCACACACAGATGGTGACCCGACACAGCCACACACAGATGGTGACCCGACACAACCATACACAGATGGTGACCCGACACAGCCACACACAGATGGTGACCCGACACAACCACACACAGATGGTGACCCGACACAACCACACACAGATGGTGACCCGACACAACCACACACAGATGGTGACCCGACACAACCACACACAGATGGTGACCCGACACAACCACACACAGATGGTGACCCGACACAACCACACACAGATGGTGACCCGACACAACCACACACAGATGGTGATCCGACACAACCACACACAGATGGTGACCCGACACAACCACACACAGATGGTGACCCGACACAACCACACACAGATGGTGACCCGACACAACCACACACAGATGGTGACCCGACACAACCACACACAGCCACACACAGATGGTGACCCGACACAACCACACACAGATGGTGATCCGACACAACCACACACAGATGGTGACCCGACACAACCACACACAGATGGTGACCCGACACAACCACACACAGCCACACACAGATGGTGACCCGACACAACCACACACAGATGGTGACCCGACACAACCACACACAGCCACACACAACCACACACAGATGATGACCCGACACAACCACACACAGATGGTGACCCGACACAACCACACGCAGCCACACACAGATGGTGACCCGACACAACCACACACAGATGGTGACCCGACACAACCACACACAGCCACACACAACCACACACAGATGGTGACCCGACACAACCACACACAGATGGTGACCCGACACAACCACACACAGCCACACACAACCACACACAGATGGTGACCCGACATAACCACACACAACCACACACAGATGGTGACCCGACACAACCACACACAACCACACACAGATGGTGACCCGACACAACCACACACAGATGGTGACCCGACACAACCACACACAGCCACACACAGATGGTGACCCGACACAACCACACACAGATGGTGACCCGACACAACCACACACAGCCACACACAACCACACACCGATGGTGATCCGACACAACCACACACAGCCACACAAAACCACACACAGATGGTGACCCGACACAACCACACACAGATGGTGACCCGACAAAACCACACACAGATGGTGACCCGACACAACCACACACAGCCACACACAACCACACACAGATGGTGATCCGACACAACCACACACAGCCACACAAAACCACACACAGATGGTGACCCGACACAACCACACACAGATGGTGACCCGACAAAACCACACACAGATGGTGACCCGACACAACCACACACAGATGGTGACCCGACACAACCACACACAGATGGTGACCCGACACAACCACAGACAGACGGTGACCCGACACAACCATACACAGATGGTGACCCGACACAACCACACACAGATGGTGACCCGACACAACCACACACAGCCACACACAACCACACACAGATGGTGACCCGACACAACCACACACAGATGGTGATCCGACTGTCAAAGACTGAAATAGATAAGAGGGAAGACCACCCTGAATGAGTGGTCTACCCCAAGTAGAGTAGAGGTAACCCAGTGCCCCAACATGAGGGCAGGGTAGGTGTAGGAAGTAGATAGGGAGGGGAACTGTAAACAGTTCTCTCATGAGACACGGAAGTGTCAACCAGAGAGTAAGTACTCTGGTCACGGTATAATCACGCCAACGTGATAGACACGAAGAACTAGAATGGAACTCAAGAGTAGGCTACTACTCTAAGCGTGTTGAATGATGTAGCACGCAAAAGCCGAAGTGCGCCCGAGGTCCTTCCGCGTACTGTGTAATCAGCACGCGGAGAATCGTCAGACTGGGGACAGACTTCGTAGGGAACACATCGCTTAGCGTCGATGCGTATTTCTTTAGATGAGTAGATAGATTTAGCAGTAGGGCTAGGGACGACTAGTGATAGGAAATTCTGTGTATTCATGTGTGATACCTTAGAGACAGTTTTGTGCATTTATGTAATGTAAAGAGCCAGTGGCAATAAAATGTGTAATCAATTCCTCTCGTACGACTGACAAATCTTTTTGTGTGGTGCGAGAGAAGTTTATCCCGTAATGCCTGTAGCATCGCTTGATGACAGGCTAGGATAAAAGTGGTGTCAGAAGTGTGGCTTGGACAATTCTTCAAGCAAAAACACTCACCCACGGCTCTAGAATAGTATTACTGTCAGTTAATCACAGGGTTTAATTTGTGTTAGTGTGAAAAAGCGTGTGCAGACTAGAACAAGTTGCGAGCTGTGCCCATCGTGACCGATTAACGTTTATTTATGCTTATTGAAATATTGTGTGCTTTATGAACATGTTTTCTTCTAATCTGTAAGTATTATTATTATAGTTTTGTATCATTTATTTCTACAATTAATGGTTTATTTATGAGTATTGGTCAAACATGATTCACGGCGGAGCAATACATAAAAAAATGAGCCGGCGACAATATCGATTTTTCCAATCTAAAAATAGCGCTGCGCCTGTGACGTATCGCGGTTGACAAACAGCTGCCCTACGCTATTTGCAATCAGCAACAGATTGTTTACAAATCGCCAAGCGGCTGCTCGCCTGAATCTTTGGCTTATATTGAATATTAGTCGTTTATACAAGCTATTTATTGAATATACTTATTTATTTGAACACTATTATTACCTTTATATTTATTTCAAAGCATTTATTTAATTATTTGTAGATTTTTTTTAGTTTCTACCGTCACGATGGCACTACTTTCTTTATGCAAATAAGATTCCGTCTGCACAGCACTTTCATAAATTAAACAGCAATAGTTAGGGAACGCAGAAGACATTAGAACGAAGACAGGACAGTGACATTTACTTTAACTATACCACATTGTGTTGCCGGGGGCATGTGATTGTGAATGTCAAACAAATGTCTAAAGTCATATGTCGTTTACAAATAGTTAAATATTGATGCTCTTATAAACCAGGTATAACAAGAGCGGTGTATAAGAGTAACGCAAGGTGCCAAACGATTGTACCTTGAGGTGCCAAACGAATGTACCTGATTGTTCTGGATTGCTGAGATGAGTATACCCAAATTATTTTGAATGCAATATAATTAATAATGCATCTCTTTTTCAGGGTGTAATCTGATAATATTTTTGTACACAGGCATTTAAAAACTCAACATAGCTAATATACCTGAGTAAATATTTGAGTACCTATCAACTCTAGCTAATTATCCAACAACATGTCAACTTTAGCTGATTTCATACAAGCAGGCAAGGCATTAGGACACACCGGAAAGGAATTAGAGCAATATGCAGATCAAAAATTTAGGGAAATAAAAGATGCTGAGAGAGATGAACGTGCACAAGAGAGACAACACCAAAAAGAGATGGCACAATTAGCTGAAGGAACTAAACAGAAACAGTTAGAACAAGATAAGGAGATTAAACAAAAAGAATTAGAATTAAAGCAAAAACAATTAGATGAGGAGAGAGAGTTAAAAAGCAAAAACAATTAGATCAGGAGAGAGAGAGTTGAAACAAAGAGAGATAGATGAAATGGCAAGAGTGAAAGAAAAACAAATACAGATTGAATCAGAGACACAGTTAAAGATGAAAGGTATGGAAGTAGATTCACACGTAGAGATCTCCGCTACAAAACTGAAGAGTCAGCAAGAAGAGAATAAACTTAACAAATACAAACATATTATTAAGCCATTCTGTAAAGAAGATTCTATATCAGCTTGGACAAAAAATTTCGAATATCAGCTTAAATACCATCAAGTACCAATCGATATGTGGGCCATGATCTACATGAAAAACCTCAGTGGGGAGCCCCTTAAAGTGATTGATTCAATACCAACTGATCTTAGATCTAACTATCAGTACATTCACGATAGGATAATGCAACATTTTTTACTTGATGCCCCTGGGTATCAAGTGCAATTTTCTAACTTAAAACCAAAACCAAATGAAACCTTCATCGATTATGTCTCGAAGGTCCAAAGCGTACTGAATAGATGGCTTAACGCAGCAAAAATAGGAAAGGACTTTGAAAAACTTAAAAATGTAATAGCCATGGATAAAGTCACATCCACAATTCCATCTCCTTTCGCTAAATTTCTTCAGCAGTAAGACATCGAAACAATAGAGCAATTCGAGAAGAAAGGCTCCGCATATTTTTCCTCGAATAGGGAAATTTTTAAAACAACAAACATTGACTCTGAAATAGTCTCTTTTGTTAAGGACCAAACTAAAAGCTATCGTAGCAATAAAAAACCATTTCAGAGAGTCGACAAGAAAGATCAAAAATTGCCTAAATGTGTGTATTGCCAACTTTTTCATGATACTTACGCTATGTGTGATAAATCACCAAACTATCCGGCACATCTTGAGATGGTCATTAAGAAACAAGAAAACAAGAGAAGTGCATACAGGCGTGCAGTCAAATGTTTCTTCTGTTCTAGCTACGGGCATTATTCCAATAAGTGCCTAGGGCGACAAAGAGTGAAGGCCAACAGTGCAATGTTGATTGATACATCTTCTGATAGTGGGAGTGAGACTGAGTGTGAGGTTGAAAATGAATTACCTGTTAATCAATCTGAAAATGTTTGTTGTGTAAACGATATTTTAAGCTTTGACAGTTGTGAACGATGTCACCAATTTCATGCAGACGGAAAATTAGAATGTGGACATACAGTACCATTCTCCACTGAGAGTGTAAATGCAGCATTAGCCTCCAGAGGCAATTTGGTGTTCCACAATGCATTGGTCAACGAAATACCATGCCAATGTTTGCTTGACAGTGGGAGCACTCTTATCGGTCTTAGAAAGGAACTGGTGAATCCGAATGATTATACAGGTGACTCAGTCAAATGCCGAACCTTTTCGGGTAATATCGAAATTTACCCACTGGCAAGAGCCCGTATTAACACTCCTTTTCTTTCTGGTACCTTTACATGTGCTATTTTAGATAACCCTTGTACTGATTTAATTTTGGGATGCTTACCCCAAATGAAGCATTGCACTAACGAAGAAATAGCTGCATGGGAGAAATTAAATGCAGCTAATGCAACAACCAGAGCAGATACTATTAAGCACCAAGACACACTACAGGAAAAAAGACTACTGTTGCTATCATCAACTAGCACGGATGATACCACCAGACAAAAGTTCATAGACCAGCAAAAAGCTGATCCAAGTGTGTCTCCATATCTAAAACTATTAAAAGAAAAAGCCAAAGTAACTAAAAACGCATCATGGTTCTTTAGACTTAATAATGGTATTCTTACTCGTTATTATACAACTGGCAACCATGAGATTCAGCAAACGGTGTTACCTGTACAACACCGCCAAACTGTGCTAAAGATTGCACACGAGTCACCGTTTGCTGGTCACCTTGCATACGATAAAACCAGGGCCAGAATTCAGGCTCATTTTTACTGGCCGGGTTTTTGTAATGACATAAAAGTATTCTGTCGTTCATGTAATGTCTGTCAACAACTAGTACGTAAGGGTAAACATCCTACAGCTGAAGTACAACCGACAACACTGGCCTCTAGACCATTCGAGAGTGTGGCGGTGGATATTGTTGGACCCCTGAACCAGGTGTCCAGCAAAGGAAATCGCTTCATCTTAACGCTAGTATACCTATGTTCAAGGTGGGTTGAGGCAGTAGCTTTGAAATACATCACCTCCAAAGATATTGCCAATGTATTTCTACATTTGTTCTCACGATTCGGATTTCCACGTACCATCTTATCCGAGCGTGGAACCCAATTCATATCGGCTGCAACGCAAGCCCTTACGAAAATGTTAGGAATTAAACAGCATTTTACAACAGCTTATCATCCAGCCAGCAATGGAATAGTAGAGAAAATTAACGGAGACCTAAAGCATATGCTGGCTAAGGTGACAGCAGAAAACCCAGCTGATTGGGATACACTGTTGCCAACAGTGCTGTTCGCCTATCGGGAGATTCCCCATTCAAGCACGGGTTTCTCACCGTTTGAATTAGTATACGGGGCTAACCCACGTGGACCCCTAACAATTTACCATCAGTTAGTAACTAATGCGATTGAAATTCCAACCCCTAAAACACCTTATGAGATGGTAACAGAAACACGAGATAAAATTATGAAATCGTGTATCATAGCCAAGGCAACTTTGGAGAGGAAGGGTCAAATCTACCGCCAATACGCTAATAAAGGTGCGAGGACTATTAATCTTGAACAAGATCAAGACATACTGCTTTTACTCCCAGACAAACGGAATTTATTATTGACCTCATGGCAAGGGCCATTCAAAGTGGTACGAAAAATTTCAGATGTCGATTATGAAATATCGATAAACGGACACTTAAAGATATTTCATATCAACATGTTGAAACCCTACTTTTCACAAGAGACAGAACTAGAGACAGACGAACACAATGCACCCACACCTATTGATGAGACGACGGACATACATAACGCAACTACACTAGTTAGCGAGACTGGCAAAGCCGACGATATGCATACACCTAGTGAGCATACAGAAAACGCACTTAGCACCACAACCGTACTGAATCAGGTAGACGACGACGGGATGGAACTACCTGTTCCAATTGTAGACAAGACTGCAACATTAGATTGTATACGGTTAGAACAGGGACTAACAGAAGAGCAACGACGACAGACATTAGAATTAGTAACGGAGTATAAGGACATTTTTCCGACATTCCAGGTAGGACGGACAGAATCGAGCACTCCATCCTCCTTTCGGACTCTAAACCTATCAAATGCAGGCCGTACTCTATCCCACTTAGCTACAGAGAAAGTCTAAATAAGGAAATTCTTAATTTAGAAGCTAGTGGAATCATCCAGAAATCTACATCTGAGTACTCCTTTCCAATCGTCTTGGTCAAGAAAAAAAGACTCCACAATTCGTCTCTGTGTGGACTATAGGAAACTCAACAGTGTCACTAAGATCGACGCAGAACCAATTCCTTCCTGCGAAGATCTTATTCTTGATATGTCCACCTCCAAAATCTTCTCTAAATTAGACCTTACTAATGGATATTGGCAAGTCCCTATGCAGACTCAATCCATCCATCTTACTGCATTCTCAACACCTTTAGGTCTTTATGAGTGGCGGTTTCTTCCTTTCGGACTTCGTAACGCTCCTGCCACTTTCGTACGCTTAACTAGAGATTTTCTACATGGAGTGACGAATACGGTGACATATATAGATGATATTTGTGTCCATACAGATGACTGGACAACACACTTACTGAAACTCAGACATGTCTTCGATAGGTTGCGACTCTTCGGTCTCACTGTCAAACCGAGCAAAGTTGAACTGGGCCTACAAGAAATTGATTTTTTGGGTCATGTCATTTCACAAGGACAACTAAAAACTGACAATAGAATTGTTACTAAAATTATGAACCTGACCATGCCTACAACAAAGAAGCAGGTCAGGAGCCTTTTGGGTTTAGTAAATTATTATAGTAAGTTCATACCGAACTTAGCGGAAATCACAAGTGTATTTTCAAATGTTTTGAAAGCATCAGTAAAATTAGATGTCAAAGATGCATTATTAATTTCTGCATTGTCAAAATTGAAACTCCTATTTAGTAATGTACCAATCCTGCGTTTGCCTAATCCTAGGCTCGTTTATTATCTTAGGACAGATGCCAGCAGGATTTCCATCGCTGCAGTACTAGGCCAGTTTTACGATGGCATCTTCCATCCAATTTGCTACGTGAGCCGCAAGATCACACCTGCTGAGTCCAGATATTCCATATCAGAGTTGGAAGCCCTAAGTGTCATCTATTCAGTAAGGAAGTTACATCGATTTCTAGCGGGTAATCGCTTCGTAGTACAGACCGACAACTCCCCAATCACGGTCATACAAAGTGGGGTACATCGCAATGACCGCATTTACAGGTGGTCGTTAATATTACAAAACTATACTTTTAGTATAGAACATATTAAGGGTAGGGACAATATTCTGGCTGATACCCTTAGTCGACCATCTGAGGTAGACATACCTGATACTCCACATGAAGATTGAGTCTAAGATATGTAATTTAGTACACTTAGAATATCCTGTGTAAAATATCCTATGTAATACATAGACATCATGATCAGGACTGTGTGCTAAGAACAGTGAACTACCATGTGTCCATAGACAGCAGAATAAGAACTGTGCTCCAAGAACTAGTGAATCACCGTGCGGACATAGACAGCTCGTTACTTACTATGCTCCATTTGTGTTCCGGTGAATCACCTGTGTTAATCATGGAAGAACAGTGTCAGAACAATGCATAAATAACAGACACGAATATACATGTCTACGACACCAGCGGACTCTACGAGTGGAAGAATACCCATAAGACACATGTATGACTGTGTAGTTTAATTTAATACACCCAGGACAATTGTGTATCTATGAACTGTGCCAACAAAAGCAATTTCTGAACGTGATGGCAACCACTAACCTGGGGTATTTAAATATCATGTATATATATTTATTTATTGTGATATGTATTATAACATGTTTTTAACATAGTGATAAATTATAGTTAGATTAGTTACTTTAATATAGATTTAGATTAGATTTAAGGAATATAATAGATGTTTTTTTTTTTTTTGTAGTTTAGATAAATCACTAATTTACCCACTTACTTAGGATAGTACTTCAAATTTAATAATAGCTAAGTAAAGACGAGGATAAAAAGTTAACCTAGGAACAGCACCAGTTAGTACATCATTTCATTTCACATTATTTCATTCCATCTTGATAAACACTTTAACAACCTCATCATTTAGAATTAAAAGTAGGTTAGACCTTATAGGATAAAAGGATTATACATTTCACCATGTATACTCCAATTATTAATCATAATTTTTCATTTAGACATTAAAACATTCCTTTTTTTTTTAAAAAAAGGTACATAACTCATCTCACATCATTTTCATTTTTTTAGTTACTTAGATTACTTCCCTTAAATTAGGTTAATTTTGTGCAACAAATTAGAATATATATATTTATAGAATTAGTATTAGTATTTCAGTAGAATGTAGTGTTTAGTATTATCAGGGTACAAACTATCAACCCTATTTCATCTATGTAAATATTTTGTAAATACATGACTCGTGCAGTAAGTTACGCACAGTCATTAAGCTCAACTCTTTTCAAACTGAGCCAAACTTGTACAGTGTCACTTCAAGGTTTTTAAATAATTGGGAGAATAAAAGATGTGTGACAGAATTGTGAAAATGAGAGAAAATGGAAAATATAGAATGGAGAGTGAAGACAACCAGCGGATTTTTTCTGCCGCTCAACGCGACTTTTATTATTTGTCTGCGTCAAGCGTTTACTTTCAGTGTTGAAATATGCTGTCTCAAATGTGTTGTGTGTAGTTTTGTGTTAGCCATAATTACATTAGACCTTAGGGAAAGTATTTTAAGTCTCATAAGACGGAAACGTAGTCACGAATTAGTGTTATACACTTATTTGTGGCCACATTCAACCAGATTATGGCACTTTAAAACTAACTTACATACAAATTATAGACAGACACACATGTTAGAAGGTAAAGTATAGTATTAGGTACATCCAAACACACAAACAACCAGGAAAACAAACATATAAAGTGCATACATTTTTTTTGAGAACAAAGGAATGTGATAGCTAGAAAAGAATAGGAAAAAGAGAGAGGAGGGAGGGAGGAGAGAGAGAAGAGAAAGAAAAGAATGATGAGGGAAATGATATAAATAGTGTGAAGCCTAAAAGTTCGTTCCTCAGTCGAACTCTGCCTACTACACACTACCTTTGATAGTAAAGAAACATGAAGAGAGAGAAGGAGAAAAAAGAGAAAGAGGATGAGAGTAAGGGATACGACAGATGTAGGTTCGTGTCTCCGCGTGAGAACAATAGTTAATTACTATTGCACCATCAATGTCTCGTGGTGTATGTTATCAGGTTATAGAAGAGATGTACAGCCTCACAAGGTCTCTAAGCTACTCTACTTATATTACTTCAGACTGACAAGTCGAAATAAAAGACAACTCAATAATATATTTATTTCCTTCTTGAACAATAACAGAGTGACAATCTACAACATAATCGCATAGAGTAATCAGTACATGCATTGCAGACACATAATGCATATTGAACTGTAATAATACGATGCTGCATTGCATCACAAGAGAGAGAGAGATAGTGTAACAGCCTATGCCACTGGATGTTAGGGGAATGCCACTTATTATCACCTATTAACCGCATGAAGTAAAAGACTAAAGCTAGGAATTACACAGGCCTTTGTTTCGTAACTATCTTTCCGTAGGCTTATTAGTGGTCCATATATTCAGCCCAAATACCCATTGATCCATAGATTGATCCATCAATCCATATACCCAGGGATTATTTTGTTCAGATGGATATCTGTTTAGTCAAGTATGCCCGGTATGCTTGGGCGACTCCATTTTACCCAGACAATGTCTGAAACATTATAAAACAATACCCGTGAGTTTTATGTCACAATCAACCTTAGTCTTTCACTACCTACAAAGTCCTTAACAGCTATTGCTTCCCTATCTACGCTAGTATCAATATATCTTAGCCATAACATAAATTAACAACAGTATTTTAAACACAGTAATTTATCGTTTATATATATTTAACTAACATTATTATTGCCTATTTCCCGACGCGACGCCTACAGCCAACATTAAGTATTTAACCATTCACCCGAAGATCTGAACTCGCTGCCTGTACCACGCTGGGCCAGCTTAACTACACCTTAGCTACACAGCCGCAGAAGCGCGACCTCCTTTCACCTATGTCCAGCGAACAAAAGACACGCATTCTTTCCTGTGCCCGCCCCGTCTCTGGCCAACGATCTCACCTGCCCCTATTGTCTGGTTGACCTAGTGATCGCGAGTGCCTTGCTATCTTCTTCTGCCGTCTGCTGTGTTTGTTTATATCTTGCAGTAGCCTTTCGTTCCATATTTACATGTTGCACTCGCCTAGTTCTCATTAATCTTTTAGTCTATTTACTTAATTTACCTGCACATGTATAGTTTATCCACACTCTGCTTATCTAACCGATTAGTTTGACTCCAATCACTCTATTTCGGCCATTTAAATATAGGTCATATACAGGACGTCGCATTCAGTCCTGATCCTTTGCCGGGTCGTCTGCTCATAATTATTTGGTAAGCTTACCTATGGTAGTTTGCTATAGCGTTCTAAACTAAGATACCTGATTATAATATACAATTAAACTAATTAGGTCTAAGTCTTATGTCAACTTACATTCAACTTCTGCCATCCAGTGGGTTTTCTGGGTCCCATATTTGAAATACGATTGCTCTCTTCAACCTCGTTTGCCGTGGATCCCACCACCGGTTTCCAGTCGTATTTGACATTAGTCTCCTGTGTGGTTCCAACCGCATTGTCCCTGGCTATGGTCGTCCTGTCTGACGTTTAGCCATCTACTGCAACTAACGAGCGGTCTCCTTAGCTGGCGGTCCTCTTAACTCAAGTGGCTTTCTCGCACTTTAACGACCCTCGGACTCTGCGTGTCTTTCCCTTCTTTGGCTTATCTGCCTTGGGTAGGTTCCGTTCACAGATCCTTAGTCGCTCTCACTCCTATCAGTGATTCAGACGAATTCTAGCATGGGCGCTTGTCCGTCTTCCTTCACTTCCTCCTCCTACAGATACTATACAGACTTGGGCACGGATTAGCCACAATTTCTGAAGTCCTGTTACTATGTTCCTTGGGCTGCCCCAAGAGGGCTCAGGCCCCCGCCGCTCCCGGAGTCCACTATTACCTGTCCTCTCTCCTGCTCGACTCTTCTTCTACTCACTTTATCCTCAAGTATATATTACTTCTCGAGTTGGCGCCTTTCTTGAATCACGTGACCATGCTTCTCTCCTTGTGAAGGGCTACCCAATCAGTACCTCGCGTACCCTGCTTAATTTGCGTACTACCATCATATCATTAACCCAGATCTACATTGTCTCTGAAGTTCATGGTCCTGAGTTCATTTACTTTTTCCCGCCACCATAAATTTGGAGTAGGGCGTTCTATTCTGACAGCCGAGGTCACTTCCAATGCCGCCTGTACTCATAAATTATGCTGCCTTTAAAGTTCACCATTGTCCCTCTGACAGCTTGAACCAAAGTGTACAATACATTTGGCACTCCTCTCCCCGAGAAACTGCTAGCCAACAATAGAGGATGGCCTTGCCGCTATTCGGTCATGCACTCCCGCTCAACCCTTGACCTTTGAGGTCCCAAAAATATTCCAGTTTATATTTCCCGGGTAAACTTGAAAAGGCGGTATGTGAAAACCAATTTCCATACTGTCTCAGGAAGATAACTCCGGGTCAGGGGACACAATAGACAACGAAACACTAACTTAACAGTGAAAGATAACTTGACACGCGGAAGCGAGATAGGTAAAGCCTGTCGCACACAGCTTGTGCAAGGGTTGTTTAATATTATATGGGGGACATGAAGCAATTCGTGTGTTGATCCTAAGAAAATCAACTTTGTATGGGTAGTGAGTTAATTTGCTATTTGAGGGCAGGTCTTATAAGACAATGGTCCGGTTCAGACAAACCTCTAATAAATATAATATGGCGATTGAGAAGAGGGCTCACGCCAACCAGACAAGTTTGTGGCGTTCACCAGTAGCCAAGTAAAGTAATACTACATTGTGACAATAGTCAGTAGAGGTCTATTGAGTTACCCAGAACCAAGTTATCAGTAGTCTTTGACAAAAAATTAGATACACTAATTTTTAGAAACCTCTTGCGTCACAACCATGATTCAAAGTTTGTAACGCAACACAGGAGGGGAGGGTGTGTGTCAAAGACTGAAATAGATAAGAAAGAAGACCACCCTGAATGAGTGGTCTACCCCAAGTAGAGTAGAGGTAACCCAGTGCCCCAACATGAGGGCAGGGTAGGTGTAGGAAGTAGATAGGGAGGGGAACTGTAAACAGTTCTCTCATGAGACACGGAAGTGTCAACCAGAGAGTAAGTACTCTGGTCACGGTATAATCACGCCAACGTGATAGACACGAAGAACTAGAATGGAACTCAAGAGTAGGCTACTACTCTAAGCGTGTTGAATGATGTAGCACGCAAAAGCCGAAGTGCGCCCGAGGTCCTTCCGCGTACTGTGTAATCAGCACGCGGAGAATCGTCAGACTGGGGACAGACTTCGTAGGGAACACATCGCTTAGCGTCGATGCGTATTTCTTTAGATGAGTAGATAGATTTAGCAGTAGGGCTAGGGACGACTAGTGATAGGAAATTCTGTGTATTCATGTGTGATACCTTAGAGACAGTTTTGTGCATTTATGTAATGTAAAGAGCCAGTGGCAATAAAATGTGTAATCAATTCCTCTCGTACGACTGACAAATCTTTTTGTGTGGTGCGAGAGAAGTTTATCCCGTAATGCCTGTAGAATCGCTTGATGACACGACACAACCACACACAGATGGTGATCCGACACAACCACACACAGATGGTGACCCGACACAACCACACACAGATGGTGACCCGACACAACCACACACAGATGGTGACCCGACACAACCACACACAGATGGTGACCCGCCACAACCACACACTGATGGTGACCCGACACAACCACACACAGCCACACACAACCACACACAGATGGTGACCCGACACAACCACACACATATGGTGACCCGACACAACCACACACAGATGGTGACCCGACACAGCCACACACAGATGGTGACCCGACACAACCACACACAGATGGTGACCCGACACAACCACACACAGATGGTGACCCGACACAACCACACACAGATGGTGACCCGACACAACCACACACAGATGGTGACCCGACACAACCACACACAGATGGTGACCCGACACAACCACACACAGATGGTGACCTGACAACTGTCAGAATGTTCTGGGACTTTTCTGGGAAGTAAAAGCGACGAGAGAGGAGACTGACCTTTGTTCCAGTGAAAGATGAAAGGAAGGGGAGGAGAAATAGGAGGAGGGGGAGGAGAAAAGAGGAAGGAAGGCAGGAAGGCAGGAAGGAAGGAAGGAAGGAAGGAAGGAAGGAAGGAAGGACAGAAAAAAAAGAACGAAAGATAGAAACAAGGAAGGAAAGAAGAAGGCAGACACGCAGGAAGGAAGGAAAATAAAGAAAGAAATAAAGAAAGAAAGAAAGATGAAAAAGAAGAAGAAGAAAGTGTAGAAAAAGAACAAATGAAAGATGAGTAGACGACGAAGTAGAAGAAGAAGCATGTACAAACCGAATAAGCTACTATATAATACACACCGCGTTCCTATAACCCCCCCCCCCCCCCTCCCTTTTTTCTCTCCCCAACTTCCTCTCCCAACAACTTTGTGTAGTTTATCCTATACCCCGAGTTAATATAAAAAGAAATAGGATATCGCATTCAACCCCAGCATTCACGGCTGTGGGGTGGAATCAAGGGCTACAACACGTAAAGAACACAGAGGATATGCCGTTTAAAAGAAACAACACTGACACTGGGACACGACGATAATCACAATGATGTCACCAGAAGTGCCCCAAGTTTTAAAACATGCAGTGGAATCTTCACGTCAGATGAAGTCAGTTGTGATTTCTCTATTTTGTGTTATATTTATTTTCTAGTAGGACCTTTAGAGTTTCAAGACAACAGTAGGAAAACTCAAAAAGTTTGCTTGACTGAATTGTTCGTTGTGACTGCAGGCCACTATAGTCTTAACATATAATTGTTGAGAATATGCAAAATGTGAAATGAGATCTGAATTAATAACGTTGTAGAAGATTGGGTATGATATTAATTGATTTAAAAAAAAAAAATTTTGTATATCCCTTACTGGAAATATTCTTCAACAAATGAATCTGTACAATTATCTCGGAACAGTCGTAACATCTGATAGGAGATGCCTTGAAGAGATTAGAACTAGAAACGCCATGGCGAAAGTAGCCTTAAGCAAGATGAAAAAAATACTGACCAATAAAAAGATGTCAAATGAAACGAAAAAAAGAGTGTTGAGGGGATACATAGAGCCTGTTCTTTTGTATGGATGTGAAACTTGGACAATGTGCAGTCAAGCTGAAAAACATCTGATGGCTGCAGAAATGTGGTTTCTGAGGAAAATGCAAAGAATACCATGGACAGACAGAAAAACCAATAACCAAGTACTACAGAGACAAATGAAAATCGTAAATTGATTAGAGAAATTAGACGTAGACAGTCAAAATTATTTGGACATGTTATGAGAAGAAATGGATTGGAGAACTTAGTGACAACTGGCAAGATCGAAGGGAACAGACCAAGGGGAAGACCGAGAGGAAAATACCTGGAGGGCTTGGCCACATGGCAGGGTCGAGACAGGAACACTGAGCTGATCCACGACTCTGGTGATCGAGTGAAATGGCGAGTCATGACCGCCCACGCGTTCCGGCATGGTACATGATTGATTGATTGATTGAGTTTGCTTTCTGAACAACCGACGCTCATACCATTATTAAAATTCAACACAAGGCGGTCTGCTTCCAAATCGCCCGCCGTTTATCTCAAACGCGGAATGTGGGATTTAGTAGATACGGTTTTTGTACACAGTGAACAATTAGGGTTAGAGTTAAATTTTAAGAAGAAAGAGATACGACATTGTAATATACGGATAAATGAGAATATTCTTAAACACATGAATCGGTACAACTATCTCGGAAACCGCATCACACGCCAGTGATCCGGGATTTGATCCCGGGTCCAGTCAAGGATATGCACTAATGACGAGCTCAAACGAGAGCAAAACTCGGGTCTCGTGCTTCCAAATTGACATTGACAAGGCTTTAGGTTCGTACCGGAATATGATCATCGTTGCCAGTAGTTGGTTGTACTCAATGTTTATATCTCAGAACAGTCATAACCATCTGATGGGAGGTGCCTTGAAGAGATTAGAACAAGAATAGCTATGGCAACGGTAGCCTTTTGCAAAATGTCTAATAAAAAGATACTAATTGCATCGAGAAAAAGAGTGTTGAAATGCTACATATAACTTTTACTTTTGTATGGAAGCGAAACGTGTAAGATGAGCAGACAAGCTGAAAAACATCTAATGGCAGAGGAAATGTGGTTTCTGATGAAAATACAAAGCATATTATCTACAGACAGAAAAACCAATGAGCCAGACCTACACGAGGCAAATGAAAGCAGCAAACTGATTAGAGACATTAAACATAGACAGTAAAAAAAAATTTCCGGCACGCTATGAGAAGAATAAACTAGAAAACTAGGTGACAACGGGCAAGATTGATAGGAAAAGAACGAAGGGAAAACAGAGAAGTAAATATCCGGATGGCTTGGCCAAGTGGTATGGTCGAGACAAGAACAAACAACTGATCCACGACTCTGGTGATCATGTTTTTTTTTTTTTTTCGAGTGCTCGATTTGAACTCAAGCGTAGTCCATACACACTAATTATAGAAGTGATGGACTGAATTTTGCGTGTGGATTAGCTTTCCGTATTAAAAGTGTGCCGGTTTCCAGGCCTAGAGGTTAGCGACTTTTCTCCGTAATCTCGTATACTCTCGTAGGTAACGTGACGACGGTGAGAATCAGCAGTGGTTCGAATCGCGTCGGTAACTTATGGGGTATGTGAGCCGGCCGCTCAGAAAGCAATGGCAAACTACTGAGCGCAATCTTGCCAAGAAATCAACAATCAGCTGAAAGATGCTGATGTTGGAAGCGATGTCCTGTAAAGGATATACCAAAAAAAAAAAACACACAATAAAAGTGTCCCTTGCCATCAGGAGACCCACTCTGACTTCAGAGGTACTTGTAATTTACGTCACCAAGTCAAGGACGACAGGTCAACATTTTAGTCCAGCTGTCCGGTGTAGGAGTTAAAGAAAAAAGTGTTCCTACTTACCTGAGAATCCCAAAATGTGTATTGACGATGTGTATTGTATACACATTTTGGGAATCTCAGGTAAGTAGGATCATTTTTTTTCAATCAGATTTTCATTTACTCTCCATTGCTCTCATTCTGTCATCTGTTTATTCTTCTCATCCCATCGTTACGCCTTAATGTAGTCACCGGAGGGTCTTCTCCGTGACTACATATTGTGTTTTGTATATGTATGTGTTTGCTGATGAAGGCTAGTCGCCGCAACGTCCTGTATGTTTCGTAATTCTATTCTGTAAAGCTGCATTACTTTGTGTTATTTTATATGATGAATATAAAATATATAATGCGAGGTTGCAAATCGCGTTCACTACAGCTTCACCAAAGACGCGGTAATGTCAAAACAGGTCAACCAACAATATTACAGCACCCGAGAGCAAAAGATCCTGCACGGTTACTCAATCCCCCATCTTGTTGGAACATTCGCGAACATTCACGATTCATTAGCTTCTACAAATCACGTGATACACCATTTACGGCGGGTAATCATGCAGAAGTAACTTCAATTTGACCATGACTTTCATGCTTGCTGAGTTCAGAAAATTATGGATCTGTAACGAAATAACGGGAATGAAGCTAGCGAATCGAAGTCTGTGATTTTATTTTGTTTTCCTCTGCACAACAATATAAGCATTTATTTTCCTTTTCAATGATCTGATTTCTAATTATATTATCTTACAGAACTGTGTTAATTTTAATGTATTATTTAATCAGTGTTTTCAAACGGTGCATGAAGCGCTACTGGGTAATGCCAGTGTACGGTGGAACTGACAGGATAATTCGCAGGCAAGCAATCTCAGAGAATGCTTGCAATAATTGCAACAAAATATCGTTAAAACAATCAAATACAAAGGTTATAGAAAAACTGGGAATTAAAAGAGAGCTGATGAAAGAAATAAAAAGGAGGCAAGTGAAATATTTCGGCCACGCTAAAAGACATAACACTCATTTACACACCATACTGGAAGGTAAGGTTGAAGGTAAGCAAGCAAGCGGTAGATAATGATACAAGTGGGAAAATAACGTCAAGAGATATACTAACAGCAGTCTCACAGAATGTACAATGAAGGTGAGAGATAGACAGTGTTGGAGATCCATTGCCACCAACCTTTATTGTGGAGACGGCACCTGATTGATTACTTGATCGCTAACTAATTTGAGCCATTACTGGTTTCTGCGATTTTCTGGGTTGTGGAATTAAATCAGTGCTTTTGATCCTAAGTGTTTTAGATACGTTCTTTGAATCATCATCCATCATCATCATCATCATCATCATCATCATCATCATCATCATCATCATCATCATCATCATCATCTTCATCCATCATCATCATCATCATCATCATCATCATCATCATCATCATCATCATCATCATCATCATCATCATCACCACCACCACCACCACCACCATCATCATCATCATCATCATCATCATCATCATCATCATCATCATCATCATCATCATCATCATCACCACCACCACCATCACCATCGTCATCGTCGTCGTCGTCGTCATGTCTTTAGCCGATAAACGTGGGTGGTCGTTTTTAACAATTTCACGCGATCACCAAAGTCGTGGATCAACTCCGTGTTCTTTTCTCGATCAGGCGATGTGACCAACGCATCCAAATATTTACGTTAAAGTATTAAAGCAGGTGCGTTGAGCGACACTGTGAGCTGCAATTTTGTGTGGAGCGATTGTACATCTGTCCGCGGTTGTTTGTATCGTGAACTGCACGTTCAGACAAATTTCGACCTGCCGACCGCTGAACTAACAGGGTTGCCTTATGCAGTAATATGTGCCTGCTAGTTTTCTAGTAACTGCCGCTGTCATCGACGTTGAACTGTATTTTTCGTGGCGGACTTTTGTGTTGGCATTCTGGCAGCAGCATTATGCACAGTATATCTGTGCAGGCTGTTGGTTTGTCGAAACTCCTGACTGTTCCACTTTTCACATGAGGCAGTGAGATGCATGTTGTGTGATATTCACTGGCACAGGAACGGAGCACAATAGGGCGACCCGTTGCCATGAAGCTGGAACCGCGACTAACCGACGAACTATGAAACCATGTCTAGCGTAAATAATTTCCATTCTCAAAATGTCATAAACAAACGTGTTGCATGTCAGGACATTTGTTGTCATTTACAGGATGTGGCCATCAACCGCAGCATTGACTGGCATTAGTGATTACTTGGCAATTTGACATTCAGTAGTTTCCCAGTGCTTACTGAAAGATCGACGGTCACATCATCGAAATCAACGCAACAAGATCGGTTTCCATACAGACGAGGTAGGGGTAGGGGACGTTCAAACCCTCCAGTCGGTGTTTCGGGGAGTTGGTGTGTCGGGGAGTCGGTGTGTCGGGGAGTCGGTGTGTCGGGGAGTCGGTGTGTTGGGGAATTGATGTGTTGGGGAGTTGGTGTGTCGGGGAATTGATGTGTTGGGGAGTTGGTGTGTTAGGGAATTGGTGTGTCAAAGAGTCTGTGTGTCGGGGAGTCGGTGAGTTGGGGAATTAGCGTGTGGGGGGAGTTGGTGTTTCGAGAAGTAGGTGTGTTGAAGAGTTAGTGTGTCGAAGAGTTGGTGTGTCAAGGAGTCTGTGTATCGGGGAGTTGGTGTGTCGGGGAGTCGGTGCATCGGGTAAATGGTGTGTGGGGGGAATTGGTGTGTTGGGGAGTCGGTGTGTCGGCGAGTCATTGTGACGGAGAGTAGGAGTGTCGGAGAGTAGGAATGTCAGGGAGTAGGAATTCAGGCAGTCTGTGTGTTGGGGAGAGGATGTGATAGGGAGTTGCTATGTCGGGGAGTCGGCGTGTCGGTTTGTCGGTTTGTCGGGTTGTCGGGGAGTCGGCGTGTCAGGGAGTCGGCGTGTCGGGGAATCACCGTATCGGTGAGACGCTATGTCGGGGCGTCGTTATAATGCATTGACTAACCTCTAGGACCACATATGCTGACAATAATAAAGATAATGATACTGACAATAATAATGATGATAATAACGATAATGAAGACAATAATAATAACGATAATGACGACAATATCAATAACGATAATGACGACAATAGTAACAACAACGATAATAATAATAAAATAATAATGATGATAATAATAATAGTAATAATAATTATAATAATAATAGTCATGATGATAATAATGATGAAGATAATAGTAATAATGCTTATAATTATGATAATAATAATAATAATAATAATAATAATAATAATAATAATAACAATATTAATAATAACAATTATGATGATGGTAATCACAATAATAATGATAATAATAATAATCATGATGATGATAATGATGACAATAATAATTATTGTGATGATGATATTAATGAAAATAATAATACTGGTAATAATAACAATCACTATGACGATAATAATAATAATAATAATAATAATAATAATATAATAATGATAATAATAATATATTATGCCCAGTAATTACCAAGCGTATTTGTTTTAACCAATAACCAAATAATAAACATTGCTGATGATAATAACAATAATAATAACAATAATTATGATGGTTATTACAATCATGAGTCGTGCCTTGTGGGCGTTCAGGTCACCAACTTACACTATGATTAGTGCCTGAGTTAAAAGGTATTTTGCACTAATTGGGTCAGCTAGTCAAGCCAACCAGGCATTAAACTTGTCCTTCTCTAGCAGTCTTGCTTTTCGACCCTTGTGTTTATGGTGTCGTATTCCCATCTCGTGATATGTCTTTAAAATTCACACGCGTTTCCAATTTGACCCATTATATAATGACTACAAGAAAATATCACAAGAAATAAAGGCGCTCGGTGTGAATTTAACCACATTATCCTGGACTCGTACAAAACAATCTGAACAGCGCATAAATGCCTTTGAATATAGATGTATGTGATATTTTGGTTACCTAGCATGCAACTTACAAAACTGAGAATTAAACTACAATTGGGAACAGTCGAGAAATCACATTCCTCCTCTACCTATATTATGATAGTCAAGACAAACAACGGCCGACAAATAACAGATCACGCCCAGTAATTACCAAGCGTATTTGCTTTAACCAATTGACCTATAGTTGTAATAATAAGCCACGAAGAAAATGGAATTCACGATGCCCTAAACAACAGGAAACTGGTAAACTAAACATAATATCACGTGACAGTTTAGAGAGAGAGAGAGAGAGAGAGAGAGAGAGAGTGAAAGAGAGAGAGAGAGAGAGAGTGACCGGCCTATGTGCTTATAAACTAACACAGAGTTCATCCTGTGGCAGTCAGTCATGTTGTGTTTATCAGAATAGTGTGGTGAATTCATAGTTCAGTGGATTTACTGGATCCCTGGATGCAATAGGTAAGAGACGCTTGCAGTTATAATTAATGTGAAGGGATTTGAACCCATTCTCTATGTGGAATAGAGTATGTTCTATCTCACGGGAAGACATATACTGAAGATACATTAGTTTTCTTAAGGAATATATCGGTTGTCTCTCTTTGCCCATGACAAGCATTTAATGCAATGATCTGTATACTCAGAGACAATAAATGTCCCTTTGTAGTCTTCATTTATATATGTATTCTAGGATTGATGGGGGAAAGTGCTAAGATAATCTTTCTTTGCTATTTCCTAAATATTTTTTTATTGGTGTCAAAATGTGCATGCTCTTATATGATTACACTATATATATTAATGTGTGTATACATTTTTGTGACCCTATACTATGAAAAGGAATTAGACCAATGGGTAATCGAATGAACTACTGAGTGTGATGCTCGGTGCACGAAAGGAATGAGGCATGTCTTGCAGCCATGTTAGATGGATACCTTTGTCATGTGGCTATATGTATGAAGCATTGGTCACGTCAGAGCATGAGAGTGACAACAAATGTGGCAGACAAAGATCTGCTATGTAGTAGTATGCTTGCACTTTTTCAAATTTATTTTTGCGAGGATGAGTACATTGGTGTTGTACGTGTTATGTTGACAGATGATGATGGGTGGTGGTCAATTGGTACATGTGGTGCTCCCAAGACTGGGAACATCCCTGGTCTGAGTGGTGCAATTCTCAGAGAATGAGGAGAGCCTTCGTCTTTGTATTGCAGATGACGTTCTTTAATATTTGCCACTCAGGACTGCCCAGGCCATACGGTAATGCAGATAAGTGGCATGACAAACCCATGTAACCTCAATACTCCTTTACGACCAGAGGCCAACAGTTTAAACTCTGAAAAATTACCCAGATCACATGCAAACAAAGGAATATAAACAATAGATACCCAGCAAGATGAACATTCATCAACAGAACTTAGATTAGTTGAAGCCTAGAGGACATTCGTCATTATTAGACTCAACCAGACTTATGATAGTTTAGATGTGATTGATATTTGGACAAAGATATAAGCTGTGTAATTTTACTTGTGTAAATTGTTATGCCCATGGAGCATACCCCGACTTCCTTTTCTTCCATTACAATATTTTAAACTTCTCCTACTGTGTTATTTAATTTCATCAGAGTCATATGTGTATTACTGTGTTGAACTATAGTGTGATAGCGTTTCTTCATTTGACAACAAAATCCAGAGAGAGTAGGGGCAGGGATAATACTAGCTTCCAATCTAGTCAGATTGAGCTTATTTTATCTGAAAGCAGTAACTTCCCTGTGCTCTCTTGGTCTTCTAATGGAAAACCTGACTAAATAACTTATTGGAATCTTACCAATTGGGTCTGTTCCAGTGATAGCGAATCTTACGAGCCATTTGTGGTTATCATTTAGTAGTCAGCAACTAAGAATTGGGGATACCTATCTCCCAGTTATATTTTGTCATACCAAAATGTTACAGACGGGTTCTAAGAATATCTTGGATACAGAAAAGAGCAAATGAATCCATACGACAAGAGATGAATATTGAAGAAGGTTGACTACTAAAAGTTAGTTGTTTATTCTGTACAGGACGTCGCAGTCGACACCAGCATTTTTTGCTGTTGTGATATTTTGGCAGGTTTACGTTCAGTAGTTTACCATTGCTTTCTGAACAACCGGCACCCATATCATTTCGTAAAAAACCAACACAAGGCGGTCTGCTGCCAAATCGCCCGCAGCTGTGTTTCTAATGCGGGTATACGGGATTATGAACTGCATCAGTAACCCTTTTGCCACTGAGCCGGCTGGCTACTAACGGCGATAAAAACAAAGAACACTGAAATATTCTGGTCACTTGAAACGTCGTGAAAGTTTGGAGAGAATAATAATGGAGGGGTATTTGTCCGGGAAGAGAGGAACAGGAAGGGCCAAAGAAAAGATGGTGCAGGTGTCGCAGATGATATCCAGATGGGTGTATTGGATGCGGGACATCTTGCTTATGACCGAGCAGTTTTCCGGAGGGTTGTTATGGGAGCGAGGTTCTGCAAGGGACATGCTACTGAATGAATGAATGAATGAATGAATCCATCGAGTGCCCATTGTGTTCGCCAATTGTAATACAGTTTTCAAGTTTACTAGGCATCGTAACATGCCCACTAAATATAAACTGCGCTTTTTCATGCTGTCGATGATGTGTTAGTCGGTCATCCAGAAAGCAGTGGCAAACTACTGGATGTAACATTGTCTTACAAATTCAGCCCATAAATGATGGGGTTGATTACAACGACCTATAAAAAAATATAGGAGGCGCAAGGAAGAAAAGGAAACAAAACGCCCGAGAAATTCAAGGGGAAACCAATATCCCGCCAAACCCCTACGGACCTTACAGAACACCCAGATAAATACTATGATGACGAACACCCCGGATACGAATCTGGGTACTATATAGATGACACAGATCGTCCCGTGGTTGACCACAGAGGAAGAAATCGAAATGCAGCAGAAGCTCAAACTCGAAAGTGAAAAAAGGCGCAAGGAGGAAAATGAAAACACCGAAAAGCTTCTCCAGGCAATACACACAAAAGGAGGCAAAAAGACCAAATAAAAAGTCCTTATAAGGACTTCAACCAGTCAAGCCAGAGGAGCCAGGAGCCATTACCAACCACAGAAACCACTTGAGGAGACGGGCACAAAGGGCTACTCGCCAACCGATCCCCCCAGCTTACGTGACAGACACAAAAGCCTACATAACCAGTTCGGGTCAGGACTAACTTGTAAGAGAGCACAGACAACAAACAGGAATAAACCCACAAAAACCACGGACCTCGACTCTAACCAAGGCTGAAGAAGCAAGTTGTACGAGGCCGAATTTGGAATGTTTGTTTTTGAATCAAATCAAGTCAAGTCAAGAAACTAACGCTTATTTTCTCTAATAAATTTACGGTTCTATCTTGTTTATCGAAAGATCCCCTTATTCATGTTCCTGTCCGCCCAAGGTATTCTTCGCGTTTTCTTCAGAAACTGAAAGTGCGACAGAACGTTACATACACGTTTTAGAACCCCTGTATATATGTATCGTTAAAGCTGTTGAATTACGGTTTACGGCGTGACGTTAATTACTTCAGTGTTGATGCAATTCAACATTAGCGGTTAAACAAACTTTGTGGGCGGTAAAGTAATGGGCTGGAGTGTACCATGGCAAATTGAATGTTGCAAAGCAAAATCATGAAACAATATGAGCCAGTGCAATGTTTTTTCCTCCTAATAATACAAGTGATACACGTAGCAGTGCTCTACAACTACTGATGCTGCTGAAACTACTACTACTACCACTACGAGCACTACAGACAGAACATTGATTATTGCCACTACTATTACTGCTTTACTGCTGCTGCTATTGCTATTAATACCTTACTGCTGCTGCTACTACTACTACTACTACTACTACTACTACTACTACTACTACTACTACTACTACTACTACTACTACTACTACTACTACTACTACTACTACTATTACTACTACTACTACTACCACCACTACTACTACTACTACTACTACTACTACTAATACTACTATGACTACTACTACTGCTGCTACTACTACTGCTACTGCTACTACTGCTACTACTACTACTGCTGCTGCTGCTACTACTACTACTACTACAACTAATACTACTGCTGCTGCTATTACTACTACTATTACTGCTGCTGCGCTACTACTACTACTACTACTACTACTACTACTACTACTACTACTACTACTACTACTACTACTACTACTACTACAACTACTCTACTACTACTACAACTACTCTACTACTACTCTTCTACTACTATTGTTGTTACTACTTCTACTATTATCACTACTACTATATCTACTACTCCTACTCCTACTACTACTACTACTACTACTACTACTACTACTACTACTACTACTACTACTACTACTACTACTACTACTCTACTACTACTCTTCTACTACTATTGTTGTTACTACTTCTACTATTATCACTACTACTATATCTACTACTACTACCACCACCACCATTACTAATAATACTAATACAACAACTTCTACTTTTACTTCTGGTGCTACCACAACTGCTACATCAACAATACCTGCTGCTCCTCCTACTACCACCCACCACCATCGCCACTGCTACAGCTGCTGCTGCTGCTCCTACTACTACTCCTGCTGCTACAGATACTACAACCACGTGCCCAACGGACTGGCAGGCAAGTGTGACAACCACTACACCACCGCGCTTCCTGCCTACATGCACACTGCCATCTCAGATAAGTTCAGAATCAATGAAATAAAAAACATATAAACGACACAACAAGGAAACTCCTAACATGTTTCTTTAAAAAAAGAAATATGATACCGCGTGTCGTGCTTATCCAAGTGAAAACAAGCCACATTTGTTTCTACTTGAGCATTTCCGGTGACCTATTAAATGTCATTTGGAGGCTCCGTGAAATATTTTATCACGAATTGTTTTCTTCAAGATGCGATGTAGTATAATAATAATATTGTAACTCACATCGAATTTGCACAATTTCTTTTATTTATAACAGTGCTCTGGTGTTTGTCGTGTAGAATTTTGTATGTTTGCAGACTGTGTGTTTTGAAACTCTTGTTTGTATCATTTGGTGTAGAGGCAATAATATTCTACGCATATTGTTATTGTTTTACTTTCTTCTTTCTTTTGTCCTTTACTGCACTACGCCATTACGTGTCGGAGGCTTTTCTGATGATTGATTTACAAACTAGGTAGGGCTCGCTCGGTCGCTGGGTATGCTAAGATGTGGGTTTTAAAGGTATTGATGACTCCGTCGATCCATCTTTTTCGTGGTCTTCCACCTCTTGGTGTTTAAATGTTTATGTTGTATGCTCTTGGTGATGTCGACGTTGGGTTTATTCTCACCTTATTTGTCCATCAATGAATGTAACAACTGGTGTTACTCCAACATTTTATAAATCTCCTCGTTTCTAATATGGTCCTTTCTTGATGTGTTCGCTGCTTTTCTCAGACATCTAATTTCACAAGTGGTGTGTTTTCTTTCTTGTTCTTTAGTTAGTGTCCATGTTTGGCATTGATAGCACAATGTTGGTATTAAAATTGCATTTGTAATGATTTTCTTAATTTCCATGGGATGTTTCAGGATGTGTGTAATTTAATATGAAACATTACTGGTTTGTTTAGTTCTTGTCTCCATCTCTACCTAATCAAATACATTTTACAATCCTTTAACATATTTTTGTTGTCAGGTAGTTTGTGTCCTGAACTTATCTGAGTTTTTCTTTACATAAATAATGGGAGAATCAATACGCTTTTGTAACTGTCTAATTTTCTAAGTATTTAACTACATATTTAGCTGTCTATATACCTAGCTATCTACCCACTTGCTGATCTACTTACATGCCCACGTCCATATCTACCTGCTGTCCTGTCTACTTGCTGGCTTGTTTACCTTCCTACTTACTGATCTACCAGCCTGTCTACATTTACAAGTACCTGTTTTCTTGTCTACTTTGTTACCTTTCTACTTACTGATCTACCAGCCTGTCTACGTCCATATCTGCCAGCTTTCCTGTCTATTTGCTGGCTTGTTTACCTTCCTACTTACTGATCTACCAGCCTGTCTACGTCCATATCTGCCAGCTTTCCTGTCTATTTGCTGGCTTGTTTACCTTCCTACTTACTGATCTACAGCCTATCTACTTTGTTACCTTCCTACTTACTGATCTACCAGCCTGTCTACTTTGTTACCTTTCTACTTACTGATCTACCAGCCTGTCTACGTTTACAAGTACCTGCTTTCTTGTCTACTTGCTGGCTTGTTTACCTTCCTACTTACTGATCTACCAGCCTGTCTACTTGCTTTCTTGCTACCTACCTACTAACCTACCCATCTACGAGCACGAACGATTAGCCCTAAAACCCTTGCCTAGGAGGTATTTCACTACCTATCTACCCACATACCTACTTATGTTATTACCTACCTACCAGCTCCGTGGCCGAGAGGTTACAGACACAGTTCACAGCTGCGGGAGAATTGGTAATAGACCGCCTTGCGTTGGTTTTGAAATGTATGAGTGCCGGTCGTTCAGAAAGCAGTGGCAAACTACTGAACGTAAACTTGTCAAGAAATCACAATCAGCGAAAAATGCTGGGGTTGACTGCAACGTCGTGTAAAGGATATGCAACAGCCTACACACCTATCTACCTACCCACTTACTTACTTACCTACTTACCCACCTCCCCACATACATACCCACCCACCCACACACCCACCCACCTACCAACCTACCTACCCACCTACTCATCCACCTTCCTACCTACCTATCCACCTACCCACCTGTTTCAACATTCTCACATGTCACACGTCTAGCTTGCCTGTCAAGACTGTGGTCCTAGTTCAATCCTCTGTAAAGGCAGGGTTATTTTACGACGAGCGGGACTCTAGGGTCGAACCAGCCTGATAAACCTGGGTCCTGGACAAGTATTTTCCAGAATTTTCTTAGAATTATAATTAAGGGAAAAACGACGCGGAGGGGAATTGTCACCCTACTTCATACGTTATAGCCTAGAATATGCCAAAACTGCATACCCCAACGTCAGTATCAGCGATGAGATTATTTTTACCTTACCATACCTTAACTTACCTTACCTTACCTTAGCTTAGTTTACCTTACCCTACCTACCTACCTACCTACCTACCTACCTACCATTGTACCTAACCACTTACCTACCTCCATTGTTTGCACCAACTACCTATCCACCTACCATCCTAGATACCTATTTACCTACCTTTCTAACTACCTACCTACCTACCTACCTAACTATCAGCCTATCTACCAAACTACCACCTTGCCTACCTACCGTCCTAACTACTATCAAAATCACCTACCTACCTAACTACGATCCTAACAACTACTATCCTAATTATCTACCTGACTACCTTACTACCAACCTACCATCTACCTACCTACCTACCTACCTACCTTTCTATTTAACTACCTACCTAACTACCATTCTATATAAATACCATGCTACCTACTTACCTACCAACTACCATCCTAACTACCTACATATTTATCTACCTAACTACCTATTTACCTATCTTTTTACGTTGCAAAATATTAATGCGTCTCACACAGAGATAGGAGGTAAGAAGTGGAACAAAAAATAGGAGGTGGATGTAATGAAGGATAAGGTAGAGGAGGGAGAAAGAGAAGGTAGGGCGGGAGGGAGGAGGAAAAGGAGGAGAAGGCAGTGTGGAAAGAGGAGGACAAAGTTGAGCGAGAGGAGGAGATAGAGAAGGGAAAGGAGGAGGTAGTGGAGGAAGAAAGAGAAGTTAGGGAGGGAGGAGGAGAAGGTTCTGTGGGAAGGAGGAGGAAAAAGTAGAGCAGGAGAAGAAGGTAAAGAATGAGAAGGTAGAATGGGAGGAGAAGAAGGAGGCAGAGCGGGAGGGAGTGGGAGGTAGGAAAGGGGGAGATGGAGAGAGGGGTGGGATGGAGGAAGGATGAGGAGGAAGGAGGATGAGGGAGGGGAGAAGGAAGGAAGAGGAGGGAGGGGGAGGAGGAAGGGTTAGGAGGAGGGAGGGAGGAGAAGGCTGGAGGAAGAGACATAGGAGGAGAAAGACGAGAATGACGAAACAGAGTAGGATGATACAGAGGAGGAAGATTTAGGAGGAGGAGGGGGAAGAGGAGGAGGTGGGAAGCAGCGGCAGACACTTCCAATCTTCTTGCCCTGACAGTGCGTTTCACGTCTTCTGTTTAGACAAACACGCCGTCCCCAAGAGCCCGCAAACAACGAATTAAAACAACAATGGCCTGTTACAGGGCAAGTTCAGTTTGTGATTATGTCTTTCAACCACTTCTATCTCCTCTGTTTTTACCCGTTATCTCCATTGAAAAAGCGCCTCCTCGACAATTTCAACTGTCAATGAAAATCTTCGCGGTTTTTCTTACACAGCTTGCAAGCATAAATCTGCCATGCAGCCTACAGCCATGAAAATTATTTTCCACATCTTCGCAATAAAATTACAAGAGACATTTTTTCCAGATTTATTGAGAACCAGGCCGATTCAGCTCACGTGCTAAAGCTGGGACCACGCGAGATTTGGTGTAATCATTCCGCTCACGAGCGCAGACAAGCCAGTTTTACGACTGTCCTGGAGACACCGAGGACGCGCCGAGGTTTCTAATCTAACACCCGTTGTGAGCGAGGGACGCTCTCGCTGGTTAGGGCGGTGAAGGAGGGGATTGAGACGGGCGAGAAGGGATTTCAAAGATGGAGACGTTTAAGAGCGTTTTCAGAATTGGTGTAGGTGGAAAGTTCGTATCAGATGAGAAAAGAGGTTAAGAAAATACACTGGTGTGGGATAGGGCATACATTGAGAGAACATGAGGACAGTTAACTAGAAAGGGTCTTATGTGTATTCTACAGGGCAGAGAAAATTGAGAAAGACCTAAATATATCAAGGGAAGAAAAGCAGATCTCTTTTTTTTTCTTTTCTTTTTTGCGCTCGCTCGCTCGCTCGCTTTGAGCTCAAGGATAGCCCATAAACACGTGCTGCTCTCACTGCAACTAGTGCACTGGATTGATGCTTTCGAGTGAATTAGCTTTCCCTACTACCAGCTGTAAGGCCAACCCACTCGGATTTCAGAGGTACTTGTAATTTACGTCTCCAAGTCAAGGACGAGAACCCAACATTTTCGTTCAACTGACTGGTGTAGGGGTTGAACCCGATGCCTCGGGCATCAGCATACCGGAAGTTTAAGAACGAACGTTCTTATCCATTCGGCCATGTTGCTAGTATCTGGAGGATATGGACTCAGCTACATGGGATAGCTTGGGGTGACTTCGTTGAACACGAATGCTCCAATGGGATGGGAAGGGAGGCAGGGGAGGGGGTTAACGGGTAGAAGAAGAAGAAGAGAAGAAGAAGAAGAAGAAGAAGAAGAAGAAGAAGAAGAAGAAGAAGAAGAAGAAGAAGAAGAAGAAGAAGACTATGACAAACTCGTCGAGTGTTTTCTTGTGATGCGGCCAAAGTAAGGATTTAGTTATCTTTAGTCGCGGTTCCAACTTCACGGCAAAGGGTCGCCCCATAATGCTCCGTTCATGTGCTAGTCAATATCACACAAAATGCTCCACACTGCTCCATGTGAAAAGTGGAACAGACAGAGTCCTCGACAAACCAACAGCCCGCGCAGATATACGATGCATAGTGGCGCTGCCAGAATACCAACACAAACGTTCGCCACGAAAATACAGTTCTTCGTCGATAGAAGTGGCAGTCACTAGAAATTCAGCAGCCACACAATCCTTAGGAAAAAAGATCTAAAGTTTGTGACAAGAATATGTGGGCATTTGTCTAGCCGTTTATTTCAGCAATTTCCTTCGTGATATAATGAGTAAATCGGGTTTCAGAAAAGGCAAGGATGTGAACATTTGCATCGAGAGTAATTGAGACTTCCGACAGTTTATTTAGCAGGCTATAGATATTTATATACAGAGGGCGTGACTTCCGGCTGCCCGCCCATCGGGTGGGACCATTAGAAGGGAAAGTAACGGAATAGCTTCTTTCATGTTTGGTGCACACATTCAATAGGCATATGCTATATTACGTACAAATATATTTTGACAGCCACAAGTCAATGCTTCTCAAAATTCTAAAGACACATCCACAAGCCAATACTTCTCAACATTCTAAGAACACAGTCAAAGGTCAATGCTTCCCAAACTTGTAAGGACACAATTAATTACCTGTCAATTCTTCTCACAATTCTAAGGACGCACCCACAAGTCATTGCTTTCTAACATTCTAAGACACAGCCACAAGTCAATGCTTCTCAAAATTCTAAGGACACAACATTAGTGAAATGCAATCTATATCGTTTATCTTTTCCGCGCCAAAGTTAAGGATGTCAGTCACTGGCGATTTTGAAATCACTAATGAGATATATAGCAGACGCTTTAGTGAAATTGATAGCAAATTGCTCAGATATAGCAGACGCTTTAGTGAAACTGATAGCAAATTGCTCAGATATAGCAGACGCTTTAGTGAAACTGATAGCAAATTGCTCAGATAATGTCAATGACCACCGTCGATAGTGGTTCGATGACTGACTGAACTCGTCGCCTGCGAAAGTGAGAGGAAGATTGACCACTTAATCCTCCGAGAAATGTGCCTACAAAATGTGATATTCAATCACATCATACACTCATAGTAGAAACTGCTTCACGGCAAATATTTGAGAAGAAATATAGAGGAACTTTTGAGCTGAAATGTTACAGAAATGTTCTTGGAATGTCGTGTAGCTAGAAGAAGAAAAATACTGATATTCTTCAGGGTGTTTGCAAAGTCTCACTACACTTTGTATGTAGAACGTGATGTCATCATCAAACAATTTGCTCCATAGTCCACAGAGAAGCAATATGCAGCGAATGGCTGTTGTCTTCTGGAGTAATTCTTTACACTCCAAACATAATTATTTATCAACGGAGACATAATTTTGATGACATCATATACTCAATTTTTTCAAATGTGTTCTACTTACAAAGTGTAGTGAAACTTTACAAACACCAGGTACAAGATCTGAACATCGAAGTCAACTGGCCCATAAGCAGAAACATGCCTCGGGCAGGGAAACACTTTGTATATTAAATATCATTGCCGGGTCTGTGGCACGCAATTCTTTTGTTGCCTTCGCTCGCTTTGAACACAAGCATAGTCCATACATGTGCTTCTGCTTCTAGTGGACTGATTTTTGCGTGTGGATTAGCTTTCTCTGTTATCAGAGTTCCTTACCATCAGACAAACCCACTCCGACTCAGAAGTACCAGAAAGTCAATATTTTAGTCCAACGACTGGTGTAGGGGTTGAACCCGCTACCGGATCTTTAAGAACGAGTGTTCTTATTCATTCGATCATTCTGATCTCCAGGAGTGTCTATAAGAGGCTAATATCAAATAAGCGTATGCTGAACAGCTGAAAGAAGACAGCTCGCAATCTGACGATGTAATGATGTTGATTGATGAGTCTATGGTCAGAGTTAAAAACAAAAAGAATGATGGTGACCATCCATTTCTCTAACTGGGTTGAAAGTTTGGAGTCGTGAGTTCTAAGATGTCTGACAAGGCCTATTTGACATGAAATGTTCTTTGACAATGTGGGCAAAGAATGTTTGACAATCCTGCAAAAGGATGGGGGGGGGGGGGGGGGAATCACCTGCCGTGGGGTTGTTGTTTTTCTGGTCCAGCCTTTATTTCACAGCTCTTGAAGTCTTGTTTGGTTCACAAGTGACTACACCCTTACGCAATTATTACGCCACGAATGTCGGCCCTTTGACAGCCTCCCAAGTGTCGTGATGAATTCCAAAGCTTTCAGTGAGATATTCAAAGTGTTCTTTAAAGGGTTTCCTCTGGCCGCTTTGGGAGCGTTTACCACAGCACAGCTCGTAATACAAAATTCGTTTAGGGAGCCCTGTGATCTGGTATGCTATTATCTGATTCCCTTATCGTTATCGAAGTCTGGCAAAGACCACACAAAAATTCAGGGATATCGAGTAATAACCATGCAGAATACAAGAGCAAGCTGCTGAGAAATTAATTGCTAGAAAACTATCAAGCCAGAGAGGCAAGTTTTTTTCCCACTTTCCCTGGGAGGTACCGTTCAAAAAGAGAAACCTGGACCAATGCCAGCAGTTTTTGCCCATGATGTCTCTGAAGGTTTCCACTCAGGCATTGAAACTATGCTGCAGCGATTGTTCTAGATTAGGCGTACACCAGAGTACCAGTGGATTTCTTAATTCTTCAGCTTCTTGAACTCAAGATAAGTCCTTTCCTCCTTAGCTGGATCGCTACTGCCCTCTTCCAACGGAAATTAGTCTTTAGATGTGCAGTTGACTTCAGAACTAACAACAATATATCCTGGCCTACCACAGGATCACCATTATCTGCGGGTGCTGTTCTACACTGTAAGAATCACCAGCGAGCAAATCATAGGACGGGAAGGACATTGTGGTATGCAGACGATGTTTTAGTGTATCGTCAGGGTAAGGACAGAGATCGGGTTCTGTAGAACTACAAACCGAACTCATCGCATAAGCAGTTAGTGTGTGAAGCTGTGGCAATGGTCAAGCCAACAAAGGCAACAGTGACATGGTTCTCTTACATAACCATATTGTCAACACCCCAACGCAGCTGTAAATCTGGGTTCAGAGACGTGGAAAGAACTCAGGCAATGAATTACCGGGGAATATGATTTGATCGAAGCCTAGCTTATACTGAGCACGTAGACCAGGTGATAACACAGGCCAAGCGAGGTTTGGCTGCGATCTGGGTGATGGCGGCGGTAAACTGTGAGCAGCGCCATCTAGGTCTTCTTTACGAGCGGCTGGTACTTTCTGTTCTGGAGTATGCGATGGCGATCCTGACTCTCAGCCATAAGCAGATAGAAAGGATGGAAAGGATACAGAACGAAGCCATGCGCATCATTCGTGGATGTACAAGAGATAGAGCATGCAGAGAAATGCGCTGTCTTCTTGATTTTCCAACCATGAGGGACAGAATACAAATTTACCAAGCACGTGCCTATGTCAGAGGCAACGCAAACACACAACATCTACTGCATAGCGAGATTAAGATGGTAAAGGGCAGCAGGGTAAAAAGAGGAAAGTCGTGGGTGGGTCAAGCCGAAGACATTCTTCAGCAGGTGTATTCACTTGAGGACTTAGAACCTGCCGAGGAGTAGGTACAAGTGCCATCAGAGTTCTGTACATCCTTTTCAGTATGCATCCAACTAGACAGGAAATGCAGGCAAGAAAATCCAGCTGCTGCAGAGGCGGAAGTACACGCTCTGATCTTCGAGAATTCTTTAGAGGATGATGTCATTTACACGGATGGGTCGGTTGTCCGAGGATTGAGAAGTTCATGGGCCTTTACGGCTCAGGCCAGAGGGAAAACTGTGAAGCAAGAGTTTCGCGCTTTTGCTTTGACCACATGCAGCCTGACTATGGAAGTCATGGCAGTAAGTAAAGCAATAACATGGCTCGAGACACAGACATTCACTAGGGCTTTTGTCCTTAGTGACTCAATGAATATGCTCAGGAGGATAGAGATGGGGTGGTTCCGAAGAGAGTGGCTACTGTCTCTGGAGCGGTCTCGGCTGGCAAATATTAGTTTCATCTTCGTGTCAGGGCATGAGGGCGTACAAGGGAATGAGCAGGCCGACAGGTTTGCAGGTAGGGCTACTGTGGAATGCGGACGATCCATGGACCAGGTAGACATTCTGAATGCTCTACGAGAAGTAATTCGTTTACGAGAACAAAGCGATGATTGGGAATCTACAACTATGATCAGGCTGCAAGAACAGCAAGTTAAAAGAGGTGTGGCCAAACAAGAACCTACATACGAAGCCAAAGAAGAGTAATAAACCAACACAGAACTGGAGCCGCTACACGCTGCGGGATTTGCTGAGGAGGGGATCCGAGCACTTATGGGCTGAATGGTTCGATGTGCAATGAGGATGATCAGACTGACTGACTTACTGACTGACTCGACTGACTGGCATCTTGCCGTCTTGACAGACGATAGTTTGTAAAATGGAGTTATACTTCTCCATAACACAGAGCCTGAGCTGAATTTAGAGACCATGTGTTGCCCATGCAGCATAATCCTTCTCTCGGCCTGTCTAATGTACTCCAGAGGAAAGGTAACACCAATACGTCTGGAAAAAGAGAAGCTGCAGAAGCCGCCGCATCAGCAAAGCAATACTCTATCTGTCCGCCTGTCGGAGCTTCGATGAGGATGATCTGTCGACTAACTAACTGACTGACTAACTAACTCCCAGCAAACGAGAATCCGGTAAGTGAGTCACTGTGGTTATTTTTATTGTGGAATTCAACAACAAGCAATTTCTCTTTTTCATATATAAATATTGTTGCAGGCTACGTGTGAGCAAAGGGGCGGGAAGGCGGTGTCTAGACTGGGTGGTTTGCCTCATGCAGTAATGCGTGTGAAACTGCTGTTTTTTGTTTTGTTTTGGTGAATGCTGCTTTCATCGGCTATGAACTGTAATTATCTTGGCTGACTATTGTATTGCCATTCTGGAAGTGACCTTGTGTGTGCTTTCACATGCATGTGCGTGCTGTTAGTTTTGTCGGGACTGCTTTCACATGGGATAGCGAGGAAAATATTGTGTGATATTCGATAGCACAGGAACAGAGCATTATAGGGGTGAACCGTTGTCGTGATGTTGGAACCGACACTAACCACTAAACACCCTCCTCCCCATACCCACCTAGCTTCCCCCACAGCTACCCCTACCCAGATACTCCAGCTACTCCCACACTCACCCATCCAGTCCCACACTCACCCAGCCACCCCAATAATCACCAAGTCACCCCCACAATCACCCAGGCCACACCCCCCCCCCCCCAATAATCACTCAGCCACTCCCACAATCACCCAGCCACCCGCACACTCACCCAACCGACCCACACTCACCCAGCCATCCCCACACTCTACCAGCCACCCCATACACTCACCCATCCACCCCCACACTCACTCAGCCACCCCCACACTTACTCAGCAACCCTCACTCACTCAGCCACCCCCACACTCATCCAGTCATCTCCACACTTCCCCAGCCACCCCATACTCACACAGCCACTCCCCCCCCCCACACACACACACTTACTCAGCAACTCTCACTCACCCAGCTACCCCCACACTCACCCAGCCAAGCCCACATGCACCCAGCCACCCTAACACTCACCCAGCCACCCTCACTCACCCAGCCACCCCCAAACTTACTCAGCCATCCTCACTCACCCAGCCACCCCACACTCACCAAGCTACCCTCACACTCATCCAGCCACCCCCACACTCACCCAGCCACCCCCACACTCATCCAGCCACCCCACATTCACACAGCCACCCCAACACTCACATACACACAACTTTACACTATCTTCTCAATGGTACGAAGACTTTAAGCTCCTCGGGTAAGAGGCACCATAATAACATACCCCCCCCCCCCCAACACCCCTCTTTATTTTTCTACCTTGCAGGGTCTGTCTTTTTAGACACAAGCTAATGTAGTCAAACCAGACATAATCCGACGGAAGTCAAGGGGAAACCACCGCTGTATTTATAAATTGTTAATTATGATTCTTTATAAATAAATACAATGCCGAGAAGCTTTAGAGATGTAATATTACAAAAGAGTGCCAACATGTTTTTTCCAAAGATGACAAGACACGAAGAAATCAACATACAGCTGAAAGATGCTGGTGTTGACAGCAATGTCCTGTAAAGGATAAGCCAAAAAAAAAAAATATATATATATATATATATATATATATATATATATATATATATATATATATAAGAAATATCAAAAAGAGGCAGTCATCATCCTTAGACCATATTCTGGAAAGAAAAAACTGGAAAATGTGACAACTGGAAAGATTTTGGAAAGCGAGAAGGAAGAAGGCAAAAACATAAAATTCATGACTATCTTGTGTCATGGGAAAGAAGCGTGTCAGAACACGAATTGGTAAACACCGTTGGAGATAGTGAGATGTAGAGAAACACGATAACCCACGCCAGCTGACACAGCACTTGATGGTTTAACAGCCGATTGTCTCTATCACAGAGGGATTAATTATAGATGGTGCGGGAGAGGTGTTAAAGTGATATCTAGGACAACCTTGCACTTTGCCGTATTGACAAATGATAGTTATTGTGCTTAAAAGGGGGCGTAATAACCATTACCGTGAGCTAGATTTCTTAGTATGATGCAAGTCTTCGAATTTCCGCCCCTTACAAGTTTTTTTCCTTTAAAATGCCGCCCCCTTATGAAGCCCCTTTACCGTGCCGCCTGATGCGGCCGCCTCTCTGTATCATAGCACGACACGGCCTTGACAATAACATCTACATAGAACAACACCTGGGTTGAGATGTAGTGACCATGTGTTGTTCATGCAGCATGATCCCTCTCTCGGCCTGCCTAGTTTACTCCAGAGGAAAGGTAACACCAATACATCTGGAACAAGACATGCTGCAGAAGCTGCTCGACCAGCGAAGCAATGCTCTAACTGTCCGCCTGTTGAAGCTTTCATCCTAGACCAGTTGCCAACCAAGGTTTAGGGTCTGGTCTGCCTTGCCACAACATTTAGTCTTTAGCTTGCATTTCCTCGCACCAGGATACGCTTGCACCCTCCCAGTTGCGCTCCTCTGCCCGAATCCGTTGGCATAAATATCTAGGCGAACGTGGGGTTAATGTAACAACTGCCTTGTACCAGAAAATCATAAAGATAACAGTTTTAGCTTGGTCAGAAGTAGACTTTGGCCCAAATACATAAGTTATTGTGGCATAATGCACAAGTTTTACTGTCATATACAGATAACACTTTGTTTCAGACTCAGATTTAAGCAGCAAGACTGTCAAAGGTAGACATATCAACAGTTTTGGGATATTATTATCATCATCAACAACAACGACAACAACTGCATCAGTAGCAACAACGTAACGAACTAATCAGCTCTATGAATGTGTTAAATTCCGGAAAGCAAGCTTAAAATAATACATAAAGGTTGTAAGTATTGTTCTGTAAAACATGGTTGTTAAACTATCGCTCTGGGGTTTCATTTTCAGTTCCATTAACCTGTTGCATTTTAAAGACGGTTGCAGCGGAATTGTTCTGTTAGTGTTGAAAATCAGTACTGTTAAGGAACGCACCTAAAAGCAGGTATTTTATGGTATTAGAATAACAAGGGTAACAAAGAGAACGTGAAAATGCACACGCCATAACTGTTAATTCACCTCAAAGTCTGAGTTTGTATATATGAAAGCCTAAAATTGGTGTGTGTATGGTGAATATATTCTGAAAAAGTAAAGAACAAATGTATCATGTTTTGATGTTGTCACCACTGCGCTCATTTCAAGTCCTCCAGTGCCGATAAAATGCTTGGATTCCTGTAGAAACACATTCTTCGGTAACTACTCTGGGGTAACTACTGGGTGTGACTGACCCTGTCGTGAATAGTCTGTCAGAGAAGTCACGCCGTTTTTTAACCTTTCCACTCCACTCATAGTCACCATACTGGACCTTCATTCGCCGATGAATTCCTATAAGTTTCACTCATTCACTGATTTAAAAAAAAAAAAAACGGATAACAGAACGTTGCTCCTCATTGGTGCATGTCAAAAATGAGGCGGCTATCTTTAAACTGTCCTTATGACGTCACGGTATCCATATGCACCGTGATGTTACGTGCTTAACACACTTGACATCCTTAACAGCAATACTGACATGTTACAAGATAATGGAATGGCTCATGTAATTTCTTTCACTCTTACGGTTTTCATTTGAAGCCGCAATGTACAGGGTGTATTTTTAATGACTGTGGGACTTTCGAAAATATTGCCGCTCCAAGTTTTGTATTTACCTTTTATGTTGCCAGAGTTCACAGAGGGTAAATACAAACCATAGAACGGCAATATTTTCAAAAACCCCACAGTCATTAAAAATACACCCTATATATAAAAAGAGCTTACAGCCAACAGAGAGATTTGGTTGTTGAGACGAATGTTGTGAATGATCTAGACCTGCCAGATAAATGTGGAAAAGTTTTCGAAAGTAAAAGATTATAAGCAAATATAGGAAGGCGACAAACAGTGTTCTTTATTTATGTAAAATGTCATTTACCAGTCATCCCCCAGAACTGTGTGACTGACTTATTGTAACTCGTAACTTTTTCTACCCAGCTATGCACCGCTTTACGGGAAATCGCTAAGGGCTAAGTCCACTGAAAACAGACCTTGACGGGAGACATATCGCGAGTGACGCCGAAGTTGAATGTGAAGTGAAAACATGGTTTAGAAAACAGAGCACGCAGTTCTATGAAGCCGGTTTGGGAGGACTGATAAAACGATGGGATAAAGGCATCAGCGTTGGTGGAAATTATTTTGAGAAATAAAGGGACAATGTATGTATAAAAATAAACTGGTTTCAAGTTGTTATCATATTTAGTTATTTGTCTACAGTCATTTGTGACTTACTTATTAACTTACCCTCGTATTTTCGTGGAAAAATTTACTCGTCATAACATGTAATATGCGTGTTTGTTGTAGGCAATATGGTCGTTAGAATTGCAGCAGCTGTGGTGTTGGTGGCGATTGCGCTATGGTGGCTTGTACCTACACAGAGCGGTTCAGGAAAGGCCATTGTGTCTACACTTAATGCATCTTATGACTACATTGTTGGTAAGTGTTAATAGTTGGGCAGTCTCTGTCCAGTATATGCCCAATCTCTGTCCAGTCTCTGTTCTACCTCTGTCTAGTCTCTGGCTAATAAAGCGAAATGTTGTAGACACGCTGTCGTTGTGATGTGACATCTCAAGTAAAGTCTGCATTATCATGTACTAATACTTCAGTAAATGATGCACACCCAGCCAAACTGTCCACCTAATCGTTTCCCACAACACCAGCGTGTCCTGTAGAAAAAAACCACAAATGCTCTTTTGTTTGTTGTTTAATGGAGTCCCGCCACTTTGCCATCCAGGTATTTACTTTTCTGCCTTCCCTTTGTTTTTTACCCATCAATCTCCCCAGTTATCACCACGTTATCTAGTTTTCTTCTCTTAACGTGCCCAAACATGTTGACTGTCTACGTCTAATTTCTCTAATCAGTTTACGGTTTTTATTTGCTTCTTGTAGGACGTACTCAATGATATTTTATGTCTGCCCGTGGTATTCTTTGAATTTTCTCCAGGAAACCACATTCCCACTGCTATTATTGGTTGTTTTTCAGAGTCTGCTCATCGTCCATACATTGTCGTCTCATTACGTCACCAAATAGCATTGTGTTATTCTTATAGCCGTATGTTTTGTTTTAGTATCATTAGAGTTTTCTGTGCACTCGATATTAGCAGCTATCCTACAAGACTAATTGTGAAGGCCAGTGAAAACCACAAAACATGACCCATGCCCTCAGATGCAAAGCAAAAGTTGATCTTTGGAGACGGAGTTAATGTGTTTATAACAACCACAGCTGTATGACCTACTAGCCGCGTTCCCAGACCTGGAACTCTGAGAACATTGCCAGTGATAACCTGTAGGTTAAATAAGCATGGAGATGTTGTTCTTTCGACGTCAGGCCCTAGACAGTCTGTAGTCTCTTGAAATCTGAATAAATGAAAGTGTCTGTCTGTGGTGAAGCTGAGGTCATCATCATCATCTTCATCTTCCACGTTTGCCGTCAAGCGTCGTGGGGAGGAATTATTGGCGTTCCAGCGCTCGATGGGTTGTACTGGATAGTGTCATTCCATATGATTGTGGAATGTCTTTGGTGTCGCCAATCGATTTTCTTCTCGAGTGTCATGTACACAATTGGCAAACACAAAGTGGAGGTCAACTTTACACAATTACAATTGCTAAAAACAGAGGACCTTGCGGCAACACGTCTCTATCAGCAAGGAGCCAGACACAAACAAACAATAACAACAACAACAACAACAACAACAGCAACAACAACAACAAACACACAACATCGGTAATGATGACAAGAGTTTGAAATAAGAAACCCCTTCTAACTGCATCTGTAACGATGGGGACTCGCAATCTCGCATACCGCATTGGAAACAGTTGAAGGCAATTTGGAAGCAAAGCCGAATGTGTTGATTTGTAACAATGGTACAGAAGATCAAGTGGTTTGGCCATGTCGTTAGAATGCAACACCATCAGCTACCATAATTGGCCTTACATCAAAGATCATCCGCGACGAGACCAAGAGGACGTCCAAGAAGAAAATGGATTGACGACATCGAAGACATTGTACAGCCACACGGAATGATGCTATCCAGTACTGCCCCCGGGAGCTGAAGTGAAAATTATTCCTCCTCACGACTCTTGACGGCAGAAGTGGAAGATGATGATGATGATGATGATAATGATGATGGTGGTGATGATGATGATGATGATGATGATGATAATGATGATGATGATGATGATGGGCGTCGGTCCTTCAGAAAGAAATGACAAATTACTAAGGTAAACCTGCCGAGAAAATTATAAACGGCCCACAACTGTTAAGGTTAATTGCGACGTCTTTGATGCATTTTGATGATGACGAATCTGTACAATCAATTCTGGGGAACATTTATACATCTCCAGACGTCGGACGTGCGCGAAATGATAACAGCACTCTCTCATAAACTTCTAGTACGCTGATGCCGGGGTACGGAGTTCAATCCCAACACCAGCATTAACTTGGACTTACACGCTAACTTCTGGTTCAGAAAGCAATGGCAAATTACTGAACGTACAATTGCCCAGAACATCAACCTGGGGTTGGGAGTTGTTCTGTGGTTTTCACTGGCCTTCCACATATTTCCCTGGAGATCGGGTCAGCTGACAATGAAACACCTCAAACTTGTGGAGAAAACATAACCAATCTCACCCAGATCCAAAAGTGCTGTGCCGAACCTTGACCTCATCATCATCATGTGCCATGCCGATAAGCGTGGGTGGTGATGTTTCGTCATCTCAGACGTTCACTAGAGTCGTGGATCAGCTCTGTGTTCTTGTCTCGACCATGCAACGTGGCAAAGCCATCTAGGTATTTACTTCTCTACCTCCCCTTGTTCTTTCGCCCCTCAATCTTGCCAGTTGTCACCAAGTTCTCCAATTTATTTCTTCTCACAACGTGTCGAAAATATTGTGAATATCTGCAGGTGTTGCTTTAATAAGTTTACGATTTTCATTTGTTTCATGTACGACTCGTCATTGGCTATTCTCTCTGTCCATGGTATTCTTTGCATTTTCCTCAGAAACCACATTTCCACTGCTTCTAGATGTTTTTCAGCGTGTCTGCTCATTTTCCGCACACCGTCTTTGCATTACGTCACAAAATTCATTGTGTCATTCTTATCGCCGTATTTAATGTTCTAGTAATGGTCTAGACAAATCTCCGTGGCGGTGGCGTTTCGGACGCGATTCGAAACACAGCGGTGACCGATTTGGCAGCAGACCTTATCTCACTGGTTTTAACGTGTTGATATGGAAGCCGGTCGTTCAGAAAGCAATGGCTACCTACTGGTCGTAAAACTTGCCAAGACATCAACAACGGCAGTAAAATGCTGATGTTGACTGCAACGTCCTGTAAAGAATACGCAACTTAAAAAAAATGTTCTAGATACTAGCGTATTCTTGGTACTCGTCATTAGCAGCAACTCTGCAAGACTCTGTGTGGAAGTCCAGTGAAAACCACAAAACATGCCATTAGAAGTTTTTCAACATGACCTGTTACATCCTAATGCTTCTCTTCGTAGATGTAAAGTTTCAGTACCGGACTTGCTAGCCCCGCTGGTTTCTCTACTTGGAGAGGGGAAGAGAGGCTTTGTAACACAGGCTCCGTGAAAATGGACTTTGGTACTGAGTCGGAATAAATTTGTCTACTCCTGCTTCACTTACATAGTCGCGCGTCTTTTCCAGAGTCTAGAGATCCGACCACCAGGCCATCAGAGTGAAACCCCAACTTATTCTTGACGATTGATAACCAATCACTCAATTAGACAATCAATCAGTTGAACGAACACTGAGTCAGTCAATCAACCAACTAACTAACCAATCAACCAAACAACCAACCAACCAATTAATCAATTAATTAAACAACCAACGAATCAATCAACCAACTAACCAAACAACACTTCTACATACATGTGTTTCTATTTACATCTACACATCTCTCCTTAAATACATACATATTCCATGATGCCTACACATCTCCCATGATGCCTACACATCTCTCCTTATACCTACACATTTCCCATGACACCCACACAGCTCCCTTGATGATACGTATACATCTCCCATGATCCCTACACATCTCTCGTTATACCTACACATTTCCGATGATATTTACAAATTTCCCTTGATGCTCACACATCTCCCATGATACCTACACACATCTCCCCTGATACCTACACACATATCCCGTCATACATACACATCTCTCCTTAACCTACACATCTAACCTTATACATAATTATTTCCCCTTATACTTACTGAGTTTCCTTATACCTACACATCTCCCCTTATACCTACACATCTCCCCTTATACCTACACAACTCCCCTCATACCTACACATCTCCCCTCACACTTACACATCTCCCCTCATACCTACACATCTCCCCTCATACCTACACATCTTCCCTCATACCTACAAGTAACTCTTATGTTTCACATACAGTGGGCAGTGGATCTGCTGGGGCAATTGTTGCCAGCAGACTAAGCGAGGACGCCCAGACGACAGTCCTACTTGTGGAGGCGGGAGGGGATGACAACGGCCACCCGTACATTTCAACTCCAGGTTTGGCAGCGTTCATCCAGATGTACGATCCAGACGTGGTAGCCGCTTTTTACACAGGTAATATTTATGTTTGAATTGAGGAGGTGGTGGAGTCCAGAACAGATCCTTGTGTAAAGAAAGCCGAATAGAAATGGGAAGTTTAAAGACAATTGGTAGCGATCGTCGATAATTATCTGATATGATTCTACAACAATGAAACAAATAAGAAAGGAAATTAAAGCACCACGATATTTAAATACAACATGAAACAATAAGAGAGAATGACTGAGATATGACGTAGAAATATAACATGACACAAATAAGAGAGATAATGATAGAAGCACGATATAGAAATCCAACATGGCACAAATAAGAGAGGTAATGGAAGAAGCATGGCATGGAAATACAACACGAAACAAAGAATTTTGATTGGGGCACGATATGAAATGCAGCATTACACAAGAGAGATCATTATTGAAGCAGTACATGGAAATATGACATGAAAATAACAAAGTATATAGAGATGTACTTACTGTTTCTTCATAAAATCTATTGCTAGAACAGAATCCGCTTGCTTCTGTATGTCAACATGATCCACCCAGTCTCTTCCTGAGGTATTTAGTATTCTACAGAGATTTAATTTCATCTCTTGTGTTAGAATTCCGCTGTTGTCTCTCGGTATTATTTGCCAGTTTGTCTTCTGCTCCTTAATGCTGATAAGAATATCTTCATCATCAAATGTTGTTACGACAGGCGTGGGAGACCATTTTTCTCCATATCTTACAAAGAGATCTCCGACGGTATGGATCCTGTAATAAATCCTTTCCGTGCTTTGACACTCTCGCTGTGCTGTCTTCCTCTATTTCAGAGTCTTTGCGACTTAGCCTCCCTCAAAATGTCCAGATTACTTATGTTGGCTGTCCAAGGAATTTTCATAAAGAAAGGAAAGGTAGCCGACCCAGACAACATTACAATGGAGGGAATTGAGACTCTAGGCGATTTTGGTAAGGAGGTTGTGTGGGATGTTTGCACGCGAGCCTTAACATTAAAAGCCGTAAGTGTCATTGTAGACTAATTCTGCTTTGAAATGGCGTCAACTGAAAGTTAAATATATGTCATTGAACTGCCTAGCATCAGTCAATCAATCAATCTACCAGTCGATCAATCAACTAACCAACCAGTCAATCAGCAACCAATCAATCAACCAATCTATCAACAATTAACCATGCAACAAATGTATTAACAAATCAGTCAATGAATCAACCAATAGATCAACTAACTAATCAATCAATCAATCAAACCAATTAATCAATGAATCAACAAATCAATCAATCATTAGATTGCCATAGCTTTCTGAATATGAAGTCAACGTTCAAATTCAAATTAATTCGTGTAGAAAACGATTCCGCTACCTCGTCATCAGCGTACCGGAACTATAATAGCTAGAGGGCTAATATCATCCCTTCCGCCAAGTCGGAGACTAGGCATCTGTTGAAAAAGATAAGTCTTTATCTGATTACGTGCCAAAGGATAATATACCGCCGCATGTGACCTATCATTTGGACAGAAGAACGTAATATCGTCCGTCATACAGAGTTTATCGTGGTAGTTGGTTTGTTTCGTTGTATCTTTCACAATTTCAATGCTCAGTGAACGGAAATTTACGTTATAATACTTGTTCATTTGATTGTGTCTCTTGTTTGGTCCAAACTTACTTTTTGTTTCTGGCACTGAGTCAGTTAATGAAAGAGAATAATAATGATCATCATCGTGTCATGCCGACAAGTGTGGACGGTCATGTTTCGCCATATCACACGATTACCAGAGTCGTGGATCAGCTCTGTGTTTGTGTCTCGACCATGCCAGGTGGCCAAGCCATGCAGATATTTACTTCTCTTCCTTCCTTTTGTCATTTCCCCCTCAATCTTACCAGTTGTCAATAAGTTCTTTAGTTTATTTCTTCTCATAACGTGCCCACACAAATTTGACTGCGTTTAATTTCTCTAACCAGTTTACGGTTTTCATTGTTTCTTGTAGAACTTGCTCATTTGTTTTCCTGTCTGTCCATCGTAATCTATGTAATTTCTTCATAACCCACATGTACTCTGCCATCAGATGTTTTTCAGCTTGTCTGCTCATTGCCCACGCTCCACACCCATACGAAAGTACATATACTATGTAGCACTTCAACACTATTTTTCTCGTTGCAATTGACATCTTTTTATTTGTTAGTATGTTTTCCATCTTGCAATAGGCTATATTCGAAATAGCGATAAAAATAATTCACTCTTCTTTTACCTTGTTCCCAGAGCCAGCCAAATCCAGGTATCCGGGTTTAAAGAACGGACAAGTGAAATGGCCTCGAGGGAGAGTCCTTGGTGGAAGCAGCAGTATCAACTACATGTTGTACGTCAGAGGGTCCAGACATGACTTTGATCAGTGGGCAACGTACACCGGCGATCCTAACTGGAACTATAATCACGTTCTGCCCTACTTCAAGAAATTCGAGAAGATGGTCGATCCGGACTTATCAAAATCAATCTATCACAACTCTAACGGGCCTCTAGGAGTCATGGGTCACCGTCTTAGAACGTTTGTTGGCGGCAAGATTCTGAAAGCTTTTCAGGAATTAGGGTACACATTCAATGAAGACTACAATGGAAGAAAAATGGAGGGAATAGCTTTTGCCCAGGAAAATATTGAAAATGGTGAAAGATCTAGCACAGCGAGAGCATTTCTGCGACCGGTTTTAGATCGAGACAACCTGCATATATCTTTGAATTCCAGGGTACATAAAGTTGTTATCAAGGACAAGCGAGCGGAAGGGGTTCAGTTGATCAAAGACGGTAAGAAGTATGTGGTACGAGCAGAGAAGGAAATCATTCTGTCTGCAGGCGCCTTAGAAACGCCACAGATTCTACTGCTGTCAGGTATTGGCCCAAAGAAGCATTTACAGGATCTGAAAATCCCAGTGATTGCTGATCTCCCCGTGGGAGAAAATCTGCATGATCACACTCTTGTGGATATCCCTATAGCATTTACAAATCCTGAACACAGCAAAGCTTCAGCCTTGTCCAACTTCTGGGATTTGATCAACTACAAGATTTTCAGATCTGGACCTTTGTCGTCGTTTGGTAGTGAATTAGGAATATATTTATCGACAACAAAAGAAAACCACGACAAAGATTGGCCAGATCTTCAGATTATGGTGGTTACAAGTGGGTTACAAGTGGGTTCTGACTATTTAACTATGATGAATGTGGATCCAGAGCTGGTGAAAAGCTACGCGTATCGAGATAATGTAGCAGAAAGCTTTATTTGTTATCCGTGTGTGCTACGGCCAACTAGTCGAGGGAAGTTGCAACTGCGGAGTAGGGATCCGTTTGATCATCCGTTAATATTTCCTAATTATTATGAGACACAGCAGGACGTGGAGACGATGCTAAAAGGGGTTGAAATCTGTCAGAAAATTGCTAGGACAAGAGCACTTTCTGATGTCCAAGCAGAGCTCGTCGACACCCATCCTTTGGCGATCTGCAGGGAACATCGTGTCGGATCCATCGAACATTGGTCATGTGTGATTAAATCCAGACCACATACCGTCTTCCATCACACGGGAACTTGCAAGATGGGTGCAGGTAACGACTCGTCAGCTGTAGTCGACCCTCAACTGAGGGTTCGAGGAGTGAAAGGTTTAAGAGTTGCTGATGCATCCATTATGCCTTTCGTCGTATCTGCCAACACCAACGCAGCGACGATGATGATCGGAGAAAAGGCAGCAGACATTATTCGTGGACAACAATTGCAGCCACTTTACAATGTGTGACAATGAATATACACTCGCAGTATTAAGATATCAATTGGGAAACACTTTGAGGGCACCAAAACAATTCACAAATAAACATACGTCTATTGTCTGGCACTCATAGAAGTAGTAGAAGGGACATACTAGACAACATAAAAATTAAAATAAGTTTCCGACCTGGATTCGAACCTGTTATCTATAAATGTCTATAGCGCCTCTCTATAGGAACAACTGTGCTTCGCTTCGACGCATGACCAACTAGACACCCCTAAAAAGATGTCTTCATTAGTCAGGTTTATCATCCACATGAACCCCCAGCCATGGAATATGGACATAATTCGTATCTTATGGTCCGACGTGTTTGTGTGTTTGTTAATTGACCTAGGCTGGTTAAATATAAAATTATGAGATTTATGGTGCTATATCAATGCTTAGATACAAATTTTGTCCATGAGCAGTATTAAGATTATTCAAGAAAGTAATTAGAAAAGTCAATTTTATTGTATGTGTAATTGGTGTAACCCAAGTGCCAGAACTGAAATATGCAGATGACACGATCTTCCTCTCAAATTGTGCTAGAGGATTAGAAGAGACTGTGTAATACATTCTTTTTTCCTGACTTTAAAACAAAATTAGAATAATGTACACGGAGAAAGAGTAATGCCAACCAGACATCACCCTTAAAATTTAAGAACATAAAATTATCACAAATTTTGAAAATTTTAGTTCCATATCACAAACTTTAAATATCTTGGCTCCATTACACAAACTTTAAATATTGTGGTTCTATATCACAAATTCTATATATTTTGGCTCCGTATCACAAACTTTACTATCCGCAGTATTACTAAATAGACTAAAACCATATTCAGAAGACATATTAGGTGACTACCAGGCGGGTTTTAGACAAAACAGATCAACAATAGATCAGATATTTATCTTACGACAAATAGCCGAGAAACATTGGGAATATAAAAGAGATCTCCATAACATTTTTGTGGATTTTAAAAAGGCTTATGATAGTGTCCATAGGAATAGTCTATGGAATGCTATGCAGGAATTTGGAATACCAAGGAAGTTAATCAACATGACCAGACTATGCATGGAAGATACTTATAATATAGTAACATATAAAGGCAGGAAATCAGACCCCTTCCAAATAACATCTGGCTTGAAACAGGGTGATGCACTATCGCCGCTACTCTTCAATCTGGCTCTAGAGAAAGTTGTAAGGAAGGTAAAGGAGGAATGTGATATTGGAGGAACATCCAAGCTGCTTGGTTATGCAGATGATATAGATATTATAGGGCAAAGTGAACAAAAGACATTGAAAATATTGACTCACTTAAAGGGAAAAGCCCAACAGATGGGGCTGGTTATCAACCAAGATAAGACAGAATATATGGTAATTTCAAGAGACGGAATGGCTAGAAACTCTGGCCACATACAAATAGATAATATGACCATTAAAAGAACGGAAACATACAAATACCTGGGTACAATCTTCAACTGCTCCAACATCATAAGGGAAGAAATACAAACTAGAATCAACTCTGGAAATAAGATATACTATGCACTACAACATCTACTAAAATCAAAGGCGCTATCTCGTAACACCAAAATCACAATATACAAAACACTGATCAGACCAGTTGTGCTGTATGGCTCTGAAACCTGGAGTACAACGAAAGGAGACGAAGCCTTGTTACAAACCTTTGAGAACAAAATTTTAAGACGCATCTTTGGACCCATTAGGGATACACAAAGTGGAGAGTGGAAAAGAAGAAGTAACAAAGACATTTATGATCTGTTTAAGTCCCCGCTAATCACTGGTATCATGAAGGCTAATAGACTACAATGGCTGGGGCATATAGAAAGAATGGAAGATAATAGGGAAACAAAACTCGCTTACACTCAGGAAATAAATGACCGTAGACCCCGAGGTAGACCAAGAAGGCGGTGGAGAGATAATACATGTACAGACCTACAAGCACTTGGAATCAACGACTGGCAAGAGAAGGTCCACCAGAGAGACGAATGGAGACGGATTGTATTTGCAGCAAAGAACCTCAATGGCTCGGAACGCTGAAGAAGAAGAAGAAGATCACAAACTTTAAATATCTTGGGTCTATATCACAAACTTTAAATATCTTGGCTCCATTTCACAAATTTTAAATATTTTGGCTCCGTATCACAAACTTTAAATAACTTGGCTAAATATCTTTTGTTGTTATTGTTTTGTTCGCATATCCTTTACAGGACATCGCTGTCAACACCAGCATCTTTCAGCTGACTGTTGATTTCTTGGCAAGATTACGCTCAGTAGTGTGCCATTGCTTTCTGAGCGACCGGCTCACATACCCCGCAAGTTACCGACGCGGAGAGAACCGCTACCAATTCTTACGCAACGTCACGTTACTCACGAGAGTATACGGGATTACGGAGAAAGTCGTGTAACCCCTAGACCAGGGAGATGGCTCCGTGTCACAAACTTTAAATATTTTGGTTGCATATCACAAATTTTAAATATTTTTTTCCATATCACAAACTTTAAATATCTTGGCTCCATAACCAACCATAATGTCCACGGACAAATCTACATGCCAACCAGACATCAACCTTAACAATGAAGAAACTAAACATATCACAAACTTTGAACATCTTGGCTGCAAAATAATTAACAAACGTGACTATTCAAAAGAAATCACTTAAGACTGGCCAATCCAATCCAATCCAATTTTTGGTACGAGTATCCCCTTTCAGCCTTCGAGTTTTCGACTTGGCTATGTACGGGTGTTTATGGTGTAGCTTGTAGTTTGTTTTTCGCACTTTGGGCTGCTTGTTTTCAGTTTCCCGGCTTCTGATGGGTTGATTGCGTTCGTTACTTTCTTGATGAGGTTTTTCATGTCTGGACAAAGTCACGCACTTGTTGAGGTCTGGAGTAATTGTGGTCCCACCGTCTTATGGAGCTGTTTCCTTCAGGGAGCTTTACCAGTTGTCGTCCCTCCTGGTGTTCCTCCTATTACCCCGTCGTGGGTTGCCTTCGAATCTTCTCGGTGTTCGCCAGTCGGATCTTGGTGGTGAGCGATAACGTCCTTCCTCTGCTGCTTCTTCTTCTGTCCGTGTTCTTGCATCTTCTGGTTCGAGTGTGGCTGTTTGGGTGCTGAACCGATCTATTATCTCTTGTAGAGTATCTGTTGTCCTGTCTTTCATATCTTGTATTTATGATAGCTGTTCTTCATTCTCAACAGCTATAGCAGCCATTCGAGCGACATCCTGCTCCATCATCTGTTGAACTTGCTTCATTTCGTCCAGGATGCGCTGAACGGCCGCTATCTGTGTTTCCTGTGTCTTATCTTTTTCTTCTTCCATGCTTGGTAGCCTTTCTTCTGTCTCAGCCTGTATAGCAGCCATTCGAGCGACATCCTGCTCAATCTTCTGCTGAACTTGCTTCGTTTCGTCCAGGATGCGCTGAGCGGCTGTTGTATGAGTCTCTTGCGTCTTTTCTTTCTCTTCCTCCATGCTGTTGAGCTGTGATCGCTGGTCCTTCAGTTGGCCTTCCAGTTGCGCTTTGTCGCTTTTTGTGAGTCGATTGATGGCCTCGTACTGCCTCCTAGCCACTTAGACTGGCCATAGAAATACATAGTTAAATAGTATTACCTGATCAGTGCAGTAGGATAATGGTATTTGTCCATCAAGAATGATGATGACTTTCATTTAAACCAGTGAGGTTAAACATTTGGAGCCATGAGTTCTACGATGGCTGGTAAGGCATGGTTTTGGTTCGAAATGTTCTTTGACAACGTGGACAAAGAATGCTTGACGTTCCAAGAGGAGCGTCTCCTGCTGTGGTATTTTTGTCCATTTTTCCCCCCACATCTCTTGTAGTCCTGTTTGCCTCACATGTGACAACACACTTACGTAATGACATACACCACAAATTTCGGTATTTGGCAGCCAAGTCTCCCAAGTATTGAGCAGAATTCCAAAAGCTTTTTGTGAGATCTTCAGTGTCTTTAACGCGTTTCCTCTAGTCGCCTTGGGAGCGTTTACCATAATGCAGATAACCGTATAATATTCGTTTAGGGAGCCTATGATCTGGCATGGAAGTCACGTAACCAGCCCAGTGAATCTGATTCTTCTTGAGTAGAATGTGGATACTGGACATGAACGCTCTTTCTAAGTCTTCAGTGTCTGGGATCTTGCCTTGCCATTTGATCTTCAGTAACTTCATAAGCAGACTGTGTGGAAGTGGTTTAATTTCATGGCGTGTCACTGGTAAACAGTCCACAAGCATATAGCAGTGTGGAAGGACAATATATCAATACATGTGGCCTCTCATTTAGATAGAAGGACGATATACCGCCATACTTGTGTCATCGTGTTATTTTTTTGTTTTGCGAGCTCTCTTCCGCAATTTCAAATGCTCAGTGAACAGAAATGTACATTATATGACGGGGCTCTCAAATTAAAACTTTAAAAGTGTGATAGAAATTGCAACAACCATGCCATTCATTGTCTTGTAACCTGTCAATATTGTTGCTATGGATATCAAGAGCACGTGACATCACAGACAAACACGGTGACGACATAAGGACAGTTTAAAGATGACCGCCCCACTTTTGACAAGCACCACATTTGAAATGAAAATCTTACATGTTGTGTGTGTGTGTGTGTGTGTGTGTGTGCGTGTGTGCGTGCGTGCGTGTGTGCGTGCGTGTGTGTGTGTGTGTGTGTGTGTGTGAATATATTCTGTAAAAAAAGTAAAGATCAAATGTATCATTTTTCGATGTAGTCACCACTGCGTTCAATACAAGTCCTCCAGCGCTGATAAAATCCTTAGATCCCTGTAGAAAATAATTCTCTTGGTTGCGTGTGTAACCACTCATGCATCACTTGCTGTACATCTTCGTCAGACCAAACAGTCTTTCCTCCCAATTACTCTTTGAGTTGTCCAAAAAGATAGATATCACTTGGGGCTAGTTCTTGACAAGCATCTTACATTGTCATGCCCTGTATGACTTCAGTGTCCCGTCTCTTACATTGTCATGCTCTGTATGTCTTCAGTGGCCCGTGTCTTACACTGCCAAGCTCTATGTCTTCAGTGCCCTGTCTCTTACATTGCCACGCTCCATGTCTTCAGTGGCCCGTCTCTTACACTGTTAAGCTCCATGTCTTCAGTGCCCTGTCTCTTACATTGCCATGCTCTATGTCTTCGGTGTCTCCATCGTCGTGCTGGTCTACCATTGCCCTTTCTCCCAGTAATCATGTCTTCCATCATTGTTCTTTCCACACAAGAGTGCCCTTTAACATTAAGGAAGTAGAGTAATCGATCCTTGTACACTCCATGGGTGACTGCTAGCCAAATATATGTATAGACCAATCGGCACTCGATGAATGATGCGGTTGGTATCACATCACACCGCGTTGTCTTCCCAAGACTTTTCGTGGTACGCATGTTAAAGTGGGTCGTCTTGGAAGCTCATCTCATCTCATCTCATCCCATCCCATATCTCATGTCATCTCATTTCACGTCATCCCATTCCATCTCATGTCATCACTCCTCATCTCATTTCATCCCATTCCCATAGCTCATGTTATCTCATCTCACGTCATCCCATTCCATCTCATCTCATCACATCATCTCATCTCATCTTGTTCCTCTTGTAGTTTGCCGTGTCGAAGTATAAACAGCGGGAGAGTGTCCGTGTATGGGTTTCATATATCTAGATTCACCATTGACTCTGTTATTCCCTCCGTCCATCGTTTACATGGTCGGCCTTGCCATACATTAATTTGCTTTGGCTCGTTGAAGATGCTGGACACGAACACGAAAACATAACATGCAGGAACTCGTAAGAAAGTACAACTTAGCGTCCTCGAGCACAAAACCTTCTTTATTTACAAAGTTCCATCATCCAGCCATTCACCGCCCTTATGCTAACATTACATCAGAGGGTAGAGGGCCGTGATATTAATTAGTGCAATGACTGGTTAAATATATTAATCTTTCAAGGTGTGTGAACCGATCGTCTCGAAGCCGCAGCTTTCTCAACAACCACGACAAACTCAATGTTTATACGAGCGATCAACTTACATCAGGCGCTCTCCATTTTGAACAACAGCACCTCGCCTGTGGCACACGAACTTTGATCACGTCGAACTGCCGCCATCTTAACGACAGGCTGTAGTATTCTATTTAGAAGCACATCTTCGCACAGTTGATTGCAGTGTTAACATAGCTTCTTTGTTGGTTTCAAGTGGCTGAAATCGTTTCTATATCTTTCCAGACGGACACCTTTGCCCTGACTAAATATCCCGAGCTTTCCTGCCTCGTGACGTCACGTCCGTCCTGTCACCTGATCCGTTGAACTCGTAACCTTATAGAGTTCATTCTCCAGTAAATACCAGCAATGGTACACAACCTGTGGTGCTATTGACAGATGCAAAATCAGTACTCGAGGCGCTCCTGTCTGGGAAATTGCCAGTACTAAGGACACTACTTTCTGAACTTAGCAGTCAGCATAAGGTCACCATACAGTGGATACCATCCCACTGTGGAGTACCCGGAAACGACAGAGCTGATCAATTGGCTAAGGAAGGAGCCAAAGAAGAACAGCCTGATGTGCCCGTTACATACCACCAAAAGAAAAGAATGATCAAATCAGTCAAAAAGCCACCAAAACCTGCTCAAGATGACTACCACGTTATGGACAGACCAAGTCAAATATTCTGCGCCTCAGAGCAGGACACAAGAGATTACGCAACCACATGTATACACAATTCAAGATTGGTGAAACAGCCATGTGTACATGTGGATTGACGTCGCAGACAGCAGAGCACATACTCCAAGACTGCCCAAGATATAATATATCTAGGCAAACCTTCTGGCCTAGAGAGACGACAGTGGAAGATAAACTCTATGGACCACTGTGTGAACTGAAAAAGACAGTTCAATTCATACAAGAGACAAAACAAGAGCCAAAACAAGAGCCAATGTATGGCAAGAGACATTGCAGTTATAGACATATTTCAAGCTAACGAAAGAAAAAGAAGAGTTCATTCTCTTTGTTCTGTACTGCTGACTTCTCGTCACTACTCACCGTGTCTCGCCCTGTACTACGCTTTCGTGGAGATTTAACACTGTTCTCCTAGTAACTCTTCTCTAGCCTATTCTTGTTGACTGTACTTGTACTAACTAAGCACGTTGATACATGGCAGGCCTCCTCTTCTGGTTCTATTTTGTCTGTACACCATTGCTTGTTGTGATATACTTTTAATTGGTAGCCTAATTATATGGCCGAACCATTTAACATTGTTCTGGTTTCCTCATGAAATTTAGCATTGCGGTAACCCTCACTTCAGTCATGATTTCTTCCTTTCTGATTTTCTATCTTATTTACACATTGAGTATTCTTCTCAAGAATCTTATTTCTGTTGTTACAATTTTACATTTTTTTTTTCTGTCAGTGTCCAGGCGTGGCATTGATAGCATAAAGCTGATAGGAAGATTGTGTTGTAGAGTGCTTTTTTAGTATCTTCTGATTCCGTTTTGTCACATCATTAACAATAAAGAAAAGAATTTAAAAGCCTGCACGATGCGGATTCAACCCATAACCACAGCATCTGCAAGATATACATTATCACCAGCTCCAAATGGCTTGGATATAAGAAGAAGGAATATTATGAAATGCCCGTAAAGAATATTTTTTAAAAATTTAACGAAACAAGAAATTTCTAGAATGTATTTTCTTTACTGAAGATTTTACAAATTAACTGCAGAAATACAACATGACCGCCGCTTCCATGGCAACAAATATCACAGTGTAATCAGATGTTGTTTCATTCTGGATATCAACAGATTATACTTCTGGCTATCTCTGTAATCCTACAAATGAGCGTTCTTCTTCTTAACTTCTCCAAATCTCATTACATCCGACGTTTCCATATAATTATTGCCTTATTATGTTTCTTGGGCTCCAAGTGTCTGTTTTCTTTTAAAACCGTTATGCTTCATATTCTTGATTCATTTCTGCTGTATTCTTCGTTACAGACAATAGTTAGTGAAGAATGGAATTGTGTAATCATCTAAATTACTAAATCAATCGCCTTCTTTGTAACTAAGGTTGGCTGGAAGGAATCTCAGTTTTTCTTAGTCTGCTTCTGGCGGAAAAACTCGACAGACTTGATTGTCTCAATATATTGTTAATCTATTGTCTTCAACCAGATGCGTTGATTTTGATTGTGTGAGCGTTGTAGACTCACACAATCAGACTTGATTGTCTCAATATATTGTTAATCTATTGTCTTCAACCAGATGCGTTGATTTTGATTGTGTGAGCGTTGTAGGTTCAGAAAGCAATGACAAGCTATTTATGGTTAACTTTTCTACACAAAATGACGCGTTTAAGTACAACGTTCTACAATAGGTCTCGCAACTAAAGGAAAGATGAAGAGATAAGAATTTACACTGGAAAATGTAACTAGATCAGAGTTCAGACTGGAAAATATAACTAGAGGGAGTTCATACTGGAAAATATAATTAGAGAGAGTTAAGACTGAAAAGTATAACAAGAGATCGGAGCTCACACTGGAACATATAACTAGAGATCAACGCTCACACTGGAACATATAACTAGAGATCAGTGTTCACACTGGAACATATAACTAGAGATCAGTGTTCACACTGGAACATATAACTAGAGATCAGTGTTCACACTGGAACATATAACTAGAGATCAGTGTTCACACTGGAACATATAACTAGAGATCAGTGTTCACACTGGAATATATAACTAGAGATCAGTGTTCACACTGGAACATATAACTAGAGATCAGTGTTCACACTGGAACATATAACTAGAGATCAGTGTTCACACTGGAACATATAACTAGAGATCAGTGTTCACACTGGAGCATATAACTAGAGATCAGTGTTCACACTGGAACATATAACTAGAGATCAGTGTTCACACTGGAACATATAACTAGAGATCAGTGTTCACACTGGAACATATAACTAGAGATTAGTGTTCACACTGGAACATATAACTAGAGATCAGTGTTCACACTGGAACATATAACTAGAGATCAGTGTTCACACTGGAACATATAACTAGAGATCAGTGTTCACACTGGAACATATAACTAGAGATCAGTGTTCACACCGGAACATATAACTAGAGATCAGTGTTCACACTGGAACATATAACTAGAGATCAGTGTTAACACTGGAACATATAACTAGAGATCAGTGTTCACACTGGAACATATAACTAGAGATCAGTGTTCACACTGGAACATATAACTAGAGATCAGTGTTAACACTGGAACATATAACTAGAGATCAGTGTTCACACTGGAACATATAACTAGAGATCAGTGTTAACACTGGAACATATAACTAGAGATCAGTGTTAACACTGGAACATATAACTAGAGAGAGTTCAGCCTGGAAAATATAAATAAAGAGAGTTCAGACTGGAAAATATAACTAGAGATCACAGTTCACACTGCAAAACATAACTAGAGATCGGAGTTCAGACTGGAAAATATAACTAGAAATCAGAGTTCACACTGGAAATTGTTACTAGAGATCAGAGTTCATACCAGAAAATATAACTAGAGATCAGAGTTCACACTGGAAAATGTAACTAGAGATTATAGTTCACACTGGAAAATATAACTAAAGATCAGTGTTGACACTTGAAAATACAACAAGAGATCAGTGTTCACACTGGAAAATATAACTAGAGATTATAGTTCACAATGGAAAATATAACTAGACAGAGTTCACACTGGAAAGTAAGATTAGAGATCAGAGGTCACACTGGAAAATGTAACTAGAGATCAGAGTTTAGATTGGAAAATATAACTAGAGATAAGTGTTCGTACTGGAAAATATAACAATTCAAAGCTAAAATGTGGCTACTCGTATATCCCAAAGGTAGGTTGTAATTTCATCTTTATTTCTTTCCTTTACTGATGAAAGTGCCAATCAATGACCGTGAAGTTATTTATGATGTCTTTTGGTGACTTCAAGCGTTCAGCAGTAACAAAAATGTCATGTAAAAAAAAATGTCATGTAAAAAAAAGGTGTCATGCTTTGCCATTTCACTAGATCATCAGAACCGTGAATCAGCTCAGTGTTTTGTCTCGACTATACAACGTAGTCAAGCCATCCAGGTATTTACTTCTCTGCCCTCCCCTTGTTCTCTTCCCCTCAATCTTGCCAGTTGTCACCAAGTTCTCCAATTTATTTCTTCTCATAACGTGACCGAAAAATTGTGACTGTCTCCGTCTAATTTCTCAAATCAGTTTACGGTTTTCATTTGTTTCTTGTAGGACTTGGTCACTGGGTTGCCTGTCTGTCTATGGTATTCTTTTTATTCTCCTCAGAAAGCACATTTCCACAGCCATCAGATGTTTTTCTGCTTGACTGCTTATTGTCCACGCTTCACATCCATATAAAAGTATAGGTTCTATGCAGCACCTCAACACTCTTTTTCTCGTTGCACTTGACATATTTTATATTGGTCAGCATGTTTTCCATCTTGCAAAAGTCTACTTTCGCCATGGCGGTTCTTGTCCTGATCTCTCCAAGGCATCTCCCATCAGATGTTGTGACTCCGGTAGGGAGAAGGCAGTAGACATCATCGTGTACCAGATCATTTGCAGATCGTAGCTCTCATCACCATCAGCCGAACAGATGATCGAGTCCCTTTTGTCGATTCCCCGGCATCATCTAGTTTCATGCATGACCCAAGAAGTCGAGACCATGAATCTATCCCGACTACAGAACCTGGAAATGAAGCCTGACCAAGCAAGTCGATGCTGTCGTTCAGGTTTAGAGAGAAGTATCACAGGCATCTCCTCTTAGGCACATTGGACAGAGATGCTCTTCAGTAGAGCTGCTGCGTCGGGGTGGGGGGGGGGTCGTGGGGGTGGGGTCGTGGGGGTGGGATGGGGGAGTGGGGGGATATTGAGCACGTATGTGAATGCCAAGAGTGGAGTGACATCGACAGTAATAACATCTAGGTCAAACTATTTGTCATGGTTGCCTAGTGACACTATGTTCTCGTCTACGAAACCAGGATAATGATAATAATGATAATGTTAATAATAATAATTTTTTTTCCCGCTTTTCTAACCTGTTTCAGGATATTGCGGTCAACACCACCATATTTCAGATGTATGTTGATTCCTAGGCTAGATTACGCTCATCAGCACGCCACGACTTTCTGAGCGACCGGCTCCATACTCTTATAAGTCACTGGTTGCGACTCCAACCGCTTCTAATTCTCGTGCGCTCACGTCAACCACGAGAGAATTCGGAGTTAACGGAGAAAGCTGCTAACTCCTTGGCCAGGGAGCCGGCTAACAATGATAATGCGAATAATAATTATGAGATAAATAAGAAGAAGTAGAAGAGGAAATAGAGGAGTAAAAAAGGAGAGGGGGGGGGGGAGAACAGGAAAAGGACTGGGAGGACGAACAAACGAACGAGCAAACTTTATTTTCAAAGAATTAAGAATTGGGCACGCAGGTCCGTCTAACATTCTGCCCTTCTATCACTCTCTTTCATACATTATTTCATCTATACATTATTCTACTGATAATAATAATAATAATAATAATAATAATAATAATAATAATAATAATAATAAGAAGAAGAAGAAGAAGAAGAAGAAGAAGAAGAAGAAGAAGAAGAAGAAGAAGAAGAAGAAGAAGAAGAAGAAGAAGAAGAAGAAGAAGAAGAAAAGGAAGAAAAAGGAGAAGAGGAAGGAAAAAAGGACAAAGAAAGAAAGAAAGAAAGAAAGAAAGAAAGAAAGAAAGAAAGAAAGAAAAGGAAATAAAGAAAAAGAAAGGTGCAGGAGGAGGAGGAAAACATACGGAGACGGAGAAGGAGGAATATGCGCAAAGTCAGAAACTAATTTAAATAACTGGATACAAAAGCAGAGATATTTGTTTTATATTGTGATTGTATAAACCACGTTCCAAGACCCAATTCAGCAGGCAAGCGCGCGCGCGCGCACACACACACACACACACAATGCTCTTATTTAATTACAAGAAATATTAAGAGAAATTGATTCATACAATAAAATGAAAAGGACGAACACGAAGATTGGTAATAAATAAAGGAAGAGAAAATGTCAAGTCCAAAAAGAAAATATTGACAGACAGCTATTACAAATAAAATGCAATGAATGATTAAAAACATGAAAGAATGAAGAACATAAAACTGGGAAGATTGAAACGCAAAACACAATAGAATCAACAACAGACGCACAGACATAAATGGAAACATACAATCAATGAATACATTAAGACTATCAGGTCTACAAAAGAATACAAGAAAACCAACCACAAAGAAGTGATTACAGCTCACACAAACACAGGAAACAAAGCTCCAAATGCAACAGTACGGAGACGAGAAAGAGTTGAGTAGCGTTAAAACCCGACATCATTGCATTTTGGGGCATTTCCATAAGCGCTCAGTCCTCATATTGAACAGCCAGCCAAGAGTTCTAATACTATTAGTCCCATAGCGATGTTCGTCCATCATGAATGACGTTGACCATTCATTGACGATGACCATTCATTACATTACATCTTTGATTTGATGAGGAACGAATGACTTGCGCTTTGGTTTTGTATAGCGAGGAAGTGGTCGTGCAACACCCTCGCCCCCGCTCCCTCGTCTGTGTCCGTCTGGCTCCAGTGGCGAGCATGGCAAGACGACTGGAAGACGGACACAGATGCAGTGGACGTTAGGCTGCCACGGCCAGTTATCCCTGTTTTTATTGGCTCTCGGGAGCCTCGGGCCCTTCCGTCAATTCCTTTAATTTTCAGTTTTAAGACAGACGTAGTGACCAGCAATGAGCGTATGATTACTTATAGGATCAACACGATTTCCTTCACCGAAGACGGACTGACCGCCAGAGCAGACCACACACAAACATGAGGCGAGAAACTGCCCACAGGAGATACTGCTCGTCTAAGTTGCGAGCAGATCTCCCGATTTACGGTTGAGCCTCTCCAGCGCAAATGTGCACATGGCGACTGACCGGACAGACGTTCATGCACACGCAAGCCGAGAGTAGCATCGCTAAAGCTGAGACAAGCATATGACTACTGGCAGGATCAACCAGATATCTATCGGACAGACGGACTATTCACGCACACGCAAGCCAAGAGTAGCATCGCTAAAGCGCGCCCTCCCGGTACAAGGTGATACATGCAAAACCACTGGACGCCTACCGACGAGCTTCCCATAGCAATGTATTTGATTATATATGTCCGTCTTGCTTTACCCCTTAGTGACGACTGTCTACTAGAGCCTCTAACCACCCCATGCTACCTCATTCTAGACCATGCAAGTCTATCTAATGTTCTGCATTATTCACGTGCTTCCAGAGGGCCTTCACCACATCTGCCTTATCATACCATCCTGATCAAGAAAGACGGGGCCATGAGTCAAAGAAACAAGACCAATGCCTTCCCGTACGACAACACTGGTCAAGACGCCATAAGCAAGATCAGAAGAAGGAAACTAACTTCCTCCCGTAGGAGACAAGAAAGATGTCTGCAGCCACCATGGTGGAATGGAGAGGTCGAGAAGGTGTGGCTGGGAAAGAGGCAGGCGGTCAAAGACTGGCAAAAGGCCAGAAAGGCTAACATGCCACAGGTTGAGCTGGCGAACCTGAAGACTGAGGTCGTTAGGACGACGACTTTATTCAAATCCTGTGCCAAACAGGCCAAGGCCGACAAATGGGACGAGTTCTACAGGAAGGTGTGCTCCGAGCAATCTCTTACGACATTCTGGCGCCTCCACAAGAGCATGAACGGTGCTGCACAACGTAGGGGTATTCCAGACTTTCAAGGCACAGACCTCGCATGGAAAAAGTCGGATGCGGATAAAGGTAAGGCCCTTCTTGCACGCTACATAGAACAGACTGACCAGAAAGACGAGCCCGCCAGACAGAGGACCACAACAACACTCTCTCAGTTGTGCGAGGGGGACGGGACAGACGAAGAATGGACAATCACAGTTGACATATTGCGTGCGATGCTCAAGAAATCACCTAACACCGCCCCAGGCCCAGACGGCATCCGATATGGTGACCAAATGGTGATATCAGATGATGACATGGAAGAACTGGCCAGAGAATTCAACACCAGTATCCAGAGGGGTCAGGTCAAAGAAGCATGGCTAAACAGCTACTTGCTACCGCTGCCAAAACCGAACAAAGACCACTCCAAGATAAGCGGCTACAGAATCATTAGGATGCAGAATACTGTTGGCAAGCTACTGGAGAAAATTGTAGCACACAGACCTGCTTGGGACTTGGAACAGCTCGGCTGCTTCCCGCCCACACTTGGAGGATACAGACGCAACAAAGAGTCATGGCTGAATGCGGCGGTCTTTGCTCAAGATGTTTACGAAGGATTTCAGGTCAGAGAAAAGACATGTGCGGCCGCCATAGACTTAGAGGACGCATATAACAGAGTATCTTTCGAGCACTTGATGCAAACCCTGCTCAGACTGAAAGTGCACCCTCACCTTGTACGATGGATAGCTGCAGTTCTACTCCAAAGGAAGGTGGTGCTAAGATGCGGGAGTTGGTCTTCTGAGCCGATAACGATATGTCCAGGATTGCCGCAGGGTTCACCACTGTCACCAGTACTATTCAACGTGTATACGGTGCCGATCACTGAACAACAGTTGGATCGGAGGGGCAGGACTCTATCATTCGTTGACGACATCCTCGTGTATCGACAGGGTCGAGATAGACAGGCGGTTGCCAACTATATGCAGGGCGAACTAGATCGAATTTCCTCATGGTGTGCTGATGCCGATGCCCTTGTCAACCCTGCAAAGGCAACGGTCACATGGTTCTCACTAAACAACCATATTGTGAAAACAGACCTGCCGGCAGTAAGAATGGATGGGAGCATTCTGAGTAGAACCCAGTCAATGACATATCTTGGCGTGAGGCTTGATCGTAGCCTGTCCTTCAGAGATCATGTCGATTATGTTATAACGAAGGCTCGAAAAGGTTTGGCAGCAATGAGAGTCATGGCGACTGCCAATATCGAGCAAAGACTGCTATTACTTCTGTTCCAAGGACTTGTGCTTTCACGCATCGAGTATGCCCTGGCCATCCTCACTGTCAGCCCTACACAGATTGGAAGACTTGAAAAGGTACAAAACGAAGCCATGCGCATCATTTTGGGCTGCACGAGAGACACCAGCTGTGTAGCAATGAGATACCTCCTTGACTTCCCGACAATGGAACACATGATCAAGATCTGGAGAGCTCGTGCATACTTAAAAATAAGTGCAGATGAGCAGCACCCTCTGCATGACGCTGTATTCAGAGAAAAGGGTGATAGGCTAAAGAGGGGCAAATCATGGATGGGTCGGGCGGAAGATGTCGTCGGACAGGTCTGCAGTCTTACCAGTATCAACCCCGGCAAGGAATGGGTGCCGGTGCCTCCAGCTTTTAAGTGTACCTTCTCCTGCATTATCACACTCGACAGACGGTGCAGAGAGCAGAACCCTGCCGCTGTCAATGCAGAGGTTAACGCGCTCATCTATGAACACTCAGATAGCGCCGAAGTACTCATCTATACAGATGGATCTGTTGTAAAGCAGCAGAGAAGTGCGTGGGCATTTACAGCCCGTTCAGCGGGCCGAACCGTTCAAGAATCCAGTGGTGCCCACTCTATGACCACGAGCAGCATGACGATGGAGGTGATGGCAGTTACACAGGTTTTCATATGGCTGGAATCACAGCATTATACCAACGTGTGTGTACTAAGTGATTCAATGAGCATGATTCAGAAGGTCGAAGCTGGATCTGTACGTAGACAATGGACTGAGTCGCTGCGGAAGTCTGTTGTCCGCAAAGTCACCTTCATCTTCGTCCCGGGACATGCGGGAGTCGAGGGAAATGAACGAGCTGATAAATTGGCTGGCTCTGCACCCCCTGTAGATGGCCAGCCCATGGGTCGTGCCGATGTTATTAACGCCCTTAAAGATATGGCGAGAACAGAGGATTTTGACGCCAGTGATTCCACATCGCTTTCCAGGATGAAAGACCTGGGAGTAAGAATCGGCACAGCCAGACGCGAGAGGTACATCGGGAGAACAAAGCGCCTCGTCAACCAACACAGAACTGGCACTATTAGCCACCGGACGCTGATGCATATGCTGGGGGGAGGATCTGAGCACCTATGGACATGTCCGGAGTGCAACGAAGATACCCCAACTGATAACTAACTAACTAACTAACTAACCTCTAAATGTTGCAGCACCAGCCAATCTGTCCGACTGTTCCTTGTCAACCCCACCAGAGTATCCCGGAGATAAGTTCCAGTGAATGCTCACAACTCGCTACACCTAATTGATATATGTCATTTAGCATGAAGCAAGCCAGTCTTCACCGATGTCTGCATGCTTTGTGAATCAGTCTCAATCACACCATGCGTATACAGATTGTTCTCCAACCAGCGGAAAGCTGCAGTAACCGCCTTCGCCTCCATTCTCAGACTTGAGGTTGTGGTGTCGTATGCCAAACTCTCCTTTACTATTTGCTATGAATCCCCAAGCACTTTCCCCCCTCTTAACACAGAGACATCGGTATAGTTAATCACATGGATAGAATGAAGAAACAGAACATTCAGTGTACTTACCAACATGGTAATCCCAGCTGAGAAGTTCCAACAAAATAATGGCACCAAATAATGGTTTCTTGAAAATCCTCATCTTGGTACAGCATGAAGAGACGAGTAAGTGGATAATCAACTACAACAAACACATCACTTCAACGATGGGGCGAATTACTGCCGTCACTACTTATATTCCTCCTCAAATAAAATTAGTCCGCGTGCACGAAGCATCAAATCACAGAATCGAAGTCAGTTCTCTTAGAGCATTTCAAGAATTTCTACAGAAAGCAAGTTTCTTTTCTGTACATTTTTAGTTTATTTTGTGTGTGGTGATATGTTTGGGCATGGATTTCAATTTGCCATCTGTAAATAAAGAAATACAAAAACTCAATCTGTATGCAAATATATTATTATAGCAAGACGTGTATACAACCTTAGGTTTACACATAATCTTTGAAAACACATGTATTTTCGCTTTAATTGCTCCTGTCCATTAT